>CM048822.1:25425582-25839590 GCA_026586065.1 Dioscorea zingiberensis
CAACATAGATCCAACGAGAATCTATTTTCTAGCTGGGGTTTCTCAAGGATTCAAGCATAAGCATAGAATACTTGAACCGTAACAAATAGATTTATTAAATGGCACGGAAAATAATATAAAAAAATTAATGATAAAAGGGGCATATGATGGAAAAGGAAGAAAAGAACTTCATTCGGTTTATAATAGCATAAAGAGGGTATACAAAGAACAAACAAAAATATTCACTAATATCATAGTAAAAAAAAACACTAACTTGCACATAATTCCGTTTTTGGCAATTCAATGATTTTCTTTTTACACAATTCCAAAATCCCACCCAATAGGTATCCATGGTGAGTATAACATAAACCTTAAAACAACATTTGAATATAAAAATGGCCCACTCAACTTTAAAGGAGTACAAAAATGATAAACCATACAATGTATTTTTCCAACAAAATTTCAACCTTTTCAAGCCTAGATAGTTCTCAAAATCGCACATTAGCATAGGTTGTTATGGTGAGAATTTTCCTAAAGAATACAACAAATCCACAATAATGGGGGGCTACTATTGGAGTTAGACCAACTAACCTTAGGTCCCTCATCCTGTGTGAGTCACATGGAGTAAGTAGGTAACTTGACTTACTTAACTGTCACATATAGAAATAAAGATGAATAAATTGGTTCCAAAGGGCTCTAAGGAGAGAAAAGGGGAAAGAAGAAGAGAAGAAAAGGGGTGAAGCTTTGCTTGGTGGTCTTTCAATCCTCTTGGGCTCAAAGAGAAGGTGTGGCAGCCCATAGATTTAGCTTCCATTGGTGTTCCTTTGGTAACCTCTTCTCCATTCTCACTAGTATTCTATCAAGTGTGATGATACATTGTATGAAATAAGAGTGTGTTTACTTTTAATGATGTATATGATCCTCTAGTGCATTAGAGAGGTTTGTAATATCATTGTTATTGTTATAGTGGAAGATTGTAGGGGCGTCTTGTCGGTGATTTTTCCACTGCTTTGAGGGGTTTTCACATTTTTTGTATGCCCCCCATGTGTTTGATGAATTGTCTCTCTATGAGTGGGTATCACTTGTTTTTGATACCACAAAGAGGAACCAATAAGGAGATACATGGTGTCTCGGCGAGGAAGTGGTATAAAACCCGGCGTTGGCGGTGTTCTCTCCTTTTGTGTGAAGAAAGAGATGGAAAATAGCAATGGGAGGATGATTAGCTTGAATGGAACAATTGGCAAATATGGAGAGCAAAGATGGAGGATCTCTTATACTCCAAGGACATTTATGAGCCAATTGAAGGAAAGAAGCGAGGAAGATATGTCCGATATTGATTGGAAGAAAAGGTATCGGAAAGTCATAGGTTGCATTAGACGATTGCTTGATGATGTAACAGTTTTTTTGTCATGTGTCTAATGAGACTAGTACGGAAGAGCTTTGTGGAAGAAACTACGCGGCTTATGAGGAGAGGAAGGCGGCGGGGAACAAGGCATTTCTCTTAAGAAGGTTATGAACTTGGAAGTATAGAGAGAGTGGCACAATTGGGGAGCATTTGAATGAAATGCAAGAAGTATTGTGAATCAACTAGCATCAATGAAGATGGTCTTGGATGATGAGTTGCAACCCTTATTGTTGCTAAGTTCTTTCTGCAGAAGAGTTGGGAAACTCTTCTTGTCTCTCTTAGCAATTCTTCACCTAATGGGAAGTTGATAATAAGCCAAGTCACAAGTAGCTTGTTGTGAAGAGGTTAGAATAAAGTCATCATCAAATGTCTCAACATCATCCCGGAAACTTTTTGTTTCCGAGGAGAAGCGAGGAAGGTCAAAGAGGCTTCAACAAAATTGAACATGGTGGAAGGAGGTCCAAGTCTAGGAATGGCTTGAAGTGCATCTATTGCAACAAGGTTTGGTCACATGAAGAGGGAGTGTAGAAAGTTAAAAATGAACAAAAGAACAAAGAGCAAAGGGGCCAAGAAGCATAAGATGCTAATGTAGTTTAGCGGACATGGTTTGGAGATTGTTTTTGCTAATGAAAATGATTACTTTAGTTCTACTTGTGATGCTAGTTAGGTGATTGATTCTGGAGCTTTATTCCATACACAACTCCTTGTAGGGATTTCTTTACTATGTATGAGTCAAAGGACTTGGGGATGGTAAATATGCACAATAATGTGGTACATTAAGAGATTATTTAGCAAAGGAGATGTGTGCATCATATTGATTGGGTGTAGGTCTAAGTTGGTTCTCAAAGATATGAGACACATTCCGGATTTAAAGGATTAAATTTGATATCCACCGGTATACTTGATGATGAAGGGTTTTGAATCACACTTTTCTAAAGGGTGTGTAAGGAGGAAGCTTACCAAAGGGATCTACTTGTTGTGTAGGAAGCTATAGAGACTTTACTCTTTACAAGGACGGAGGCTAACCACAACTAAAAGGTGAAGTGAATGCTACTCTTGAAGATTCCACTATATCAATTTATGGAAATGCTTGGCGGCTTAGCCTCCTTGAGTGAGAAAGGGTTAGAAGTTTTGAAGAAGAAGAATTTGCTTTTTAAGATCAAAGGTTCATCACTTAGTCCTTGTGATCATTTGTTTTGATGGGCAAGCAACATCAGGTCTCATTTAGAATTACTAGTACCCGGAAAACTAATATTCTTGGGCCTGGATTCATTTTGATGTTTTTACGGGCCAATGGAGATAAAGTCACTTTGAGGCTCCTTATGCTTCGTCACTTTCATTGATAGTACTTACTCTAAGAAGGTTTAGGCTTATGGCATGAAGAATAAAAGTGATGTGTTTACAAGATCTTCAAAAGTTTTCATGCTATAGTTGAAAGGCAAACACGCAGAAACTTATCAAATACCTTAGAATTGACAATGGTGGAGAGTATTGATCTTGGGAGTTGAGGATTATTGTAGTATGCGTAGGATAAGACATGAGAAGGCGTATACACTCCTCAACTTATAATGGAGTGGTAGAGAGGATGAATCATACTATATCAGAGAGGATTAGGAGTATGTGGTCTTAAACCGAAAGCTACTAAAAAATGTTATTGGGGTGAGTACGTAAAATCCATGCAATTTATGGACTAATTAAATCTTTAATTACACTCTTAATTGTGCGGATTAATGAGGTAAGGATTAGGAAAGTGTATTCTTGTGAAGTTAATTGGTTGGAGGGCTTGCATGTAATATTTAATGGAATTTGGGTTTTGTTACAAATAAGCAACTATGACCCATGATAAGTCACGTCCATAAACACACAAATATATATATATATATATATATATATATATATATATATATATATATATATATATATATAAAATATGGTGGATATATATGTAGGTACCTATAACCTAACTAGGAATATAATTAGTTATATGTATGAGTACCTATAGCTTGGTTAAAGAAGATATATATTAATTATATATAAACATACATACATACATACGATCCAGATCATGCGGTAGGCGGTCGGTACATGCAGGTCACTTGCGCCATCGAGTTCAGGCCCTTGGAGACATGTTTGAAGGATTTTTCAACCGTGCGGATGATGGGAAGATCATCCGAAAAATAAGCTAGCCTGTATCCAGCAATTTTCATACAATTTGGTGACCGTTTGGTCCTTCCACTTAATGGTTGAAATTACGAAGACGTTAAAATTTTCCTAAAATAAAACCGTTAAGAGTGGGAGGGACCAAATGGTCGCTTAATTGTATGAAAATTGACGACTAACTTATATTTCGATGATCTTCCATCGATGCGGTTAATCCTTCAAACTATGATCCAAGGACCAAAATAGGCGTTGGTAGGACTCTGCTTGCGGTGATCTACCGGCATGACGCGCACCTTATCCTGTTCGTACATATATATATATATATATATATATATATATATATATATATAAGAATTATAGAGAGGGTTTCAATTACCAAGGGGAAAGAATAATTGAAAGATTGATAGGCATTAAGAAACATGAGTTGATGGATGGATATATATATATATATATATATATATATATATATATATATATATATATATATTGTCCGCGTCAGGCCGGATTAGGGACCACAGACGCACGTGAGTAGACTAGCTTGTGTAACCAAGTGGAAAGGCGCAGCATCTCACTTTCGACTAAGCAAGGCCTGCATTAAGTAAACAGTAAAAGATGGAGTAAACATATAATCAAAATAAATATCCAAATAACTTAAAAAGCCTAGCGGAAATAAAATCAAATAAGCGGGTTCATATACCCCAGCATAAGCTAGGCCCCTAAAAGAGTCACCTACAAATAAAAAAGTCTCACACCTCAAAACAAATAAAGATGCTAAATGAGGTTCTTGGATGATACATCTCCAGAAATCAACCCGATCCTCGATAAATAACGGCTAATCTTGTGTGCTAGTCTGCCATACTCCTCGAGGATGCAGAAACCCGATTGAGTGAGCCTTTCAGTATGGAAAGCCCCGATGGGAGTACCCACTAGCGGGGAGTTCAAAAAATCATCAAGTAATATCAAGTAAAAATGATGCGGCCAAGAAGCTCTCAAACTTGGGGATACACCCCTCAAAGCAATCCCTGAGGAGTCTACCACAAAAAGGTAAAAGGAGTCACGACCCCTAACTACGAGAGCCCTCAAGCTACGCATAAGTGTTCCCGATATGGGAAGCTCAAGAACCAGCGTCTTCCCAGGCGGTGACATCATCCCGACCAAACTTGACGCAATCTCGATCCTCCGATAGTAAAGGCCTAGCCTCGGTCGCATGCTCGGTAAAAGTGGCACCCTACTAGTACGATGTCGACACGGCCAACGTAATCACCCCCATCGACCAGGCAGAATGCCCGGCCGAAATGTATATCATCCCTCACGGCATGGCAGAAGCTTCAAACGCCGAGTGTCCCGTCCCCTCGATCGTTTCCCCAAACAACAAGCATGAGGATACTAACATCACGAAACAACCAAGCATGCTTTCAAAAGAATTCTAAATAAATAAAGGAAGCTATGTATGGTCTCAAAAAGCAATAATATACATAATATGATATAAGCAAAGTCCAAAAAATAACTCAGAAGAGTGGGAGCGTAGGTGCAAGTGTACTTACCTCAATAGAAGTCGATCGGGATCACTTGTCGGTAGCAAGAATCGCCTTTGTCACGCACTATATCTCAAAACCCCTGGATAATAAATTTCTATAGGTCGTTGCTGACGACGAAATCATTTTTAAATTTTCTGAACTAATTGTGCAAGATCGCTCCTAATTGGGCTGTTCTGCAAATTGACAATGGGCCTTTTCCTTTATACCCTTAAATAACTTAAGCCTAACCATCTATACAAAGAAGAGGCCGACGGATTGGCACAGTGGTTAAGGCCCAATAGTGGCTTGTTAAGAGGAGATCTTGGTTTCAATTCTTGCAACTTACCCCTTTTTGGAGTTCTTTTTCCTCCTTTTTTTAACTTGGATTTGAACTAGCCAAACTTATTTGATCCACCCACTACCTTTAGTACTAAGTTGGTTAAGTCAGGTCACCGTACTTGGATCTCTCAAATTGGCCCACTTCTATTTTATTATTTTTGATCGAATTTAGTTCATGTTTAGGTTGGCTAATCCAAACCATTACAATTCAATTGATTAAACCGACTTATGACTTTTAAAAAGAGACTAGCTTTCGAAGCCCATCATGATGATTGGTTGACAGCCATGGCTAAGTAAAATTTGATCCAATTGACTAACCTCTAGCCAAGTTGGATATTAGACTCATTTGTTAGTTGATTTGGTGCTTGACTTGACCCAAGTCCAAACCCAAACCGTAGGATTAAACCCTAACCCTTTATCCAAGTTTAATTATCCAATAATTCTAAACTAATCCTTGATTAATTAAATTAAATTTAGCTCTTTTAACTATTTAACTAATCCAACTAATCAATTACTAATTAGTGCTTCTTTAATTAGTTAATTATCCAATTAATCCGGAGAACTAAACCTATCCAATTAGCTTCTAATTAATTAATCACTTAGTTTAATTTTAATTTCTTTTCTTTTCCCTCTCTTTTCCTCTGCTTTTCAGTCTTCTCGGCCGAGCCTCCGTTGGAGAAGGGAGACCCGGCGCTGTCCAGCCGTGGTGGAAGCTTACTGTCCACTGTTGGTTGCCGGGTGCGTGCCGAAGCCTTGAGGCTCCCAAGGAAGCGGCCAAGCGGCGTCCTGAGAGGCCAAGAGATCAAGGTCCCCTGCAGGCGGGAACCCTCCCTCTCTCCACTCCCTTCCGATTTCCGGGTCTACAATTGGCAACCTCGAGAAGCCTCAGCCTTTTCCTCCCAAGGCGTCCAAGGTCGATCCTCGGTGAGAGACCAACAAAAGAATGCGGGGAGGGTTCCCCCTCCGTTATACGCCACTCCTATCTAACTACCTACTATGCAATGCCCTTGTCGAAATAAAGAAATAAAAAGAATAAAAAGCTCACTAGAGAAGATGAAGGTGCACTTTCGCAAGGTGCTTTCCGTGAACCGATTCGGAGAGAAAAATGCAGAGAAGCGGCCAGCGTCCCCCTTCTGCCTTTCGATGCCACCAATTGCAAAGCGCCCTCTTCCCCTTCCCCTCTCTCTCTCGATCTCTCTCATGGCTGGAGCAAGCTTGCGCGGTGATTGTTAGTGTGTTCCCCAGGCTTCTCCTCGCTTGGTTTTATACGCGGTTCCAAAGGATCCAAACAATAGAGATCGTGGATCCTTGATTGAAGATCCAACAATGCTAAGAAGAAATGCGTCTTGTTTCCATGTTCGGATACTTCCATAATTATGGCGAAGGAGAGAAGGCTGCCCTACACGGCTGGGTGCCAGCGGCTTCCCTCGAGAAGGCGACATGTCAGCGTGCCCTGCGTGGATCAAAGAGTGGTTTTCCTCGAAGCGATCCAATGCTGATCCAATTCATTGATATCCGGGCGGCTTCCAACTCTTTATCATGCCTTGGATCCCGCCTTCGCTTCGGATAGTGGTTGAGGAGTCTTTTCACGATCAATGATGGGATAAGCGTCTCATGCGTCCGAACTTGACCCACATGCGAGATCAATGCGTTAATGCTGCATCATAACGTAATGATCCAAAAGCCGAGGATTTGATGCAGTGATGCCTACCGAATTTAACGCATGTATACCGGAGATCATATAATTCTCGCAACGCATCCGCTTCCTCTTAATACCCCCTACTCCTCCACTCTAGAGACTCCCCCTACTTGCAAAAAGTTTTTCCCCTGACCCTTTTCTAGCTTCCATCACGGTCCACCTTTGCTTTCTGTGTGAGAATTAAGAATTCAAATCAAGTCCCTAGGCCTCATGTTATTACATTCCGGTCCCTTCTCTCCCCACAGAGAGTAACTTCTACTAAAATTAGTCCCTCCAGTTTTCTAGTAAAAATCACAATATGGTTCCTTTTGGCAAACCCCTATAACTTTAATTTAGGAAATAAAAAATCAATTCTTTTCTTTCTTCTCTCTCAATCATGTCCAAGTATTTCTAAACTTGGAGCTTTTGTTTTAATTTATTAAATCAATCATCATTTAAATTTCATGAATTGTTTCCTAAATCTTAAAGGAGTTAATTAATTCAATTCTCTTTTAATCATTCCATTCCAAGTAAATTCTAATCTTAGAATTGTCCATTTATTAAATCAATCAATTTCACCAAGATAATTAATGATTTAATTATGTATTCCCTTTTTAATCAAATCCAAGAATTTCCAAAACTTGGGCATTACTTCAATATTTATTTATTTACCCTTTTTTTGTCCCTCCCAAACATGCTTTAAATTACCAAAAATGCCCAAGTGGTTTCAAATAACTAAACCCAACTAGGGTTTTAACTATAAAACCTTCTTTTTTCAAATAATTTATGTTTCTGGGAAACTTAATTCAACCACTAAAATATTAAAATCCATTTATTCTAACGAATCTTGGATTTCATATATCTATATATATATATATATATATCTAATGAAGATAAGATGCATGCATGGGACTTAATTGGCAAATGAAAAGCCAGTTGGGTTTTGCTGCAAAAAGACACGTGAACGACATGCACAAGTCTATTTGATTAGTCGTCAATGGTAGAGATTTAAAAGGAGACAACATCTCATGACAGTGAGATCAGTAGGTGGTCAAGTCAGTGGAAACTTGGAGGATATAACATCAAGTGGTCCTAGCGTACTCTCCACCATTCCATGTGTATACAATGGATGATCTAAGGGCGAGGAAGAAGCCACGAAGCTAATGGGGGTTAAAGAGAGAGTGTGATAAGGAAAAGTAATGGACTTTTCTCTTTATTTCGATTAAACGCCTACAGCCGGATCTCCAAAGGATCCAAGATAGTACAATCGTGTATATAGTCGGTGAAGGCACTAAAGTCATTGTACCCTCTGGAGGGATGGGGACAACAGCTATTGTCGCGTCTATACCTGCCACCTCGAGCCCATCACCACCCCTCATAGGTTGATAAAGCTAGCACAGGCTTCACTCACAGCGAGGTATATATAAAGATCAAGGTTGCAGATTTCTCTCTCGTTGGGGGACCGGACGGAGGTTCGACTTCCTGTGAGGAGACGAGCCCTGCGGACCCTTTGAATGTAGTACTGCACCACCGCGACGCATCCTCGAAGGTCGGAGTCTCCCTCAAAAGCCGCCATTACAGTAAGCTTTTGTACCTTCAAGAAGGTGAATGCAAGAGTTAAACCACCTACATGCATGAATGGACGAACCAACTAAAACCCACATGCTTGCCTTCCCACATAAAATGATGCATGGTTAGTCTTAGTTAAGTAGCACACTGAGTTGGTTAACATGAGATGATTGTTATGGGTAATAGTATTTCAGAGCTTGTGTGGCACGTTAGAGGCTTAGGAAGGTAAATCCCTTCCATATTAGCTTCCTGCTTTACTTGATAGGAACGAGAGCCCGGGTTACAACTTGATGGCTCTTGGGCTCGGGCCGGCCACTATTGGGCTCGGTGTTAACCAAAACCCGCCTATCTGCAGGGAGAAGGGCATGGGGGAGTGTCAGTCCACAGGGTACGTATCATAGCTATGCATGATAGATAAAGGGAGGCAAACATGAATGTATATGGGTCAAGGGATGGAAGATAGGTTACCACCTGATTAAGCTGGGAATGGAATGATAACGTATGCATTAAGAAGATAGTTAATGATGACCATAGAATGTATGAAAGTAGTGGCAAGCTATCAAGGGGTAGGTAAAATGAATTTTATAAAATGGTCAAGACCTTTATTTTAGATAAAATAAAGAGGGCAATGTATGTATGTGTGGGTTGTAGTGCGATGTAACGGTTGGTTAAGTGAAACCATGCACATGCGGCAAGTGAATTGCACCAACTAAAGCAAATATCATACATTAATACCCAATTTGGAAAATTACCCCTAATTATGACTAATAAGGTGGTCAGGTCAACCATTAAGTATGAATAGGAGTAAAAGCCTGTGATGTATCTGGGTGTGTACCAAGATCAAATTTCTATTATCAGAGACCAGTTTAGAGCGTGGAGTTGAGTATGAGCAGAGCAGTGACTAGCTCTAGACACCTCACAACATACAGGTAAGTGCCTTCGGCTCTCTCCTTTATCATGCTGATTCTTAATCTCAGACTTGTGCGTGTAAGTGCTTCTGTCTAGCTCCCCATTTATTGGTTGATTGGTTCTTTGGTTGTTGATACCATGCATGCTTATTTGATGCCTTGGATTATTGTTTCCTTGATTTTATGCTCGGGCATGCTTGCTAGTCTCCTTGGAGTATTGCTTCATTGATTCCATGCTAGTATATGTGTGTTTGATCGTTGTATGTATGTTTCCACCTCGACATGTGTTCTTGTGGTTTCTTCCGCTTTCATAAAGGGAGCGAGGCCCGGTGGATGCCCAGGCCGAGTACACCTTGGCGTCCTGGTAGTCCATGCTAGGGGGAGGATACTCTTGTTGTCCAGCCCGTCAGTGGAACGATTCGCTGACCGTGTCGACAAGTACTAGAGGTGGTACTATCGACTCCCGACCAAGGGTCGAGACCAGCTCAAGTAGACGACTGTGCGGGGGATACTTTGAGATTTTTGTTGGATTATTCTTTCTTGGCCTGAGGCCGTAGTCGTGGTTAGGAGTCCCCACCTTTGATGATTCCTTTGAGACTCCCAGGGGTTGGTTGGCGTGGGGTGCACCCCCACCTGCTTGGTTTAGTCATGTTATTAATTTACTTTACTTGCTTATCTCCTGCTTATACATGACGTGTTTATGATTCGCTTACTAGGCTCTCCTTTTGAAAGCTCATACATTTGTTCTCACTTTTTTTCAAATCCCAGCGGAGTAGTGAACTTCGAAAGCTACAAGAGCTATATGTGGGGAATAGGGACCGCTATTTGAGGTTGGTGCCTCTCTTATTTCATTGATGTGAGTGAGGACACTTTGAATTTGGTCCATATGGGACCAGTTATGTACTTAACACTATAGGGTGCCTACACCTTTAGGAATTACCTTATTTTGTTATTACTCGACTTTATCTTTTATGTTTGATTATTCTCGCTACATATGTAATATTGCTTTATGATTACCTATAGGCTTTGTATCCGAGTGGGGCTTGTCTCTCGCTTGGGTACAATCGGTATGCTCACGTGCCCGAGGCCCGGATCTTGGGTCGCGTGGCTGGTGCACCTATGAGCACCGCTTGTTATTTGATTAATTAATCCATCTCCTATTCATGTATTGAATTGTGAAACACCGGAGAAGGTGTGGAGTGGTAAAGATGCTTCCTACTCACATTTTGAGGGTGTTTGGTTGCAAGGCCTTTGTACATGTGCCCAAGGAACAAAGGTCAAAGATTGACATGAAATCCATTGAATGCATTTTCTTGGGCTATGGTGATGATGAGTTTGGATACAAACTTTGGGATCCTAAGAACCGAAAGCTCATAAGGAGTAGAGATATTATCTTTCAAGAGGATCAAACTTTAAAGGATTTTGGGAAGGATGAAGCTCCTAAGCAAGCAACCTTTGAAGACTTTGAAGATATTCAAGATGTATCATCTTCAGCTCATGGCAATGAGGTAATCTAAGATGAAGGCCAAGACAATGATGAGATTCCTTCATATGTTGATGAAGATGCAAATGAAAATGCTCATAAGGATATGGAGTATGCCAATGGTAATGAACTTCGATAAAGTCATTGAACATAATGATGCTTAAGATGGGGAGGCTTCACATGAGGGAGAGCCAACAACCTTGAGGAGATTTGATTAGCCTAGAAAACCATCTACAAGGTATCATATCCATCATTGCGTAAGATGTAACCATCACCCCGAGAATGGAGCACCATAGAGCTTTAGAGAAGCACAAAATCATACGCAAAAAGAGAAGTGGATGAAAGCTATGCAAGAAGAAATGAAATCCTTGTATGAGAATCACACTTATGAGTCTAAAGGGAAGAAAGCGTTGATGAACAAATGGATCTACCTGATAAAGCATGAAGAACACTCCTCTCAACCAAGGTACAAGGCGAGGTTGGTTGTGAAAGGCTTTGGGAAAAAAAAAGGCATAGATTTTGATGAAATTTTCTCTCCGGTGGTGAAGTTGTCTTCAACTGAAGCTTGTGTTGGGATTGGCCGCAAGCATGGACTTGGAGGTTGAGCAACTTGATGTGAAGACCGCATTTCTACATGGTGACTTGGAAGAAATAATCTATATTGAGCAACCGAAAGGGTTTAAAGTCAAGGGAAAAGCATATGGTTTGCAAGCTAAGGAAGAGCTTATATGGCCTCAAACAAGCCCTAAGGCAATGGTATAATAAATTGACTCATTCATGGAGAGTTATGGGTACAAGCTAACATCTTGGACCATTGTGTGTTCATCAAGAGGTATGATAATGGTGACTTTATCATTCTATTGCTCTACGTGGATGACATGTTGATTGTTGGACATGATACTAACAAGATTACCAAAGCTGAAGAATGCTTTGGAGTAAGTCTTTTTGCTATGAAGGACTTTGGACCTGCAAAACAAATCTTAGGTATGTCCATAAGGCGTGATAGGGGGCTAAGAAGCTATGGCTATCACAAGAGAAGTACATTGGGAAGGTACTTGATCGTTTCAACATAAAAGAGTGCAAAGTCAGCGTGAATACTCCACTTGGAAGTCACTTCAAATTAAAGCAAATCAACCCAAGTGAGAATGAGAAGAAAGAAATGAAGAATATCCCATATGTATCGGCGGTAGGGAGTTTGATGTATGCTATGGTTTACACAAGACCGGATATAGCATATGCTGTTGGAGTCGTTTGTAGACATCTTGCTAATTCGAGCAAGGAGCATTGGTAAAGGGTAAAGTGGATCTTTCGTTATTTGAGAGGCACTTCTAGGACATGCTTATGTTTTGGAAGTGGTAAGCCCATATTGGAAGGATATACCGATGAGGATATGGCCGAAGATCTTGATACAAGGAAGTCAACATCTGGATTCTTGTTCATATTTGCTGGGGGAGCTGTGTCTTGGTAATCGAAATTGCAAAAGTGTGTTGCATTGTCTACAACCAAAGTACATAGCCATTACCAAAGCATGCAAGGAGATGTTATAGAAGAAAAGGTTCTTGAATGAATTGTGGCTCAAATAAGAGAGGTATGTTCTCCATTGTGATAGTCAAAGTGTCGTCCATTTGAGCAAGAATTCTAGTTTTCATTCAAAAAGCAAACACATTGATGTGAGGTATTATTGGATAGGAGATGCCTTGGAAGAAAAACTCTCGAGCTAGCAAAGGTCCATAAGGAGAAGAACATCCTAGGACATGTTGACTAAACCCGCTATGTGCGAAGAAGACAAGCATGAGCATTATAGGAGTTGGGCTGAACTGGAAGAAGCTAACTATTTCTCCTAGTGCAAGGAAAGCCACACATGAGTCAAGTAAGGGAGATTTGTTGGGGTTGGACCAACCCAACATGGAGTCACTCCTCATGTGTGTGGAGTCACATGGGTAAGTAAGTGACTTGACTTACTTAACCCTTCACATATAAGGAAGATGAATAGAATTGGTTCAAGGGCTCTAGAGAGAGAAAGGGGGGAAAAGAAGAGAAGGAAAAGGATAAAGCTTTGGTGGTATTTCAATCCTCTTGTTCAAGAGAAGGTGTGACCTAGATTTAGCTTCCATTGGTGTTCCTTTAGTAACCTCTTCCCCATTCTCTTTAGTATTCCATCAAGTGTGATGATGCATTGTATGAACCAAGAGTGTGTTACTCTTAATGATGTATGTGATCCTTTAGTGCATTAGAGAAGTTTGTAATCCCATTATTATCATATAAAGGAAGATTGTAGGACATCTTGTTGGTGGTTTTCCCTTTGCTTTGAGGGGCTTTTCCACATTTTTTGTATGCCCCCCCATGTGTTTGATAAATTGCCTCTATGAGTGGTATCACTTGTTTTAGGTGAACTTTGTTTGCAAAAAGGAAGCAATCGGGATATACACAGTGTCTCGACAAGAACTACTACTCATATTGTATAAAGTTACAATACAAAGAAAACATCTCGATTCCAATCTGAAGTTTGTAGTGATTATCCCATTTCCCAAATAACATATCTAAAAAGCCTAAAGAAGCATTCTGACATCAAAGAAATGAAATCATAGGGATCTACAACAGCAACACTAGAAATGAAATCAATAATACATTAATAGGTAATTTTTAAAGTAATAATTAACAAAGCATACTAATTGATCAAATTTAAACAAAAAATATCACAAAGGAAAAAAGATATTTAATTAAAAAAAATTCAAACTACACCATAAATCAATGATATATTTGACAGCTACTGTTTTGTTAATAGAAATAGATACTCTTTAAAATAGATAAATATTATATTAATAAAAATAGATATTTTAAATTTGAAAAATAATCACAGATTCTATATTTAAAAACTTATAAAGGGGTTTAAAAAAAAACATAAAACAAAAAAACAAAACAAAATAAAACAAAACAAAACAAAAAAACATTGTACTAGTTTGAAGAAAACGAAAACCTGTACGTAGGCAGATCTTCATAATTATATTATCAAGCAAAACAAAATATGCTCTGTTTGGATCAGAGGTCATTCACCACAATCTACCTATAAATAATTCACAATATATATAATTAGATATAAACTAATATTTGCCAAAAGGGAATACACAATGTTTCAAATTTTGTGCTACAATATTAAGTTGATCCTCATATTTCTTATTTCCTACTAGTTTATAATTAGATATAAACTAATATTTGCCAAAAGGGAATACAAAATCTTCCATAACAAGGATGCATGGACAAGAGAACACAAGAAATAATAGGATTAGAGAAGCATACCACTTCACAAGGGCATTATATGAGTAAATTTGCATAGAAAGGTAAAACAATCGTAAGTATATGACTTACTACTATATGGTTTTATTACCTAGTATCTTAGTTTTCAGTGCTATGCTTGGACAATGCACAGGGAATATGATTGGCCAAATGAAAAATCTAAATAAATCTACCATCTATTTTTCTAGCTGGTGCAATAGAAGAATTAAGGCTAGTATTGCCTCCACCCTTGGAATGAAAATTGGATCTTTCCCTTTTAAATACTTGGTTGTCCTCATTTCTCCTAAAAGGCTTTCTGTGTACCAATGGAAATGTCTAGTGGAAAAAACCAAATATAGCTTAAACTCTTGGAACCCCTCATCCATCTCCTGGTTGGTAGAGCTATCTTAGCTAACAGTTCACCGATGTCCATACCTGTTTATTCCCAATCTTTTTACCACTTCCTGATATCACTCTGGACTTGATCTCCAAACTGACTAGGAATTTCCTTTAGGGAAAAGCACTACTGGTGGCAGCCTCCGCTCCGTTAATTGGAACATTACAACACTTTCAAAGTATGAGGGGGGATTGTGCATCAGAGACCTAAGACATGTTAAGGTTTCCCTTATGACTAAGAATATTCTCTTTGTTTTAAATAAAGATGAAAAGTTTTGGGTTCAAATTCTCCAACTTAAGTATGGGGAGCTTAACCCATGGGACAAACCTATCTTAAGAAATATCTCTTGGTTCTATAGAATGCTATACAAAACTACTAGCTTCATTAAATCTAACATATGCATTAATATACTTGCAATCCCTAATGTGATAAGTTTTCTACATGATCCATGTATTTTTTGATATCCTATCTCCCTAAAACACCTTCGTTAACATGGATTTTAAATATGGAGGATTTATGCATTTATGACTTTCTTGAGAAGAATTCATTATACTATATTGAAATCTTGAACTGCTTTGGTAACTCCCTTGATTGGAACAACCTAACCAAGATGACTTTTGATGTTTCTTGTTCCAATCATTGGGTTTGGTTACCTATAGCCTTTGCAAGAAAAATTGCAAAGCATTGTCTATGATCATCTGAATCGGGAACATAAATATGGCAATGATATCTGGGGGGTTAGCACAAAATATGGAGTCTACCTACAGCTCCAAGGGTGAAGACCTTTTTATGGAGATTGTTCCATGGTAGAGTTCCAACCTTTGAATTTCTATACAATTTGAACATTGGTCCTCAAATGCTATGCCCTCTATGTAGAATGGAGAATGAAACCTTGGAGCATATTATGTGCAAATGCTCTGTTTCTAAAATTTTTGGAGAATTTGGTTTGCTCAACCTTTGCTGAAATAAATTCAAATGTGTTTGATGGGCTGCTGAAGGGCCATGGTCTCATGGAACATAGGGGTGTTAGAGAATGTAGACCAAAAGCCTCTATAGCTCTGGTGACAACCTATGCCTGAGGGTCTTTGGAAAGCAAGGTGTGGATTTGGCGTTTTAAAACGGGAGGCTTCAAGCTCACCAAATCTTCCAGCTGCCCTTACACAACCACTTTCCGGCATCATCTTTGGAAAAATCGAGAAACAAATCAGGGGTTCCTCAATGTTTCACGCTTTAATAATTTGATAATTGTATTATGTGTTGCCTCTTGGTTGGAGGACCATAACTCATGTAGAATTGGGTTTGTTGTTTATTTGCGTGTTTAAAGATTTTGGTGTTTGTTATCTCATTTGCTAATGTTGATTCTAGTTTGGCTGTAGAAATCTTGGCAATTGGGGTTGCACTACATCATTGTGATATGATGAAATTGAATAATGATCGAGTGTATACTAACTATCTTGCAGTCGTTGATATACTTGGTGGAGATAAGGAAACCAACAATTGGAGGATTCAGGATGAAGCTCAGCACATCAGAAGATTTTGGAGTAGCAACCCAGTGATGGATTTGGCTATTGCCCTAGGGAAGTTAACACAATTTTTGACACTTTAGCAAACTATGGCAGAATGAATCCAACATTATCTAGGTTTCACAGTGGAATAGATAGACCAAGGTGGTAAGAAGATGTAGCTGATGCAGCTGGACTTCACTTTTGAGTTATGATGTATTATTATTATTATTTTTCTTTCTTTTTGCATTGCATACATGCTTGAGCTCTTAATGTCAAAAAAAGGAACTAACTTCAAGCATTAACTTTGGGGACCCAAACCTGCGATCATATACATGTTCCTTCATAGGTTTGGTCTTCATGAATGACTCCCTGTTAAATAGTAACTGCAACACAAAAGCAGAAAATAAGAATGTTTAGGATGCATAGTTTAGAAATATGATTTTTGTTAATGCAAATTATTGGAGTCTATTATGCGTTGGACGCCAAGTTGCTCCTTCTCGTCCTCGTCCATAGGAGCCATGCTCCCTCAACTGCACCTGCAAGAGAATCTATAAGAATGGAATCAGCCTAATGCATACCTACCCTACCAACACACACACAAGCTCAACATGTTTCCACTCAAGAAAGGGCGGCTACCAAGGGTACTGTGGGCATGAAACACATATCAAGTGGAAGCAATTATCCAACGAATCAAATATATATAAACAAGCATGGAATCAAGAAAGTAATCATCCAACGAATCAAGTAAACATGCATAAGCATGGAATCAAGGATCAAGGAAGCAATCATCCAACTATAAGTGAAAGAGGCAGAAGTACTTACCAGATAGCAGAGATGTCCAATAATCAACCAATGTTGCTCCCCAAATTAACGCCGACCTATGTCCCACATTGGTATCCGATAGTACAAATCTATTCTTAGTATATCAATGAGTGCATAATGGGTATTTACCCATAACCATGTGTATAATTATGTCTCCCTTATGGTCGTAATAGTAGTATTTATCTAATAAAATCCATGCATTATGAACCTTGGTTGGGTCCATGTGGGTCGCGTGGTCCGTAAGCTAATTCTAGCCCATAAAGTACCCTCTTTTATTTTATTCCATCACTCACATATATCTATCTCTATGTATATTCATAGCAAGCTAATGAACCTTGGCCCAATCCATCATTAACCCCGTCCGTGCCTAGATAGATTTTTGGGTCAAGTGTGGCCCATCAACACACTAAATTTCAGTAATCCATAATGGGTTACCATTCTCTACAACCAAACCCCGACCCATTAGGTTTTCACCCTTAGTCCCTTTCTACACTCTCGAAAGGCTCGCTAAGCCCGTGGTTGGGTTCAAAGAACCCCTCTCAGCTTCAATTGATCAATTAAATATTCATGAACTATCATGATAAAAATAACATCATCTACAGCATGTTTTCCCTAAGGTTCAGTTTTAACAAATTTCCATTTTATCTCATTAACCACACAGTGCATGCATTGTGATAAAGTAGGTTACCAGAGCCCTATTGCCTGAGCTTAGCACCTCAGTCCACAGATGGAGGCTTCCTTGGCTAGACCTTCACCGGCATAGGACACTACAGAGACCTCATGGAGGCTTCCTTGGCTAGACCTTCACCGGCATAGGACACTACAGAGACCTCCGGTGGTGGTCTCCGATAGGGCTCAGGACAATTCCAAGAAGTCTGACCGAAAGATGGTGACAAACACGCATAACTAACTACTGGCTAAGAGTTTCCTATTGGCTCGGGCATGCACCCACGTATTCTAAAACCTAACAGCATGCCATTGATTGGGAGGATGATCGAAGGTGCTCACTGGAAACAATGGAGTTTTTACTGAAAGCATCATGGTACCGCTTGTTGTCCTTGGATTTATTGTGTTTGACTCCTACGTTTCTATATTCCTCGAGCAACGCACAAAGTTCAAAGAAGTTGGCAAGCGTGCTCACCTTAGCCTTTCATCGCCCACGCTGTAATGGAAGTTTTAGGGTTAGCAGCCTCAATCGAGAGGTTCATGGGGATCGTAACCCCCACCTACTGTCTAGCTCATGTTCGTAACCCACTCTGGCCTTTGTGCTCGAAGTCCGCGATCCCATCCGCATGCGAGGTCTCGCTGGGTTTTGGGATGGGTTTAAGGTTCTCTCGTCACCGGTCACCGTGGCGGTGGTGATGCCTACTATGTTCATATCTTTTTATGGTGTTGAGCTGCCTATTTTTGAGGCTCGAGGCGAGGAAACAACACGCTGCCCATCTTCTTCGTTAGTGAGCAGTAAAATCTGCGTTGCTCAAGTTGTATCTACAGCCGGGATCCCTATAGGATTTGTGTTTAGACCATGTGCTGAGGTTAAGAATAGGAGCGTTTCCTTAAGCGTTGAGTTAAATACAATCGCACCACATAGCGCTTCGGTGCAAACGCGTTTTCCTTCTTCCGTAAGCAATCGATTGCCACCTACATGGCATTTCCTATGTTTAGAGCAAGGGTTCCCATTGAGAAATGGCTCACACTCCGCGCCTTTCTCTTTTCGTGGGTTTCTCTTCCAAATTTCAAACCGATGTTTTTAACTCAGCTGTGGGATTTTAATGGGCTCCTTCCACTTTAAATCTCCACCATCTATTATCATGCATGGGTTTTAACCCTAGTGTATGGATCACGTGCACCTTTACAAAACCACCCAAATAACTTTTTAGTTTACAAGTGGGTCCTCATCTACTTAAACCCGTGAGGAAGTGCATACTTGCAACTAAATCCCTCATCTATATAAAAATTAACTTTCAGCAGAGGGGATTAATTAACAAAAATATTATTAGGGAAATTAAAGCCTTTTATTAAGCCATAAAAGGGGTTGTCTTTTGATAAGTGCATTATTATACATATTCTCCTTATCATATTTATATGCACTTATCCCGTTTTCGGGCATCAATTGTCTATTTTTATACTTCTGTGGGTATTCCTATGTGATTGGACATGTAAATAGGCAACCAAGGAAAAAGGAACAAGAAATGGGACATCTTTGAAACAAAAAAAGCAAAAGACCACACTTGTAGAGAAGAGCACGCGGCCGTGCTCTCATTTAACACTGGCGGTGCTTATCAAGCATACGCGTGCCCAAGAATGTGCAACTCTCGTATGAAAGCATGTTGACCATGACATGATCATGAGGAACATGGGCGTGTTCTCTGATAAAACACGGTTGTGCTAAGCCAACACGAGTATTCCAGTTAAGATGACCATGCTTCATAGATTGAAAATCTATGAATAGCCCATGATAACCATAGAAAAGAAACTTTTGGCTGGAGCACTCTAGGGATTCTTGCTACTACGGCTAGGGTTCCAGAGGAATTAAAGACAGAGGAGGCGATCAAGGGAAGATTTCTATGGCTACCTTTATAGTCTCCTCTTTTATCATAGTTATGGTAGTCTATAGCATAAGAGGCTAAATCTTCTATGGTGCCTCGCACATGAATCCTATGATGAACTTGTTATTATTGATTTCCTAATATGTTTGGTTTCACTTTTTATTAATAATTCTTGTTAGCATCTTGATCGCGTCTGTGGTTTGCAACTCGTAGTTTCACTTGTATGAGCCCGATCATCTATCTCCTCGGAGGATAGCATTAGTATGTTTTGTGTTTGTGTTGGATGGTTGTGTGGTTATTATTGCATTAGCCCGGAGTTGTTACCTCCCTAGATATCCTTGTATAGTTTGTCTTGCATAAGCCTTGAGTTATCTACCCTAGTGGGTTAGAGCATCCAGCACCATCAAGTGTTTGTGGGTGATTCAGTATTTTTAGAATAGTGTATTAGCCCATGCATTCATCTAGATAGGTTGTAGCCGGATATGGGTGTTACGGTGTGCATAGGCATCACGAGAGATCGGGTGTTGTGCTGAAAAGTGCAATTGTTACATCGTCCAGGGATTGTTAGTAACCAACCAGTAAGAGGGAATCAATTATTAGCAAGGGAATCCTAGGAGGATTGTGACTTGAGGTGCCATATCTCATCTCTGATTAACCTTAATCCTCCATCTGTTCGCATTAGTCTTCTTAATATATCCAATCACACCAATCATCATACATAGTTTAGTTTAGGCTAGGTAATAAAGGATAATTAGCACTAGAATCCGGTCCACTGTGAATTCGACTACCCCTACCCTTGGGGTAATTTACTACTTGATCAACCCCGTGATACTTGCGAGGAGAGTGTCGCTCAAATTCGATGGCGTGCATCACCTTTACAAATGTGATTCAATATTCCATGGCTGGCTAATGTATCCGTACTTGTATTTATCTGTAATTGTATTTATCTCTCTGGGACATAAATGTTCTTTGAGATGCTCATCCAAAACACACAATTCATCCACCAAGGCTTGCTCCTCGAGCCATCCAGCGAGGGATCATTGCTTTTTATAAGCTTCACAGAAGAAGGAAAAATCATTGATCCACTTTAAAGAAGTAATAGAAGTCAGATAATTAGATATCGATTTGTAGTACCAATTTAAAACAGTTCATGTTAACCATATTTTCTATGTGAAAAATACTTTTGGTTAATCTTGATGAAGTTAAATTCGGAATTCATGAAAACCAATGCATGAAAATAGAATTGGGTAGTCATGCTAAAACAAATGGATGCAAAATCACCTACGTAAGGGGTCCTTAAGTTTTCAAAATGTGCTTCCACTTGAATAATAAGAACAATCATTACTTTCAAAAAGACTAATCCAACAATAATATCACACAAACTCGTTTAGTTTTGAGTGAAAAAGAAAACTATTAACATCCCCGTGGATGTCGTTGTAACAACCTAAGTCACCACCTGTATTAGAAGAGGGCGTCCATGATAAATCTGGCCAAAGCCACCACACTGCCATCTTGAGAAGCGTCGCAATAATTGCGAAGTCATAAGCCCATCCCGGAAGACGTTGTTAGCTTAATGCACGGCGAGGAAAATAACCGATCTCCCAACCTATAAAAAGGGGCGGAATGGCAACGATGCAAGGGATCCAAATCTTTATCCGATTCGTGGAAAGAAGACTTCAAACATTCCTTCCTAAAAACACGCTTTAATAGTAGTATCTCTCATCCGTTGATCGTGATCCATCCGTGATCCCCAAGAGGGGCGATCTCGGTATCAACAATTACTATATAATAAAAGTATTTTTTTTTCTGGTAGAGGAAGTATAATGGGTTATTAATATGGGTTCACTACCAAATTTTTCATCTATGGACATCAACCCCGTCCAAAGGATAAATGCTACAAATTAACATCCAAATAAAAAAATGTCACATCCTTTTTTGTTTTATCCCTCTAACCACACACGACCAAACACACTAATAAAAACTTGGATCCATGTTTACCCCATCTAAGTGATCTAAGTTATGAGTATTTACAAGCAAGCAAGCAAAGAAATACTACAAACATCCAAACACCCACTTTTAATTCCTTCATAAATTATGGAGTAGAGTGGTGATAAGATAAGTAGAATGGTGTGGGTGAAAGCTTATTTATATTCTATCATATTATATGGGGTTTTCAATATTTCCTCATCATATATGAATTTTTTTGTTGGAATTTTAAAAGGATTTTTAAAATAGAAAACTCAAAAATTATTTGACTGTTTTGATTCTCATAACATTTGTTTTATTGGGACATAATAGTTTCCATATTAGTGAAACCATTGCTTTCCCAAAATAACTAGAATTTTGGATTTAAATGGAAAGGTTGGACATGGGTTTGGATGACTAATGATGAGAAGAATCATAGCCGCCTCTCTAACAAATGATAAGAGTTTTCATTGTTTCTTCTTTTTGGACAGTTAACTACTTTCTTTTTGTTTGGTTTCTTATGACTTTGATACCACCCCACCAAATGCTCCGTCAGATCTCAGAATCCTTGGGGAATAGTTCCCAACAAACTCTTGCACGAAAGGCGGGAATACACCTTAGGACAACGATAACACAGCACGTCCAGTACTAACATTTATTTATTTTATTCATAAACCCTATTTGTTTTCTCACTTGTTTTTGCAAGTAAAGATACAATTTTGTAAGTCCATTTGTTGGTAATTTTATGTCCAATTGCTTTTTTTTAATTGTAATTGATTTTATATATAGTGCATGGAAAATATATATTGTTCTAACATTTTTCAGTTATTAATTTGATTTTGCAAAAAAAAAAATCAATTTTACTATATAATTTTTTCTTATTTATTTTATTTAATCAAACTGATAAATTTATTCTAAAATTATCACCATTAAACTCATAACTAAATTGGCACTTTGAGTTCAATGTGAGCAAACCATTATTGTTTTTTTCTTTCACAACATGAGGTTTTGTTAATAACAATCAAACTTGATATTTATATATACTTTTAACGAACTGACATTAAGTTTTTAATAATATTTGTAATGACATGTTTGTAAATGAAAATAACTTCTCAATTATTATGGTTGTTGAATATGCTTATATATCTCAATAAAAATATGAAAATTACTATAAAAATTAAAAATTAAAAAATATTATTATCCACAATACTCACTTACATCTCACGATAACCAATGAATGAGTTATCGATACAAAAATCACTAAAAAATAAAATATTTATGGGTATGTTTTTTCAATGCATACAAAGTAATCAAACATTGATGTTCCCTATTTATATTCTCCCTTTCAAAATTCCATGTTGTTATTATTTTTTGTTGTTGTTATTGTTGTCAATAGTTAACATTTTCATTGCATTTCATGGGGAAAATAACAATCAAAAATTAGACCAAAGAAATAAGGAATTGCATGGATTGAGTGAAAATCGAGGAAATTAACGAAAACGAAATAGAATGAAAATGATGGAAAATAAAAGGTAAAAGGTTTATATATCATTTTGTTCATCCAGCCAAACAGAAGAAAACGTTTTCCTCTGAGGTTTGTTTGTTTTTAAGGTAAATATAGCAAAAAAAAAAAAAAAAATTGAAAGAAAAGCTTTCATGTGTTTTGGTTGAATAAAGGAAACCTATTGATTAGTTTTTCATTGTTCTTCCCTCTTCTCTTATTTATATCATTTTCATTCCTAAAATCCAAGCAAATTGTCTGAAAAGAACCTGTACCTTTTCGCTTTGGTTTTTGTATTTCTTTTTCCCTTTAACAAATTACAAGGCCGGACAATCTTCTATCATTCACTGCTCCAAAAATCTTAATTTATTTAGGAGCATATGGATGAAATCATGAAAGATGTGTGTTTTTTTAATAATGTTAAAAAAAAATTCGTTTTATTTTATTTTATTTTATTGGCAACTAATTTCTAATAAAGTGGTAAAAGTTTGAGATGATGAAATTATTTAAATACCCCTTATTAGAATTAATTAACAAAAATGGAATAGTTAAATTACTTAAATACCTCTTATTAAAATTAATTAACTCTAATAACAAGTTTAAAATTTGAGTGGTTGTGAAAGGGTATTTTGATAATTTCATTTTTAATTTATAAGATGGTAAAGTATATTAACTATGTAATTATTGTTAGTGATGTGATTTAATCAATTTTGGTTATAATGATTAGATTGTTTCAAGGGTGAGTTTGGGAGAGAGTAAGTAACTAGAGTTGTATAATCTTTTAATTGGTGGAGAATAAAAAAAAAAATTAAAACGCAATTAAATTTTAGTGACGATTTAAAAAATTATTAAAACTTAATGTTATTCCACTTCAAAGGTACTTGTTTGTTTGGGTTTAAGAGGGAAAAAGAGATCCTCATATAAAACCCTTTTTCCAAACACCACCTTAAACCACCCAAACCACTCTCAAATAAATGTTAAAACTATATCAAATATATCAATTTTATTTGGAAAGTCTATCTCTTGTAGAATTAATTAATTAAATTTTTTTTTTGGAAAGGTGGATAAACCGTATTTATTGATTTAGAATCGAGCGTTTACAAAATTAAAATTACATAAAAGGAATTGTATGATAGAGTTTGGGACTCGAGAATCTTGGCCGGTTCAGGGATACCAAATAATATCACACCAAATACTAAGGCGATATCCGCCTATATGTAGATTACTGGGGTAGTGGTGTCCTCAAAGTCATCACCCAAGGAAGTGGTCAAGTCCTCTCTAGTGAATGTAAGCATTCTTTTAGCTACCGACTCCATTGCCATCGCCTTTGGCCTCTTTGATGTGTGGTACGCATGAAACCGGGGAAGGTATTAGAAAACTAATATTCGGATGATTTCGGGAAAGCTACTGCTTATCATGAAAGCATCTTTGGTTCCTTTCTTTCCATATGCTCCAGGTTATGGCCGCCACAACGACACTCCAACCCCACTGCTTTGTCTTTTCCAGGTCATCCTTGAGCGTATTGTTACCCCAGAGGTCTTGAATATTAGCAGGGACACGCGGAGTTCCAAATAACTGACTAAAATGTGCCCAGATACGTTCATTGTATGGGCATTATATGAGGAGGTATAGTACAAATTCTTGAGCTTGTCCGCACAGGAAATATTGGGATTTAATTCCACCCCATCCCCTCTTCAATATGTTATCCATGGTCATGATTTTTATTATCCCAAGCCAACCATTGAATAGTTTGACCTTTTTGGGATGGGTTTCCTCCGTAAATCCATTCCTAGCTTCGCTTTCTCATACCTCCATCGACTAGAAAAGATAGGAGGATTTACAAGTGAACCTATTGTATGAAGGTTAATACCCACTTCATCGCGGTTTGAATTTGTTGCTCTTGATGCTTCCAACGCCCAGAAAAACTTCCCTCATGCAAAGGTCTCCATTGAGGCTCAGTGGACACCAGCTTTTAGGATAGGCTCACCTAGTCGTGTCCTAATCCTAGCATGTTCCACACTCAGGTGGTTAATTAATAATTCAGGTAGTTCTAGGTGAAGGTTCCGCGGAGCATGTCCTTCCATCCATTTGTCCCACCATACATTGGTAGTTTTGCCATCCCCAGCTTCCACTAATGTGTTGTGGAGCACCGTCTCTTTGGATTGGCAGATTCCTTTCCAAAAGAAGGATACCCTAGTTGGCACTTCCAGAAATGGGTTGAGGAAGCCTTGCTTGTAGTATATGTGTTTTATGATTTTAGGCAGACTCCCATTTCCCCGGTAAGGATCCGCCACCACCATTTTCCCAACATTGCTTCATTGAAGCTTCGCAAGTCTAGAATCCTCTATCCCCCATGTTCCTTTGGCTTACAGACTCTACTCCAGTTAACCAGTCTGTAGTTTTTGTCTTCCAAGTTGGGTCCACGCCAGATGCAAACCCGAGCCAGTGCGCGTCAATCGGTTTTATGACCCATTGAGGGATCATATATATTGCCAACCAATGATTAGGGATTGCGGATAGCGGTCGCGTTGATAAGGGTGATTCTCCCTCCTTTAGAGAGGAGTCTACTCTTCCAAGAGCTAATCCTCCCTTCTAACTTTGTAAAATTAACCCAAGCCACCGCACTTCCGCGGTTTAGTCCCCGAGATCGGTAGTCCCAAATACATACACGGTAGGGACACGACACAACAGTTCATGATATCGGCCAATTCTTGCATATTATGTGATCTAAGTTTGATCGGTATTAGAGCACTCTTGTGGTAGTTGATGCTAAGCTCCAATAACCCCTCAAAAAGGTAGAAAATCAGCTTCAGGGTTTGCATATGTTTTGGCTCTCCTGAGCTGAAAACTAGGAGGTTATCCGCATATTGGAGCGAGGTGATCTCATTCTCCACACCGGGTCTACATAGGACACCAGAGAATACCCCCTCCTTGGTGGCCGATGTTAGCATTGTGTTGAAAATATCCCCTGCTAGAACAAACAAAAGTGGGGATAAAGGGTCACCTTGACGGAGTCTCATTTGATGCCTAATATATCCTATGGGTTGCCCATTGATGAGGAAACTGGCCTTCGAAGTAGTAAGGATCGCTCGGATCCATCCTAGCCATCTGGATTACGAAGCCTCACCATGCCATAAGAATCTCCAATAGGAAGTCCCAATCAATCATATCAAAAGCTTTCTCAAAATCAATTTTTAGTAAGGCTTACGTTTGTATTGACTTCGCTTCATGCCATGGATCAACTCTTCAGCACTTACAATATTGTCCTAGATGCATACGCCTTTTTATAAATGTTGTTTTGTGTCTCATCCACCAACTTATCAATGATAAACATGTAAGCGGTTGGCTAAGACTTTTGTTATGATCTTTATGGAATAGTTTATCGGTGATGGGTCTATAATATTTTACCGCTTCTTGGGGCTTCCCACTTTGGGGATCAAAAGGAATAGAGCCCAGTTGATCCGCTTCAAGCCGCTTCCCCTTTGAACAAATCCTCAAATAGTTTCATCATATCTGGTTTGATTACCTCCCACCCCTGCTGGTAAAAGGTCACAGGAAAACCATCTGGCCCAAGGCTTTGTCAGGATTCATCTGGAAAACTGCTGTTCGAATTTCCTCCAGGGTGAAAGGTTGATCTATCTGGTTTAGGTCAACTCTCTCCTTATGGGAGAAAAAACGGGTCCAATTTGTAGTATGTCGGCTCTCTCTCTCCTGACGACGAAAGACCTTTATAGTGATTGTTGATTGTTGTTGCGATTTGTCTCGGGTCTTCCTCGAAGAATCCTTCAACCTCAACTTTGTTGATCCAGTTTCTACTCTTTCGTTGGTATGTCAATGCATGGAAGAAACTGGTGTTGTTATCACCTTCTTGTAACCACTGAACCCGTGATCGTTGTCTACAAAAAGGCTCTTCCACTCTTATGGACTGTTCATACTCTCTTTGGAGACCTTTGCTTTCCTCATCCTCCTCCAAAGTGCTGCCACGGTCTTTGCCCTTCGTATCGAATTCCTCTAGCCTTTCTAAAAATCTCAGTTTTCTTGATGTTTGTTGGGCCTTTAAAGCTTCTCTTGCTCCATTCTTTTAAATGGTTTCTGATGAAGGTTAGTTTCTTTAGAATTAATATTAGGAAAATCTTTATATTTACAAATATTTATCTTTATAAAATATTTATAGGCAGTTTTACATAGGTGTAAAGTAAATAGTTTTACATGTAAGTTGAACTTTTGAGTATTTGGTTTGCTGTGAAATGACAAATTACATGTAAGTCAACTTAGAGTGTTTGGTTTTCTGTGAAATGACAAATTACATGTAAGTCAACTTACATTTGAAATACAATAAAACCATTTTGTTAAAAAAAAAACCCTTCAACCCAACCAACTAAAGCTCTTTCTTCAATTTTTACTAGTGTTTTTGTAAAAGTATCAAACTTTTGCACATTTTTGCATAAACACCCAGTAATTTTGAATTTAATTTTTTCATTGGTGTTTTTGTAAACTTCTCAAACTTTTGGTTGTCTTTCAAATAAATATAGCAATTGCCAAAAATTAATTTTATTATTAAGGAGGTTATTTTACCAGGGTGTTATCATAAAAGTGTCAAATTTTTGCAAAATTTTAATAAAAACCAAGATTTTTTTTAAATTTTATTTTAATTTTTTCAAGGGTGTTTCTATAATATTATCAAACTTTTACTGTTTTTGTAGATAAACCCATCAGTTTGTAAAAATTTATTTTATTATTTAGGATAGTTTAGTGAATCTAAGCATGGTTGGATGAAAATAATTCGATTTTAGTTTAAATGACAATAATTTTAACTTATGTGGTGAGACTAGTTAGATTTGTTGAACTTATTTATAGGGTCAAAAATGCTTAGGGCTTGTTTGGTTTTCCGCCTTTTCTGCATTTTCCGCCTTTTCAGCATTTCCATTTCTAGGAAAACGCAGAAATTGCAGAAAACACATTTGGTTGGAGCATTCTCTAGAGAAGGCAGAAAATGAAATTGTCATGCCCCGACCACAAAATTCCTAGCCCACTACGGGCATGCGGCAGATATGCCATACGAGCGAGGATGGGCCTGCGCAGATCTGAAGGCTTTCGATGATCAACAATCACACATAAAATATACAGTGGAATAAAAGTAGACATAGCATAATATGTCTCACAAAAGAGTATATAATGGAATTAAAAGTCTAAGGGTACACAGACCCTAAAGTCACATCACATATAGCTTCTAGAAGGGAACCTATAACAACATGTCCTCACACATGATAAAACAAGAGGTAGCCAACCTCAGCAATCCCAACAATCCGCGCCCGCGGCTCCTCGGGTCCCACGACCACTACTCCTTAGGATGCCAAAGAGGAGTCAACAAGTGGGTGATCCTTCATAAGGAAAGCCCAACAAGTACTCGTTGGATATAATAAATCATGCCTCATGGATAATAATATGAATCAAGGAGAAATGATCCAAGGAAATATAAACAAGTCGTTGATCACATCAAACGCGCCCGTGGTCTCAAACCCACACACACATGAACAAGAAATCCATGACAAGTCAAGGAGATAAGGATCTTAGCCCTATTAAGAACACACACTCATAAGTGATAGAGAATCCAAACCTCAAGCAACATACCATATGACTGATCATGGCAAGCGATCCAACAACTCACAAGTCCTCTCCACAAGCAAATACGGCCGAAATTGTCATCGACTCGATTCAGCGGCTCGATAACACTACATCCATATCATGCATGCGTACATGGCGATTTACGCTTCATCCCACTGACAATGAATATGGGACAACCAGAGTATCGTCCCTTTGACAAGGAATACTAGATGAGCAGGGTATCCTCGGTCCCGAATATCCATACAGCACCAGGAGAATCCTCAACAACAAGATAACTGACGCACATTCACTCGACCAGCGCACTGGCTCACGCGTTTCCACGACCAAGTGTCAGTCAACGTGTAACATACTCAGCAAGTATATAACAAGTAAACCAACAATCAATCAAGGAATCAAAGATATGTGTACAAACATGGAATTACAAATATCCAACGAAACAAATACACACATATATATAAGAAAATGAATCCAAGTTTTAAGGAGGCATGACACAAACCTCAATAAATATTCAATAAAAGAAGGGGGGAGGTACTACTTGCCTTTATCGGGGATATTCCGACTCGATGCACAAATCCCTCTCGGCGTGCCTTCCCGCACTACCTCGAGGATCTAATAATTAGGTCTAGACTTAATATATTTGTCAAGCACATTATCATAACATGCTCCTAATTAAATTGCATGACTCACACGTGATCCTATTCACCCACCTAGGGAATCAGGTGTTCACATTCCTCAAGTATGGTGGGTCTTTTTAACATAATAAGATTAGTCATACAAACATGGGGCATCTAATAATCGGCCTAACTCAGCTCCAACTTTTATAAACTGCCTGGCGTGGATCAATGAGAAATAATCATACCAAATAACTACTTCCCTTGGCCAACCTTTACATGCTATGCAGATATTCATATGTTTACAACTAATCATTAGAGCTTAAATGTGTTTTAATCCTTTGCCTTCTCAGGACCATATATGCATGCTTATATAAATCACATGCTCCTGAGAATACACATCTTAGACTCTCATGCATGCATAGATCTATACCCATATCTATGTACCCATATATGTATACTCATATCAAGGAGGACCGAGTTAGGACCCATGCATGCTCGGATACCCACTCATGAAGCTAACTCACAGAGACTTGTATTTAATGGTGTGTTACCCCAATCACGCAACCATTCATGCATGCATGCGAGCAGCGTTCATAAGGTTGACTCACCGAAGTTTGGAAGACTTCTCCGGCAACGTAGTGACATCCGAGAAGAACCCTGGTGGCCGGCGCTGCTCCTAGCTCCGCTGCACCTTTCTGACATTCCACACCCCCATGAGGATCTGAGACGCCCTCATGTTAGGTGTGAAAGGTTGAACTAAAGAGAGAGAGAGAGTGTGTGTGTGTGTCTTGACTTACCACTTAGGTAAGGTGGGGTTGCACTGGTCCGAAGGAGACGCCCGGCTTCACACTCCTCTTTGTCACGCACCTCTCACACCTTCATATGAGTGGAACACTGGCAGGGTCTTTGCCAACTTTCCCCTAGTGATGTGATCCCAGTCAGCTCCTCCGGGCGGCTAGGGAGCTTGAGATCTAGGGTTGGGAGGATAACACCCTCCGTCTCTGTCTTTCTATCACTCTCTAGCTCACTCATTTAAACTAGAAAGGGAGTAGCAGCCTGAGAAAAAGAAGGAGTTTAGTTGTGAAGCTTCTCAGTAATTACAACCCCCTCATATGTGTTGCGCAGATGGACCTCAGAGGAAGAGATGTAAGCTCAGTGAGAACTGGCACAAAGAACACTAAAACAATCACAAGAGATAGCACACAAAGATATATGTGGAAACCCTTTAAATCGAGGGAAAACCACTAGCTTAGGGATACAAACAATCCACTAAAATCTCAAGCAAGAACTACAAAGTAACTCTTGAGGTGATGCCCAAACTCAAGATTACAAACAAAGATAGGAATAGACAAAGCAGATCAAGAATATTTAACTTAAGACAAGCTTAAGCAAATAAACCCAAACCACAATTGAGGCTTCAAAGTCCTTCTTCACCTCCAACGTCTCCTTCTTTCTTCTTCTTCTTCTTGCTTGCTTCTTCACTGGTGCTCTCTAATTCATACTTGGATTCTCAAGTGTTCTTCCTCCTTTTGTCTCTCTCTCCCCAAGAAGGCTTCAACTCTTTTCTATCTCCTTGGTGGGATTCCTAAAGCACCTTTCTGCAGCGTGTACAACACTCCATGTCGCATCATGCTGCCCATCATACCTGTGGTAGTTCCAAGACACCTTTTCCTCTGATACCGCCGTTCCTCTTGGGATTAGTGTCATTATACTTCCAATAGAAGATACTGATTCTTTCCTGAACCCTTGCCGATCAACTAACTCTTCGACAACAACTGCTAGCTTGGTACACCGGGTCTTTGAAAGCGTCATCCAGATATGCATTTCCGATGTGGCCGCTTGGTCACCCTTTTGATATGTGGCACATCGGCCCACTCATCGCCCTTAGTGTCTTGGACTCCACCTCATCACCAAACCTTACGCTTCTGGTCTGTTTCCTCCTCTTGCTCAGCTCCACGTGACCAAGTTGGTCTTGGACACTCAAACCCAACAATATGTTCCCGGAGATGAAGGCGCCAAAGGGTTCGAGGCCACGCAGGGATTGAAGTGAGGGGCCGATAACTTTCCTCGTGCTTGCGTCGATCGTGACAACTTCGGATATCGCTGGCCAATGAGTAACTTGATGGGGACGAGATGGTTTTGAAAGTGAAAGTGGTATTGCCTCAAATCCAGTCAACAACATGGATGAACGATCACCATTAATCCATGTTGTCGAAGCTAGCAAGGGTTATCTTTTTTATGCCTTAAGATTAAGCAATCTTTCGGATGGGTGGCTGATGGTACTTTCACGTGGCAAGTGCAAAGGAGAGTCTGTTTCGACTATATTTATAGACGAAACCCATTGCGCGGCATGGCGTTCCACTGAGTTTCGTCCAAATTGAACCGTTTCCCACTATAAAGCGGATAACCCTCCTCACACGGTTTGGTTCAATCATGACTTAACGTTGAACCTCAGTCGTGTGATGACAAGTTGCATCTCCACTTAATTCCAAGCCATCAACTTCAATCAGTGATCAAATCGTGACCGTTGCTTCCTAATAAGTCATGACCTTTGGTTTACAAATGAGAGAACCTCATGCATAAATCTATGAGAGGCAAATCATTTAATTATACCCCATTAATACTTCATATTACTCCAAATATGGGATTTTAATTTATCTAAGCAAGGATTAGTGAGATAATTAAGGATTAATAAATCCATAAATATAACAGCTTTTCACGTAAATGGGGATGGAAAATAGAAAACATAAAAAGCCAAAAGACATTTTCTCGATCTTTGGAAAACACTGTTGGCATAACTGTAAATAAACCAAACTTCAAAAGTAATTATAAAAATATATAAAATATCATGTTTTTATTTTTTTTTATTTCTTAAAATACATTGTCTTGAACTTTTGTTATTATAAAATATCATGTTTATTATTTTTTATATTTTGAACTTTATAAAAATATCATATTTGTTATTTTTTTATTTTTTGCTTCTGCAAACAATTTTCATTTTATGTTTTTGAACACAATTTCTCATAAACCAAACCAAACAGCTTTTCTATTTTTCAGTATCTGAAAACACAACAGAAAATCATTTTACTTTTCTGTATTTTCCACCTTTTCAGAAAACAGAAATTGGAAAACAAACCAAACACCCCTTAGATTTCACAAGGGTTGATATATATTTGTACTAACTAATTAGCTAGAGACCTCAACAACTACAGAGGTGCTTTATTGCTTGCTACAATTTTTAATTTTTTTTCATATATATATATATATATATATATATATATATATATATTATCGATTAAAATTTTGTTCTGACTGAGACCTTTTTGGGGGGGTGGGGGGCCTAGGCCTGTATGTTGAAATTTTTTTTTTATTAATATTATGTATATAGTTAGAGCTAAAAGCTTTAAATTGGCCTTGCGAACAAAAATAAACATTAGTTCAATTGGTAAGTAGTGACTTTGAGTAGAGCTTTTGAGTTCTTTGGATTCCGAGATCGATAGAAGTCAAAAAATTTTCTTTCTAAATTTTGTTCTATTTTTTATAACTTGATTTGCAAGATCCCATCTATATAATAATCGCATTTTTTTTTTTAAAGTATTTAATTTAATACTAATTATTTCCATTAAAGCATATCCTACTTATAATTTTTTGTATTTGATATATTTTTAAAATCTATTTCACAAACAATAATTATTTATATCTAGGCAACAAACACATGATATGTGTGTAATAAAAAAGCATGCCATTTTATATAATTATAAATTATGAAAATTTCAAGGATAACTAGAAATATAATTATTGTTGGTGAAATCATAGATTTTAAAATAAAATTTGCTCTATGGGGTGATAAATAAAATAAAATTAATGGAGGGGGTTATGGGTATTATTGAAAAGTAATGCGTGATAAATGATTTGACTTTTTTTTAGGGGTGTCAAAGTAAAAAAACTCATTAAATTTTCAATTTCATTCACCTTGTTCCTCACCTTAAGGCTTATCTCATAGTTTCTTGACTACTAGCCCTCAGGGCCTCACTTGTATTGTCACCGATCCAATGGTAGAAGTGGCCTCTCGATAACTCCGGTTATCCCATTTTTTAGTGCCATTGATTGTTATTATTGTTATTATATTTAGCCCTGTTTTTTTAAAGAATATTGGAAATGTAAGAGAGGAAGACATTGATTGGAGAGGTTGGGACCTTAAGATTAGGGCAGAAAGAGGGGAACAAAAGGGGAATTAGAAAGTTAGGAGCTTGATTGTATGCTTGTCAAATGTACATAGCTTCTTTTTATTTAATATATAATTTATGATATTTTTATTATTTATCGTTGAATTTTTTGGCACCCCCAAGACTTAATGTCAAGATCCGTGATTGTTTGGATTTGTGTTCCTTTTTGATGGAGAACTAATTTGCTAGATACTTGGACATGATGAACCTCCAGATTGGTACTTAACTTTGCTTGTATGGATTTCTATAATTGAATGAATGTTTAATGTTTTGAGAACGTATTGAATGTGATGTATGGTATTGATATTCTACGTTGCGACCTCTCTGAGTGTCAATAGGATTCATGTGGGCGTAGATAGTGAACGCCTCCCCATATGTTGATTACTTCAATAGGTGGGAGTTGTGAATACGCGGAGAGATCGGGTATTTAGGCAAGAGACTCCTTTAGATGTATTATTCCCACAACTCTTCCAAGATATAAGTTCCCTAGAACACTAATGCAATGAGGGTAATTAGTAACTCGCATCGACGAGGGTATGAAAGCATTATAGGAATTCTTGGTCCATAAACTAACATTCTTGAAGTAGAAATTCGTACTTGTCATTACTTGCAAATATCTTGAGGGGATTCATTGCCCGAGTATCTCCCCTTTATCATTGCTTGCCATTACTACTCTCATCATGTTGATTTCGAGTCATTTTCAAGTTAGCAATTAAACTAAATAATCCCAACATTTGGATAGGCTAAGTAGCAGACAATTAGATAGGTTAGTGATATAGGTCCTTGTGGGTTCGACATCTGACTTCTATAGTCCACTTTACTACGTGGTACAACCTGTGCACTTGCGGTATAAGCATAATCATTAGGCTCAATCAACTCCGTCTTGATAATGGACTACTATTTATGTCTATACTAATGGGGTCTACAGGCTGCCACCCCGATCTCCATCTTGTGATGAGAAATCCTTTACACTAACCTATACATTTCATGAAGCTCGAGATATATCACCAACTTTCGGATCAGTGATTAACCTAGTACACATGAAGATTAGGGCAGTTTTATTATGTCATTGTCCGTCAACTAATGGTGCTAAAGAACTACATCACAAGTACACCAAACTCAACTCATAAACAATTAAATCAATAGATAATAAAGATGTTCATGTCTTCATCACCATATAATCCTAGAACAAGAGTTCTACCCTAGAAACATGGAACTCATAACAAATAGTTCAAAGCATTCAAATAACACAAAAGCCATGTTCACAATATTTCACGGAAATAACGACAAAGATGAATGATAACAAGAAAGGATGAGGACCTTTGCCCTTATTGAGGTCTTCTCTCCTAACGAAGTGCTCTGGCCCTTCGGATCTTTGGTTCACGATTTTGGTGAAGCCTCTTTAACGCCTTAAAGTTGTCAGCTCTAGGCCGCCACAATAACTTTTTAGAATCCAAGATAAAAAGTTGGGAGAAACCCTAAGGTTATATTTATAGCCACGACCTATGATGTGTTTCTCCTGAAGGATCAACATGTCGCAAGGTCTAAACACTTGCACCCCTCTATAGTAGAGATGAGTCGCTCACATTTGGCAGACGTGTCACAATTTCCCAGCCTTTCACAATCTTCAGTCAGGACGTGTCGTTCATTATGGGTCATCGTTCCGTTAGTTCTCGGTCGGGTTTTGCCAATAGTCAGGATGCGTCGGTCATCAAGAAGCGGCGCATCAGCTCTTTGTCAAACTCTCCAAGTGTAGCTTGTGTTCTTGCGCCCGATTTGTTTCCTCGCCTCCTACACTTTCTCCCACTTGTGCGACTCATATTTGATGCCAAGAATTGGCCTTTCTGCGATAAGCACAATTTACTTGAATTAGTGTCCAAATTCATTGAAATCATGTGAAATTTAGTATAATAATTTTGATGAGCTAGCACAAGTTGGTCAATTTATAAGAATTAAAGCTAAACATGCACAATTCTTTTGGTACACACACATGTTCAACCCTAAAAAGTAAGCATATAACCTACGAAATAGAGTTAGTTCAAAGAGCTAACAAAAGCCTAAGACGCACATCAGCCTCTAGAACATTATTTATCCTAACAGTGTCACTATTCTCTAGAAAGCTCCTAATATGCCTATTAGAATCATCATTCAGAAGGTTACAAAATTGACAAGCATTTTATAGCATCTGAATGACTGCGTACTTAATTTTAAATGAAGTTGCAGGGCCTTCCGACTGCTGAATACAAGACCGCAATCCTTGGGATGAGGGAATTGCATAGTCATACATGTTCTAGGAGAAGCTAAGAATGTCTCCTTACTTCTTCTTCGCTTTCCTGAGCCTTTGATAATTTCGTTTGATCTTTAGATAGAAATGCACAAGGTCACTATCACTCATGCAAGAGCACAAAGGTGACAAGAGAAGTAACAAAAGAAAGAATGTCTCTTTTTAGCCTAAAAAAAATATAAAACAAGACTAGATATTCACAAGTCAAGAAAATAACTAAGAAAAGAAAGAAAAAAGGATAGGAAAATGTATTCACAAGTAAGAGAGGTATTCACAAAAAAAAAAAAAAATACTAAAGTAAAAATTCCTATTGGGCTAGAGTTACTAGACCTAACCACTCTTCATCAAGGGTGCCAAAAACTTTATTGAGTGCGTAGACACACGCACCCAAGTACACATGTCGTCAAAGTAATAAAATAACAAACAAGTATTGGGTCGAATCCACAGGGAGTAGGAGACTAGTTAGACTAAAACCTACTAAGGTACTATACTACTTCAGTGAATCAATTTGCAGGTTGGTAGATTCAAATCCTTATGATGCTAAGAGAATAACATAGAGAATAAAGATGGGGAAGACTAAAAATACTGACAATCTAGGGTTGTGTTATATTTAGGCATGATAAGGATCTTCTCTTGTGATTAGTATTGGTTTGTTGTGTTGGTTAGCAAGGGTTATTTAGTGATACACTAGGGACTTCGTACGCATGGAGCATAGATGTTGATTCCTCATTCCCGAGGAATATGCCTACGGTCTCCGCCACATATCCCCATGAAGCGGAGTGAGCCATTACTGAACGTAGGTAGTATCCTGTCCATGGATGACCCATGACATATTCCTATGCCTCAACAAATGCCGGTATGTCACACCGATCTCTTCTACCTTGTGATCCATAGTCCGTCTATACAAAGAATCAGATGACTTAATGTCTAAGATATGTCATCGCCTTGCGGATTGATGATTAACTTGATTCAGACAAGGGTTAGGGCAGCTAGATGTTTGTCGTTGCCTTTGAACTAATGGTTGGAAAAGGACTATGTCAGAAGACCACCAAGCTCAACCAACAAACCACAAAATCAGAAGATAATTTAGGTTGTCATGCCTAACTCATCACACAACTCTAGAACAAAGTTCTGACCAAAATTCATGATGCTCATACCATTAAGTTCAAAACATTCATACAAATAAGCATTCATGTTTAACTATAAAAGACAAAGACAAATAATACTGAATGATGATGTAGATCTTTCTCCTTATGTAATCTTCCCTCTTCACGAAGTGCTCTCTTTCCCTTAGGATGCGTCAATTCTCCCTTTTGGTGAACCCCTCCAAACACCATTGAGTTTATGCGGCTCGGACCAACACAATTACTTCTTAGAAACCGAGATATTATAAAAGAAAACTCTAGTAAGCGCTTTTATAGTCGCGACTTGTAACGCTGCTTTTTCCTTTGGGAGGCGACGCATCACAAGAGACCATTAACCAGAATGTATGTGCATTAGCAACGCGTCCTTCAAAAGTGAAGGTCACATCGGTAAATCTCAGCTATCTTAGAAATTATAGTGAGGATGCGTCCTTCACTTAAGAAAGGCGCATTGTTCTTTGATGTGACTTCCCGGTGAAGCTTTGCTCGGTCACGGTTCTATTTGCTTTCACTCCTAGACTTTCTCCCACTTGTGTAGTTCATTGTGAAGGCCAAAATTGGCCTTTCCTACATTAAACACAAATCACTCGAATTAATGCCTATAATTATCAATATCATGCGGAATTCACACAACTCGAGTGAGCTAACACTAGTTGTACATTTTATATGAATTAGGACTAAACATGCACAATTCTCATTATAAATGCACATGTTCAGCCCTAAACATTGAGCATTTACCCTATAAATAAATGTTAGCTTAGAGCGCTTATAGATATCCAATAAGGGTTTGGTTTTAAAGGCCCCTACGTCTTGGAGTGTGCCTCCTCGGCCTCCTTCTTCTCCAGCTCAACCTTCCGAGGTAATGGCTCTTAAGCTTCTCCCATCTGTGAGTCGTCTCCATAAGGACATGCCTTCCGCTGGGAAGGACAACCCCAACCTTCCGGTAAGGGAGACTTGGAGGCGAAGTATGGGTTGATAGAAGTATTTGGAGTCAAGCTACCAAGAGCTCTCTCATTCAATGTGTTATGATGACGCATGTATGGTATGCCTTTCACATCTTTGGGATGAATGCTACTTTGTATCACATCGAGAACCCAGCTAGGAGGAAGTTTTCTGTAGATTCATGCAACATAAAAATGAAGATCTTCAGAAAATTAACAGTTTGTATACTCAACAGCCCACTCCGTACGTAGATGATTTAGGACTACCACTGGTGGGATCTACAGAGAATGTTACGGAAGTGGATGGCGTAGGGGAAGGACATCTGAGAGATCCCAGCTTAGAGTGCAGTGCTGGGATGGAACAGGAGGAAAATTCTTTAGAGGTGCTTGAGGAATTTTATGCAACTAGTTCAGATGAGGACTCCAATTCAGACCAATACTCTAAAGGCCATCAAGTCCTAGAGGTTGAGGGAGAACCTGACAAAGGTCTTGAGTGATCTTGCGACAAGAAACTGAAACCCTCTATTGAAGAACCACCTGAATTGGAACTCAAGGAACTCCCTAAATATCTTGAATATGCCTTTTTGGGTGATAACTCAACATTGTTGGTCATAATCGCCTCGGATCTATCTGCCCCACAGAAAGAAAAGTTGCTCCAGGTTCTTAAAAAGCATGCAAGGGCAATAGCATGGAAGATATCCGACATCAAGGTATCAAACCATCCTTCTACACACACAAAATTTTAATGGAGGACAATTACAGGCCATCCGTTCAGGCCCCGAGGAGGCTAAATCCAAATATGAAGGAGGTAGTTAAAGTGGAAGTTATAAAGCTTTTAGATGCCTGGGTGATATACCCCATTTCAGAGAGTACTTGGGTAAGTCCAGTTCAAGTGGTCCCGAAGAAGGGCAGAATGACAGTAATAACGAATGAAAGGAATGAACTGATTCCTACAAGAACAATCACAGGATAGCGAGTTTGCGTTGATTGTAGTAAATTGAATGATGCTACGAGGAAGGACCACTTTCCATTGCCGTTCATCGACCAGATGCTTGAGCGGCTGGCCGAGCACTCATATTATTGCTTTTTAGATGGGTTTTCAGGCTATTTTCAGATCCCTATCGCCCCCAAGAACCAGGAGAAGACTATCTTTACTTGCCCATATGGTACATTTGGATATCATCGCATATCATTTGGATTGTGTAATGCACCTGCTACTTTTCAAGATTGTATGCTTGCCATCTATAAAGACTTCATAGAGGACATCATGGAGGTATTTATGGATGATTTCTTTGTTTTCACTGATTCTTTTGACCTATGTCTCCATAATCTAGAAAAGGTTACAGCGAGATCTTGAGGAAACCAACTTGGTGCTAAGTTGGGAAAAATGCCACTTCATGGTGCGTGAAGGGATTGTCCTAGGACATAGAATATCCCATAAAGGAATAGAAGTAAACTAAACTGAGAATTTAGGATATTTACCTTAAAGATTTCAAAATGAGAATCAAGCAGACTAAACTTAGAAGGGAAAAGGGGGGGTGCGGAGAATGTAATATAAAAAATTGTGAGAAAATAAACACATCGAAACGAAGTTTCTGGTGAAACAGTTTCATTAAAGCTTCCCAATAGAGTTCCATGCAATGCAATTAAGCAAAACACAGACTCCAAATTGAAAACCACAAGTGCTTGAAGATCATAACAATCAATAATATGGGGAATTAAATTTGGAATTTAATTAAGGGATAAATGCATACATGAGTTGGAATTCAGATGATGATCTTACAATGTCTGAAGTACAAATAGTTTGATAAAGAACTACATAAAAGTTCTGAAATGATTTTGTTACAAGATTGAAAAATGTAGGTTTAGATGGGGGCGAATTTAAATTATTAGAGGATTATGGAACAATTGGATCACGAAATCATGAATTTGAAGCACGTAAGTGAATACCTCTAAATGTATCAGGTTTATTGATCTATATCCAAAGGAAACCCTAAAGAAAAACAAATTCCTAGCTTATCTAGCAATCAAACACTATCAAAACAAATACGACGAAAAAAAGTCAAATGGGAAGTGAGCAAACCCTAGAAAACCTCACGTTGAAGAATGAACAAGTGAGAACTTCGCGTTGAAGCTTGGCAAATGTCAAAGATTGGGTGCTCTAATTCTTATACTGGATGTCAGTGGTGATAAGGAAGAGAGGAAAGGAATCTGGCATCGTTGGTAGTGAAGGTGAGGGAATCGGAGATTGGGGTACTTGCCTAGTGGTGATGGCGGGCTGAAGACCAAGAAGAGAGAGAGAGAGAGAGAGAGAGAGAGAGAGAGAGAGAGAGAGAGAGAGAGAGACGTTGATGGTGGTGATGACACTCAATTAATTTGATTGTACTATAGCAAAAGTACAACTTCAAGTAAATGGTTTTACATGTAAGTTCTTTTTTCAAAACAAACCAAACAGAGAAAAAGGTAATTTACCTGTAAAATCACTTACATCACACCTACCAACTGCAAACCAAATGGGGCCAAGGGGTTGTTTGGTTCTCTATAAGTGTAAAGTAAGTAGTTTTACATGTAAGTTGAACGTTTGGGTGTGGTTTGTTGTGAAATGATAAATTACATGTAAGACAACTTATATTTGATCTCACTTTTGCTGCATTTCAATTTACAACCAAATTGGTTGTAAGTTGAAGTACAGTAAAACCATTTGGTTAAAGTAACCCCTTCTGCCCAATCAACCAAAGCTTTTTCTTCAATTTTTACCAGGGTGTTTTGTAAAAGTATCAAACTTTTGCACGTTTTGTCATAAACACCCAATAATTTTGAATTTAATTTTTCCAATGGTGTGTTTATAAAATTCTCAAACTTTTGGTTGTTTTTCTGATAAACCAAGCGGTTTCCAAAAAAATGATTTTATATTTAGGAGGTTATTTTTGAAAAATTCTAAAACTTTTGCAAATTATTTAAGTAAAACACATCAAATTTTGAAACTAATCTTAATTTTTACCAGGGTATTTTTTAAAAGTGTCAAACTTTTGCACATTTTTGCATAAAAACCCAGAATATTTTCAAATTTGATTTTAATTTTTTCAAAGGTGTTTCTGTAGGTGAAATCTAAGCTACCGTGGGCACTGTTCCCCAAAGTAACTTTTCCCTCCAGTTGGGTTAAGAGCGTTGTTTTTGGGTTCTAATGTTTGGTTTTTGGGTTCGGGGTGGGTTCGAAGCTACAGTGGCGCCGCCTTTAAACTTGACAGTTTTAAAAATTAATTTTATTATTTAGGAGGGTGGTTAATAAAAGTCTCAAACTTTTGCATATTTTCCACAACAATGTTCGAAAACTAATTTAAATTTTTACCAGGGTGTTTGTAAAAGTGTCAAAATTTTGCATATTTTTGCCTAAGCACCCAATAATTTCGAATTTTGAATTTAATTTTTTTCTAAGGGTGTCTGTAAAATTCTCAACCTTTTGGTATCTTTTTACATATGTTTTTCAAAAATTCATTTTATTATTTAGCAGGTTGTTTTTAAAAATGGTATTGGGTTGTTTAGCAGGTTGTTTATATGTAAAAACAACCAAAATTTTGATAATTTTATGGAATCACGCAGAAAAAATTATAATCAAAATTTCAAATCTGTTGGTCTTTTTTTTTTGTAAAAATGATATAATAAAATTAAGGTATTTGATTGTTTGGTTTCAGTATGGGCGGATTGAAAGGATGAGGATATAAAAAAAAAATATTAAATATAAAAAATTAGGTTATCAGGTAACCTCATCATTTTCTGTGATTGTATGACTCAACTTATATCAAACCAAACAGTGAAAATTAAATACATTATTTTTATTTACATGAAACCAAACAACTTTGATAGAAGTTAAAATACGATAATTGCTGTTACATGACTTACATCTAACTTCACTTTATACTATGATTTCAAACATAGGAAACCAAATAACCCTCGAGTGTATTTGGCCTCCAGGATTCTTCCCTCTTGAGGAGGATTTAGTTAACGTCACATTTGTTGGTGGATCGTGTCTAAAAACAAAAGAATAGAACTCAAACTTAACTCAATCCAACTTGACCTTTTTTTTTTTTTTTTTTTGAGGTTGTTATGGCTGGGCCGGTGGCCTGCCGCTTAAGCTCGGACCACAGAGCGTGCACGAGACTTGGGTTAGTCTGCCGCTACCCGCGGGAAGTTGCCATCCATGAGGTAGGCATCCCATTGGGCTAGCATTCGCCACAAATCCGGCTCTCAGCATCCTCGAACGGGTGGGTGTCGAGGGGCGCGACAGTTGACTAGAACTAGAAGCCTTTGTCAATCCAACCTGACCTTTAGCTAGCATAGTTTAGTTCACATCAGGGTCACCATCCATATGTATCACAACATCTATTTGGTCATAAAAATATTCTTAACCTACTCCATTAATGACAAATTGCAAAATAATAAAATAAATATATATAAATATATATATATATATATATATATATATATATATATATATATATATATATATATATATATATATATGTTTTTAATATAATTAATTTCCTGATCTGAAAAGATTCCTCCCTGAAGGAGTCATTTCAATCTCCATCTATTCCAACAAAGACCAAACAAAAGAAGAATGAGCCAGCCAGGTCCCAAACCCTGCCCAGTGTAACCATAATAACCCTTGATAGACCTCTTCCAACAACAAACCAAAAAAGAATCAATATTGATGCACATCATCAGATTCGGACTCTACAATGAATTCAACATCTCTCTCTTGTGTTTTCAATTCCTTGGACTTGTTCTTCTTTCTCTCATGCATGCTTCTTGATTACTTATTATCCAATACATGAATCTTACTCTTTTTAGATCTATAGAGAGAAACAAGAGGAGGTCAGAAAGAAATTAAAGAGAGATGGGGATGGGGAAGTGGAGGAAGAGGGAAGGAGGAGTTCAAGTGGAGGAGAAAACAGTTGTGCTTGTTGCAGTGGGAGGGAACAAGGAAATCACAGACTATGCTCTTGAATGGGCTGTGCGCAATGTTGTTCAACCAGAGGACACACTCATCCTCTTGGCTCTTGTTTCCATGCCTCCCACTAATATCCAGTCTGCTGTTCCCCAGTTCTTCTCATGTATTTAATTAATTTGTTTGCCTTTTAATTTAATTAATCTCTTGTTATATATATATGTATATGTTGGATTTTGATTCATTCATTCTTGTATATATATATGTCTTTGATTCTGTTTCATCGATCTCTTGTGTTTAAATAAGTGTATGTTTGTGTGTATTACATGACAGCTTTGTTTAAGAAGTGGGGAAATGGATCAGGGCAGAGCAACAACGAGAGTTCAGTAGTGGAATCAGGGAAGACAATGCAGGATGATGAGATTGGAAGAGTGAATGAGATCTGTGCGGAGATGATGAATGAGTTGTGCTCACAGAACTCTATAAAGCATGTGCAGACACAGGTGAAGCTCATTCCCCAGTCTCAGCTTGGTGCTGTTGCTGATTCAGCTGAAGAACACCAAGCAAAGTGGGTCATTCTAGACAGGTATGTACATATATTGAGCAAGTAATCTAATCAATTAAAGGTAATGTTCTTGGCCTGAATATATATGTAAATATAAATATATATATATATATATATATATATATATATATATATGTACTTGTGGATTTGGGTGTGGCAGGAGATTGAAGAAGGAGAGTGAGAGTTGTTTGAAGAGGCTGGACAGCAACATCATACTGATTGATCATGCAATCCCCAAGATTTTGCAGCTAAATAAGAGACCAGAAATACTGGGAGAAGGACAAACAGAGAAAAGTCATTATAAGGCTTTTGATGAAAGTTTCTCTACCATAAGCAGTACTCAGAGCAGTGAAAGCTTAATTAGAAGCTGGAGCAGCAGTACTGTGACATCTTTAAGCTCAAGCAGTACTGTTCCTGAACAGGATATCAGAACACCTTCTCCCTCAGCTGCAATCATCAGTAATAGAGAGCTTGCTCCTTCCAGGATATCTCATTCACAGCAGCCATTCAAACCTAGACCCACAATGGATCATCATCATCAATTGTACAACAGGCCTTCTATCAATTATATTTCATCACTAGTCAAAGGTTTAATTAATTTACTCTTCAATTAATGCATGCATGCATTGCTATCTCATGTGGAGCCATATATACATATATATTATTCTATATATATATCTCATGCATCATAATTGAAATTGAAGTCCATGGATGAAATTCTTCTTAATTAATTATACTTAATTTGCTTCATCTATATATGCAGATAAAACCAACAACAACACTAGTACTACTACTACTCTTGAAGACACCCTACAGAAGAAGCTAAACATAGACATAAACACAACAAACACAAGCACAAACAGGCCTTCTCCCCCAGTGGGTTCAGGTACATATAAAATTATATATGATCAACATTAATTAATTAAACAAAAGAATATTAATACGTACTTAAAGCTTGATTATTATTTATATATATAAACATGGCATGCAGGAGTACTACAGGTACAGGTGGAGAAGACTAAGAGAGTGAATGATGAGGAGGTGTTGTTAAAGAAGGTAAACACAAACAGATCAACAAGCACTCCACCAGGGAGGAGGCTATCAGTTGACTCAAGGTCGAACCTAAAATATAAAAATTCATCACCAGAGAGATCAAGTAGAACTTCGACCATTAATATTGAATTAGGTACTTCAAGGCAGACATGGGGGATCTCTCGCAGGACTTTCAGATCAGATGGTACTATGATGGTTCAAGAAAGGTCTTCATCAACCATGAGAACCCGTCCGTCGACAATGGACAGAACGTCGAGCATTCGACGAGACATATCTCTGTCCATCAAGCAACCACACAACCCGCCGCCACTCTGTTCTGTCTGCAAGCATGCGGCACCCATGTTCGGGAAGCCGCCGAGGAAGTTCAGCTATGAAGAGATGGCAAAGGCGACCAACGGGTTCTCTTCGGGGAACTACTTGTCTGAAGGGGGGTTCGGGCCGGTGTACAGGGGAGTGCTGGAGGACGGGCAGGTGGTGGCTGTGAAGAAGCACAGGAAGGTGAGCGCGCAGGGGGCGGCCGAGTTCTGCTCGGAGGTGGAGGTGCTCAGCTGCGCGCAGCACCGCAACCTTGTCATGCTTGTGGGGTATTGCATGGACGACGACTGGCTCCTTGTCTATGAGTTTGCATGCAATGGATCACTGGATAAACATCTCTATGGTCAGTCAGTCAGTAGTAGTGCATTGCATGCATCACTGAATTGCTTATATATATATATATATATATATATATATATTCCCAATTCAATCGTCATAGTAAATAAATATATATCCATGCAGGGATTCATGCAAAGGAGGAGGTGATGCCATGGCATCAGAGACAGAAGGTGGCAGTGGGGGCAGCGAGAGGGCTGAGATATCTGCATGAGGACTGTAGAGTGGGATGCATAATCCATAGAGATCTCAGACCTAATAACATTCTGCTAACTCATGACTTTGAGCCCATGGTTTGTCATGAATTTCTTCAATTCTTTCTTTTTTTTTCTTTTTCTTTTTCTTTTACAATTGTATGTTTTATGATCCCCACAAATTAATTGTTAGATATACATCTTAATTTGTTAATACATACAATTCAATCCAAATTAATTGTTTTTCATTTGATCCATGTAAATCTATTAGGTTGGGGATTTTGGGCTTGCGAGATGGCAAGCGGATGGGCAATCAGCAGAAGAGACGCGTATTGTTGGCACATTTGGGTCAGTATTTTTATTTTTGCATTTTATATTCTTTATAAATAATAATGTAAAAATTTATTTATGCGGTCCATAGAAAATTTGTAATTACTTGCACAACTACTTACTTTGTCTGAAAATGATTTTCACAAATATTCTTTCGTAAAGGGGTATTTATGCAAAAGTTAAGGATAATAACAAATTTGTATTTATTGATCAGATATTTGGCACCAGAGTACACACAAACAGGGCAAATCACAGAGAAGGCAGATGTTTATGCATTTGGAGTGTTGTTGTTGGAGCTTATAAGTGGTGTTAAGGCAATTGATTTAGCAAGAGGTACTGGTCAACAATACCTCCCTCAATGGGTAAGAAGCTTCTACTATACTATTCATCTTTTTTAAATATTAAATTATTTCCAAATTTAATTTTTAACAACTATTATTATTTATTTTTACATATATGTTACTTGTAAAATTTCATATATATATATCCTTCACTAATAAAATATTGAGTTAATTAGAAATGAAGGTTGAAGCGTTATTGTTCACATTTTTGACAACCAATGAATATATAAAAATTTCACTAATGATTGTATGTCACTAGGAAAGGGAATGAATGCTAATCATGTTATATTATTGAGAATGAATTGAAACAAACAGGCTCGTCCATTGATGGAGATGAACATGATTCACGAGCTGATTGATCCAAGATTGAATGGAAACTATGTCAAGTGGGAGGTAGAATGCATGATCTACGCCTCAAGTTTATGCATCTTGCCGGATCCAGACATGAGACCTCGCATGTCAAAGGTTAATTTGTTCCAATTAATTAATTTTTCATATATAACATAATATTCAGAATACTATTTAACTTAATTAGACAATGTGCATGCAGTTATTAATTAGTAGGATTATAATCTAAATCTAAATATATATATATATATTTTCAGGTTCTAAGGATTTTGGAAGGAGATATGGCCAGTAAACTCTCAACAAACATTGAGCAACACCAACATTTTAATAAAATGCCATCATTATTAGCTATTCCTCATCCGTTTCATCAACCCACTGTGGCAGTGCAATCAAGGCTTCCCATATATAACACTCCTACAAGACGAAAACATCCACAATTACAACAATACCCTCCTTCACTAGCCAGCTACAACTCAATGATCAGTAATGAGGTTGACATGATTGAACAAACAGGGAACAACAGTTTGATCCATAATCCGAATGAGAACCTCAAAGAAGAGTATCAAGAGTACCTTCAAGGTTTGTTCGATGAGTTCTTGCACAAGGCCAATGGGCTGGAGTATGTCAAGGCAAGACACTTGTCTGCCAATGATTCGGTGACTCCGAGTGCAAAAGGATTTTTGATTTTTTTTTTCTTTTTTTTTTCTCCTCTGATCAAGGAGGTGTGCAATTTGGATACTGAATATGGATGGATCATCAATGTGGAATTTATGGAGATTTTTTTTTTTTTTTTTTCTTTTCAAAGACCATTTGTTGAAGGAAGGATCATTGTCCTCATTATGATATGTATGTAGATGTTATTTGTACCATCTCATGTGGTTCTATATATATATGTATATATAATCAAACCTGAGCATTTGCAATGTGTGTATGATCTGCTGACATTGGAAAAACAGTCATTTTCAGTGCCATTGAATTATAAATTTCAAGTCCAAAGTGGTGTTATGAGAAACAGGGTCAAGAGGGGCACAAGAACAGAAGATATAACCAAAATCAGAAGAAATCCATGTCCAAATATTTATCAGAGGGTTTCACATCAATCCCCGCAACATCTCCAGATGTGGATGGTGCCCCAACCACTTTACCTGCAAGAATATCATTCTTCAATGGCTTTGGAACGTCTGGTGGAGTGGTGCACCTTATCAGAGCCCAGTTGATACTCTGGAAGAAAGGATGCTGTTTTACTTCAGTTGCGCCACGCCTGTAGCCAAGCCTTTGCTGAGGCTCTTTCACAAGCAAAGCTCGGATCAAGTCCTTTGCCACGAAGCTGACAGTCGGAGTCTCGGGGAACTTGAGAGGTTCTCCTACTACATTGAACAAGGTGGCGCGATTCCCAGATCCTTTAAATGGTGTCTTGCCAAACAAAAGCTCATAGAGAAAGATTCCAAAAGTCCACCAGTCCACCGCACTTCCATGGCCTTCACCTTTGATGATCTCTGGGGCAAGGTATTCGTGAGTACCCACAAAGGACATTGACCGCGCATTTGTGGGCTCTGCAATAAGCTCTGGGAGTGGGAGCACCTGATTATAAACATCAACTTTGGGCTTGCTTTTTGGATTGGCATTCTTGTCTTTGTTTGATCTGCTCAGCAAGAAACGTGGAGAGAAACATGTTGGCTGCATACAAGAGGGCTGTATGCAACTGGGTGCAACACAGGCCGGCTGAACACAATATCCAGAGTTCTTTGAATTGAAGTCTAGTTTTGATGATTTGACTAAAGTTGGGGAGAATGTACACCGTAAGGAGAGATCAAAATCGGAGAGCATGATATGACCATCATCTCTTACCAACACATTCTCAGGTTTAAGATCTCTGTAAATGATCCCGAGCATGTGCAAGTACTCCAGTGCAAGGAGAACTTCAGCAACATAAAACCTGAACATAATCCATCAAAATCAAGCATTGTAAACTAAAGCAGATCGATTGTCATCCAAATGATGCAACTCAAAGAGCTGTCACTGCTAATAGACTATGGCAAATTAAAGTTCAGAAGGCTAGATCAGTTTTGACCACTACAGAAAGATAAGTGTTATTGAGAGGAAAAGAATTGCATTGAAGTTTCAAATTAAATTTCTGGTCAAATGAAAGTGAAAATCAAGAATATAATAATTCATGCACTGATGACAACCACACCCACATACTTTAGATCCTCACAGCAATTAATAGGTTAGCTTAAGTAAGTATCATCAGAACTTTAGAAATAAAAGATTGTCCAAGAAGAACAATTAGAAGTTTCAAAATATACATTTCTAATATGCTATCAGCAGATTAATGGTTGACTCTTGCTGATATTCCCACAACATATGCTTTTGCTTATCATCATCATCATCTACTACTACTACTACTACTACCACCACTACTTCTTCTTCTTATTTAAGTTTTTGCTTCAAGAATTGATGCAGTTGCTTAAATGGTTCATATCTCATCAAGATGAAGAGCATCTTGCTAATATTTACATCTCCCAAAGGAAGTTGCATAAAGTCCTAGTCACATGATTTGATAGAAACTTCCCAAAAAATCTTCTACTGTTTGCAAGCAAATTACTAATCTAATTGGATTGTCAAGATTGTTTCATAGCCAAGCATGAGCTTTGCAGTCAATTCCATGTATTACACATTCACAAAAGGAAGTAATCTCTATGGGATGCACCAAAAAAGACTACTTTTCTTTCTTCACTAAATTGAAATTTTGCTGATGTACATGGTATCTAACCAAGGAAGTTCTGAAATCCATTATTCTTCCATATGACTATCTATTGATCAAAATAAAAATAAAAAGTGGGTTTTACGTGCTTATTACAATTTTTGACCTAGCATAGTTGTATTTGATAAAAAAAGACTCTTTTGTTGCAAATAGCCCCCTCCTTTATTGTGAAAATATTCTCCTTTTTTAATTAATTTATCACTTATTACTATTCTAAATATACGAACTACTTGTAAAAAAAAATAAAAAAACCAATGAAACTCACTTCAACCAGACTAATTAACATAATAAAACATATACTAATCGACTAAATTTCTTAAAAGCAACTTAATACAAACATTCAGTTCAACATCATGGAACTAGGGCTTTAATCAAGAAGATTAAATCATTTGAAACGCTTTTGTTACCCCGGGGGTGTTGGGGTTTGGGGAAGCTTCATATTTACTTGCTGAATTTCTAGGGTCTGCAAAGAGACATGCTGATATCAGATTGAGGTTAGACTTCATAATTCTGAAGCATTCTTGAGAAATTATATTTCTGACTTCTGAATTGCTCTATGATCTCTCATACAATCAGTAACTCAAATTTCATAGGTTTACGTGATCTCATGATGCGTCAAATGAATTAATGACAAATTCTTTAATCTGACAACCTTACATGTTGAAAATAGCCTCGATCACATAATTTTTGAAACTTTTAGATAACCAATTGTGAATGCAAAAGATAAAAAGAAATACTTGTAAAGATTCTTCTTTCTCTTTCGCACAAGAAAATGTCAATTTTCTTACCCAAATGATCAACATATTTGTCTAAGAAGCTTGAGATGGATTTGCACTAATTTTTAAATGCCTTTTTACCAATTATAAATAAATTTAAAAGAACTTATAGGTCTTAAAAGACGCATGTATGTCCCAGTGGAAGTTGGAAAACCCCCCTTAAATGTGTCTGAACTTTGAACAAATCATGGTACCCTAATCATTATTTATGCCATTAGTTTTGTTAAGTATAACAAAAAAAAAAAAAAAGGAGATCTTTAAATTCAAAAAATCAACTGCAAATCATACATGACCTTTTTCCTTATTTAATGCATACTACGCCCTATAATTCTCCAATTCAATTGTGGTAACAATTCCCTCAGGCTTGGCACAACCCAATATAATTATTTGTTTTTGTCTCAGACAACCATAAATCTTTCAATCAGTTCACTTGATGAAAAACATGAACCCTAGAAATTTTATGAGATTTGGTCTTATTTTACCATTCCAACAACTTGTGAATAAAGCATCAGATATGACTATCATGCTTATGATAAATTTGAGAGCCTTGCAATCATAAAACTCAATAAATGCGGCAATTCTAGGCACTAGAAACTTGCTCTACCACCATGCTAAATTGCAAAGTAAAATATGAGTAATTGGCAATAATTACATGCCACTAGAAGAAGGTAAGGAAGAGATTAGGAAAAGAGAAGAAAAGATAGAAAGACAGATAAAGGGCGAGTCAGGGGTGGATGGAATCAAAATTCTACTAATTGAAATTCTCTACCTACTATGTAGAAAAATTCAGACTAATCCATCCTACTGCTGCTCAAAGTACCAAGGTCAAGTAACTCATACTATTAAAAAGTAAAAGTAGCAACATTAAAAGTCTATGCAAAAGCTGAACAGCTTAGTTGAAGAAATAAAATTTTCTTGAGGAACCAAATAAATTGTAAAATACTACTGCCTCAATACACTCTATCAAATTTAGCATAATCAATTCTGCTTGACTGGGCAACTAGCTCATTATTTCCAGCCCAAACTTCTGGAAGAATATCTTAAATTATACAATCTGCTTATGGAATCATTGCAATAGTGTGCTATTATTTCCTTGCTTATATTCAACCAGTTCATCCTCATCACTACTAACCACAGCATCAGCAGATTATAAAACTATAAATCCTCACCAATTACACATAATGTTCACAATACTCAGCTTGAATTTATCCATACTAACATCTTTCCCATACAAAATACCTAATTTCATATTGAAAATGCACAAAAGTTAAACTATATCTAATTCACAAGAACTGCAAACTAGAAAGCTGGATGAAAAACTTGAAAACAAGTGCACATCTTTCATAACTCCATATGTATGAACCATAAAGCAATGGATATATGAACTATTTGCAACATGAAATGCTCAAGTAAAAGAAAAATTAGAGAAGCAACAAGATAAAGATAAAGCTGCAAACTCACCTAGCGGCCTGCTCGGTAAAATGTTTTCCTGGTTGTTTTTGGCGCAGCGCGTGAAGGTCTCCACCAGGGCAGAACTCCATCACCAGGCAAGAGAACTTGTCAGTCTCAAAGTGCGTGTAAAGGGTGGGCAGGAACGGGTGATCAAGGCAATGGAGTATCTCCCTCTCCGTCTGAGCCCTCACCAGCTTCTTCCTGCTCGCCAGCAGAGCCTTGTCCATCACCTTCATGGCGAAGCACGCCCTCATGCCGCTCAGCTCCGAGAGGTACACGCTCCCAATGTCCCCGCAACCCAGCCTCTTCAAGAGCTTGAAGTGGCTCAGCCCAAGCGCGCCGTCTCGAGACCTCACGGCGCGGATGGCCTCCCACCGCGTGTCATTTCCTTTGTGCGGCTTATTCCCGCTGCCCCGAGGCTGCTCGAGCTGCTTTCATCGCTCGCGTCGCTGCCAGTGCTGCCGGCCCTGCAGACGCTACCGCTCCTCCTCCCCGAAACCAGATCCCCAACCTTGCCGATGCCCAAACCACCCGCAGCGACGGTCCCATCGCTGGCCCTAGATGTCACAAAGCTATCCTTCGCATCCGTGAACAGAGGCTCACTACAGAAGCTCTCGCTAATGGCGGTCTGGTAGCACACGCTGGCTGAAGGAGACGCCTCCCGAACAGGATCGGAAGAACCGATCCGCGCATCAAAAGGGGCAACATCCATCGAATCTTGAAGAGCAGCAAGCTTCTGGTGAGAAGAACAAGCACTATCATCTCGAACGCCACTCAAATAGGGAGGCTTCCTGAGAGACGATCCGACGCCGATGGCGATGGCGGGGCCGGCGCCATTGATGAGATTCTTGGGCTTGGGAATGGTGGCGGCCATGGAACTAGGGAGAGAAGGGTTCAAGAAGCGGAGAGCGCCATTATAGGGGAAGCAAGAAATCCAAGAAGACAAGTAGTCAATGGAGAAACGGACCAGCGATCGAAGGAGAGGATGAACGACGACGACGACGACGACGACAAAGACGTCGGTGTTTTGTCTCCTCCCTTTCTCTTGTTCGCCTTCTTTTTGTATTAATATTATTTAACCTTTTTCACGAAGACCACCTTGGAATCTTCCTTATTTTCAGAAAACTCCAACACTTTTTCTTTTTTCTTTCTTTCTTTCCAATTTTTACATATTTATGTCATAAATTCAAATAAAAAGTTTAGGAAATTATTTTTTAAAATTAATTATTATTTTTTTTAAAATAAATAAATTCTTATAGTTTTATACATTTTAAATTTTAAAATGCATTTTTATTTAAATACTTTTTTTTTCATTTTTAAAATTTTAAAATTGTTCAATTATCAGTAAGTATAAATAGTGAATAGCTGCAGCCGTAGGGTTGGCCCTGAAGCAGTAGCACAAGGCTGTCCCAAAGGATTGTATATGAGAGTTTTTGTTTTTTTCATTTTTTTATATATAAGAATAAGGATAGATTAACTTTTAGTCCCTGATACTATTTAACACTATTTTTCACTCAAAATACACACACTCAAAATTCTATTACACTAAATCCCTACATAACCCCCAAACCCCAAAAAAAAAAACTATAAATAATTTGAGCATCATTCAGAGGACTAAAAGTTAAATATAAATCACTTTTAAGGATTGGAAACAGACATTAAAAGGTCAAACCATAACCATATATAATTTGTCAAAAGATCTTTGGGTCAAAGTTTTGAGTTGTCATATATGAGGGCGGTCGTGTCATTTTATACAATTATGAAGGATATTAATTACTAAAACATTGTTTGATTTAAACTCGGGGATATAAATTAAATAACTTTATATTTATAATTGAAACTTTTTTAAGAATATATGTTATTGTAAAAAAAACAATTTTACATTTAAAACATCATTTTATTATATCGGCATTTGCATATATCTCATAAAGGTGGATAATTACGGGTATATCCCAATAAATATCATATTTGCATACATTATATAAAAAAACATCAATATTTTCAGATATACATGCGGGGTGATGAATGCAAACTTGTGTTATTTTTTTCATTTATTTTTTGAGTTTAACACTTAATATTATAATAATTGGAACATTGATTTTGCGGTGAAGCTCTTCCTTCCTTGTTGGTCACTGTCAAATCTTTTTAACAATTAGCATCACAAACATACAAAGCATCCAACGCCCATTTTACAAGTCCAATGCGTATGTGTACCTCCTTCTTCTCCTTGTTCTTCTCGTTCTTATTTATTTCTTTATTTCTTTCATTTTTTCTCTTGGAAATTTCATGTTCTACTTGTGCTTGTCCACATGCTTTCAGTTTTTATTTAATTTTGTTTTTTAATGTAGCAGAATAAGTCTAATAACATTATCATGCACCTTCCCTAAAGTTAGGGACTGATTATCTTGGATTATTATACGTATTATTATCGAAGGATTTTTTTTTTTAACTTTTTGTTGCTAACTTATGTTAGGAGTGAGACTAATTTATCATTTCAATCAAAATTGAGCAAATTAAATTAGAAAAAAAATATTTTGGTAATGAGTGGAGTAGATAATTCATAATTTGTTAAAATATTTAATTGATGTTATCTATGGGTAAAAATCTTGAGAGATTACCAAATTATGCCCATATTTCACTTTAGGTAGTATCTTTTTAGTTACCCTTTGATTTAGCGGGAGGGTACTCGAGGAAAATCAATGAGAATTATCTAATGTGGCCGCCATATTAGTTTCAGAAATCTCAACTAATTGAACAACATTTGAAAAAAAGATAACAACATTTGAGTCTTGATTTCGACAAAGTCAAAACGAACAACATTCGAAATCAAGGTTCAAATGTTGTTGTTCAAGTAGTTGGGATTTTTATAAATTAGGATTTCAATATCCTCCACGTGACTAATCTGGCGGACACGTCAGATAATTATGGTTGGTTTCCCTCTAGTATCCTAGCACTGAAATCAAATAGAAGTAGGGTAACCAAAAATATACAAATTCAAATTTGGTACCCAAAGTGAAATATGGGCATAGTTTGGTAACCTCTCAAGATTTTTACCCTGTTATCTATTAACCATAAAATCGGTTGAACTTGGGGTGAACTCTAGTCTTGGCTAACAGATGGAGTGTCCCTTGGTCGTGGAAGGTGTCTCAAGTATCCTCTTGAAGATTCCACCTGAAAAAGGGACAATGAACATATATACATTGGTGAGAGGGGGAGGGATTGGATGCCGAAACTCACTCCAACGGTTAAGTTAGCCGTGAGATCGCCGCGGAAGAAGGGAGGAAATAGACCAGAAGAAGAGCTTTTTTTCAGTCTCAATGAGCTTACCCCCCACCTCTTTGGGTCGTCCTCTTTGTGTTATTGGAACTTCTTGGGATCTGAGCCCCCGTCTTGTCGACCATCATGAGGTGAGGCGTGTGGATCATTTCTTGGCCCATATGGTGAGAGTGACCTAACCCTGCTCAAAGGCGGCATGGCGGCTTCCCTCGGGACCTGTGCTGCATTAATGAAGGGTGTGAGGATGCCGACACGTGTGTGTAGTGATTCGGGGCATATCATTATACATTGTGAATTGGGTACTAGGTATGGTTTGATTAAATCGAACCATTTTATTAATATTCATATTTCTTATATTTATGTGTACTTAATATATACATTTGCATAAAATGGACATGAATAAAAATTACCTCAATTTTATCAAGTAGTTACCTACTTACAATCAGGGGCGGAGCCATGATTTAATATTAAGGGAGGCAAAATCAAAGTATATTTTCATAAAAATAAAAGTAAAATAACTCACAACCTACATTAAAAAAATTTCAACAAAATAACTAATTAATACTTAATGTAAATTATTTTTAATATCTTTTACATAAAAAAATTACAATAGTTAAAAGGTATTATATAAGAGTAATGATGGCTAGGAATATAAACAAAGGGTAATTAATTATAGGTCCCTGGCACTGTTTACTTTATCCTATGGGGTCCCTGGGGTGGTCTGTTGGGGGGGGTGTAGCAAATAGTTGGAGGAGGGGTCCTTGGATCGCTTCGAGGGGACCTATAATTCATTTGCCCTATAAACAAAGCATTTCCTTAATAATGCAAATTACATAAATTAAGCAAAGTAATAACAATTAAAAAAAATTACATAAATTATTTCAAAGGATTTAGTGCAAATTGATTCTAATTAATGACGCTTGGGAATGTGAACAAATGGCAATAAGAAATGGTAGATGCCAAAACATATAACCATCAAACCCTAAAGCATAGTTCCTTAAAAGTAAGAGTTTGCATGATTCCTCTTTCAAGTTTCAAAAAATGAAAACTATTTCCATAATAAATATAAGAAATCACACGAGAACTACAACAATCTTGAATTCTTAGAAGAAATAGATTCATTTAAGAAAAACAAGATAAAGAGTAGGTTGAAATATAATCCTTAAATGAACCAAAATGGTGTACTAGTGGAAATCAAGAGAGTCAAATGTACAAAGTTGGACGGAAATCACCTTGGGTTCGGCCACCAGAGAGAGAGATGAGAGTTACCGGAGACGAGAAGAAGTTCACCTCCAATGGCGAGAAAGAGAAAGTATCGAAGGGAAATAGGGAATGGAATGTATGCATTATCAGTTTGGAGTTCGCTCATTAAATCCACAACCATTATTATGAAAACGAATCCGACACCCAACTTTATCAGATAAACATGATTGTTTACCAAATGCCCATGAGGGTCATGAAGATTTTCATAATTATATCTTAACATTCATGTGAACTTTTTAATTATACAGATAAACCCATAAACTTCTTATATTCTCATATATTCAGCGGATTTTTATCGAAATAGTAAAGTTAATGGGGGCAAATTAAAAATATCTAGCATGTTTTTTAAAAGTTAAGGGGGGAATTGCCCCCCTTCTCTAACATATGGCTCCGCCCCTGCTTACAACCATCAAGCACCCTTATCTATATCAACAGATAGAGGGGCATGGGCCAGCCTGGGCTACAGGGGTGACCCACTAGGCCGAGTTGACCCGACAGACCCTGCGGGTCACGGGTCACCTTCGGGTGACCCATAACCGGCTCGGGCCAACCATAGAACTTGTGGGCCGAGCCGTAACCCGCTGGTTCACATGCTGACTTGTCAATTTTTTTAAAAAAAATTAATGAAAAAACCTAATCCTAATATCATCATCTTCTCCAAAACCAATTCTCGTGGACTTGCAGGCATTGTTGAGTAGTAAGTAAAGGCGAGAGTTTTGGGCAAGCGAAAAAAGGAGGTTTTTTTATATTTTTTTTTTCATTTTTCTTGCGGGAATGAATGCCTTGAGGATCTAGGAGACGTCGCCGTGGCTAGCGGTGGAATCGAGGAAGAAATGGAGGTAGTCTGGGGAGAGCATGAAGGCTTCCTCGACGGCAATGAGAGCAGGAGTCGGGTCCCCATCGTCGGTCGTGAGAAGAGACTTTGGTGTGGCCCACTTGTTGGAGTCCTAGGTAGCGAGATCGTCGGCGCCCTTGACGCAATAGAGGGTTGTGGTGGCGGATAGGACGCCCACATCCATTGGCCTGAAAGCTGGTGTCTTGGCGCATGGAGAGGAGAAGACCTCTCTCTCTTCCTCTCCCTGACCTTCTTCTCCCTCCACAGCCCCCACTTCATCTTCCTCGCCGCTGCCGGTTGACGGCATCCTCGTCAACAGCAAAGCCTGGTTGGGCAGTCCAACAACATTATAGTCATTGGGCTGCATAGAGGAGGCCCGATGGAACAACTTGCCGGGTTATGGGTTGGGAAAAACCCAACCCACAACCGGCCCACTACTATAGCGGGTTGTTTACGATTTTCTGGCCCGACCTCCTGAGTCAGCTAATCTAGCGGGTTTTGTTTGGTCTGGTTAAAATCCGACCTGTGCACCCCTCTATCCACAGATGTACTTGTGATATAGTCTCAAGAAAATCCACATAATTATATTTTAAACAATCTACAATTTATAAGTATCACAATTAAAACTTTGGGGATGAAATCCCAAAATTAAATAATGGCATTTAACAAAACATTATATTATATTTCTCAAAACAAGAATACGTATATATCTATATATATGGCAATACGTCATCTAGGGACATCCCTAGATAACAATCTAAGGATGTTTCTTAAATTAGCCGTTGGATGAAGATCCAACGGCTGAAATTAATCCTTAAACAAATTCCTCTCTCTCTCTCCACTCTCTTTCACGGTTTCACCCTCTTTCCCTCTCGCTGCGCGTGTCGCGAAATTAGGGTTCAAGTGCTCATATGGCTGCCGAAATCTAGGGTTTGGACGTCTTTATAGAGATGGAGGAGCTTCATGCGTCGAGGTTGCAACCACATTCCCAGCCGATTATTCAATCGCGATGGAGTACCATGCTCCCCAGTCCCCTTCGAGCGCATCCCCTTGGCCTCCATCGCTGCACCCGCGTCCCTCTTGTCGAACCTCCACCTCCACCTCCCCGTCATTCATCCTCTACCCTCGCCCAAGAAACGCAGTGAAGCACTTGCACATGGCAATATCGTTGGCCACCCGTTCGACACCATCAAGGTCGCTCCTCTCCTCCCCTCCCCTTTTCTATTCTAATTTAGCTTTGTGTTGTATTGAAATTTCTGAAAGATATGTGAATTTTTGGTTGAAATTGATGTTTCTGTGGTTCTTGGTTGATTACATTTAGGCTAATCAGTGACAATCCTCATTGAGAAATGGTTTTCAGTAATGTGTTATGTAATCACATGATATGATTCACTGTATTAGTGATAATTTGTGATATAATTATGAACATGGTTCAGAGTTACTTCTCATGATATAAGATAAGTTTTTGATGCTGATTTATGTGGTGTTTAAATCTCTTGGAACTTTTCATTGACAGGTGAAGTTGCAAGCTTACAACACTAATACACAAGTAAAGGAGTATAAGAATGCTTGGCAGTGCACTAGTCAGATATTGAGGACTGAAGGGGTATGTTTTCTGTGCTCTGTGTTTGACATTGGGCTTCAAAATGGCTATGCTTTTTTTTGTTGGAAGCTTTAAGATAAAAATTTTGATTCTGGAATGAAAGTCCAGCATGTTGAAATCTTAATATAAAACTACTCACAGCTATATATGCAAAAGAGAATCTACTTTATTCAGCCTTTTGTTTTAATACCCACTCCCATTAGTCGCTTTTATGTATTAGGTCAAGTTTCTAGTTAAAAAGACATGGTAATTTACCAAGTACACTAAATATTGTCACAAGAAATTTGAGCAGATACATGTTAGGCTTGTAACTAAATTCATCCATAGGCAATATTTTGTTTAGCAATTTAGATAGAAGGAACACTTGTATCATAGTATCTGTTTATTACAATGTAATAACTAAAATTCCTATTTTTTCGCATGTTTGTTGTCCAAATTTTAAGATTTTTGAAAGGGAGCTATAAGTAAGTTTGATGTGGTAATCCTAATCTATATACAAATGAAAATGGAATTGTTGAGCATTATTTTTTATTCTCATCCCTGATAAATTTAATCCATGAAGAAGTGTTGAGACTAAATAGATTTCATATTTGCATGGAAGCATTTGATGTTTGTTTACTGGAAGAATAAAGATTAACTTTTGTTGGTGGCTCTGTGGGAACACAGTTGGCACTTTCAAGGTGGAAATTCTATTTCATTTAAAAATTTACAGATTGCATTTATCATCTTAAGAATAATGCAATTAAATTCAATCATTATTTAGAGGAAAGATAAATTTGACTCCAGAAAAGACATTGAAACTGAATGGACTTAATTGTTCAAGTAAACACACAACAGACCGCTTGATCAATCTCTTGACATCTATTAGTTTTTGAAGATTTTACCCGTAGTTGACTTTGGTCCATTTGTGACATACACCAAAACGTCTATTTCATCTCAAATAATGTGTGATGCCTTAAATGTTTGAGGACCTGGGTACACATGTGAGTGTCAGAACTACATATATTTACAAGCACCATTACCATATAAACAAAGCATGGTGCTTCTTCCAAATTTGATTTATGTTTATGGAAAGCAAGATCAGTTAGTATTGCTTGATTATGATACATTAGTTTGATAAAATATTTTCCTTGAAATTTGGATTATGAACCAATGGCTGAAGTGAGGTTTGTGTTTTTTTTTTTAATTTTTTTTTTTTTATTTGAACAGGTCAAAGGTGTATCTTCATCTTTTATGGGGATGGCATTTGAGAGCTCCCATTTGTTTGGCCTTTATTCCCAAACAATTTTTTTTTTTACAGGTTCCTTCCCAAAACAATGATCGATTTAGGTTGTCCCTTTTGTATCACAAATGTATGAAAAATCAATATCAATCAACAATATTTTAGCTCTCAATTGTTTCTTATGCTGTGTATACAGGGAGAAGCCCAAAGCAGTCACCCACAGCTACAAGTATATTGGATGTATATTTTAGCTCTCAATTGTTTCTTGTGTTGGTTTTTTGGTGACGTCTTATTTTTATCCAACGGTTGGTCCAGAACGTCCCTAGATTTCTAATCGAGAGAGAGAGAGAAGAATATGGTGCCTCTCTCTCCCCGACCTCATCCGATCCCCCTCCCCTCCTCTTCCCGTCTCCGCTTCCCTCGTCGATCACCTCCACCTCTTCTCCCTCCCCGGCACCCACCTCTTCTGTGATGCCGCCCTCCCGTCTCCCTCACTGACCCTCATATCCTCCACACCCTCCTCCTCTCCCCTCCTTTGGAAACCCTCGACACCTGCTCCCTCATCTCGAAGGTTGTCTCCTCCTGCTCCCCCGCCGACCTCGCCTCCCTCCTCCGCTGCTCCGCTGCAGGATCCCGCCCCCACATCATCCCCGCCCTCATCTCCGTCGGGTAATCTAGAATTACTCAGGCCATTGGAAAACTCTCGCATTTGGTTATAGGTTGGTACTTTCTTGTATGGATTTTGCCTGCAATTTCAATGCAATCGCTTGGTTGATTATCCTTCAAAAAATGTTTTGGATTTGTAACCAAGGAGATGTTCAATTTGTTATCTTGTGATGTCTCTAATTTCCAAGAGGGTTGTATGTACTCAAGGTGCTCGACGAAATGTCTAGCTGAATCAAAACTTTTTTTTTTTGTTTGCAGGGTTGTGCCAAATGGCTGACTTTAGCAAAGCACGAAGGTTTCTCATGTAAGATTATCCATATTCATAACCTTGTTTGTTGGTGTTAATGGTTGTGTTTTGATGTTTTTCACTGAAAAATCTTGTTTTTTAGAATCTTCATAGTGTTATGAAAATAGTGTGATTGTCCATGTTCATAACCTTGGTCCGACTGTTGGTTGTTATGGTTGATTGTTTTGATGTTTCTCTCCTTTTTTTGTGTGTGTTAATCATGATGGTGATTTGAAAATAATTAAGGTGATCCTCTATACTATCTTGGCACTTTAGTACAACTTTAGTATGTTGTACTCATGTTAATTTTCCTACAAGATGCCATGTTTTTAGTGGGGATTTGACTTGTGATCACTGAGTGGATGCTCTAATTGCCAACTCTTTGCAAGACTTTGTGTGTAGAGGAGCTTGTTAAATGAATTCATTTCTATGAATGCGAAATGTTGTTAGGAAAATCGATCTATGAATGCATGTGAAATGTTGTTAGGAAAATTGATCTCCAGCAAACAACACTATGTTTATGATGAAATTTGTTGTTGGGGAATTTGAATAGGTCCAAATGCAAGTCTGTGTGATTTAATAAATAATGTTGATTGTTTTAATATATATAATCTTCAAACTAGTTCTTTATGAAATTTATTGTTGGGGAATTTGATTAGTTCCAAATGCAAGTCTATGTGATACCATTGAATAAGAATTTAAGGTTCACTTCCTTGACTTTTAAGGACTATCTGCTCATGTTGCTGCAAGGTTAGATTTGATTTCATTAGAGTGTCAGTTGCTTGATTATTCTTATTGAATTGCATGTTTTTGTGGGGGTTTTCGATTGCAAGGCATATGATCGGGAAGCGATCAAGTTACGGGGAGTCGATGCAGACATTAACTTCAGTCTTGCTAAGTATGAGGATTATTTAAAGCAGGTGGTTCATGGTTGTTGGTTGGTTTTGTTTTTTGAGTATTTTTTGAATATTTCTTTTCTAAAAAAAGTTTTAAGTAATGAATTAATTTTTGCAGATGAAGAACTTAACTAAGGAGGAATTTGTGCACATACTTCGTTAGCATAGCACTGGATTCTCCACAAGTGTGGCCGTTGGGAAAGCTCGGATGGGCCAATTTCTTGGCAAGAAGTAAATATAGCATCTTTAGCTTTTGTTTTGTTTCCTGAACTTCTATTTTCAATTCATTCTTAAAATTGGTTAATTTTTTGTGCATGAATTCTCCATATATATATATAGTTTTTGGAGAAAGTCCTGAGTTTTAGTGTTGAAACTTGAAACTTAAAGTGCATGCATTTATTAGTACAAAGACTTGTATGGTCTTATTGAACGCCTTGAAAGACCATGAATTACCAATGAGAAACAATGCTTGCTTGTAGGTACATCTATCTTGGGTTTTTTGACAGTGGAATAAAAGCTTCAAGGTAGTACCCAACATGATTTTCTCTCTTTGTACTTGCTAGTTCTTGTTTGACATCTTCATCTCAGCAAACATCCTTCTCTAAGTTAGCTCGTGTCTTCTTTTGTCTGTATTTTGATATGTAGGGCTTATGACAAGGCAGCTATCAAATGCAATGGTAGGGAAGATGTTATTAAATTTGAGCCAAGTACCTATGATGGGGAATTGCTTACAGATGTTGATATTGATGGTATTATTGGACATATTGAACTTTTTTCTTTGTTTGCATGTCATTCTGTAGAATTGAACTGAAGCAATTCACAGTCCTTTTGTTATGATCCACATGGATTTTGTTGAATGATAGCTGCAGATATTGACCTTGATTTGAACCTGCGGATTTCACAACTTGCTGTCCATAATCCAAAACAGGATGACCATCCAATGGATCTCCAATTCCAGTGTGGCTACTATGATGTTTCTGATTCAGGGAAAGCTACAGTTTTTTGGGTTTTCCAATTTGTTGGTTTTTCATTCGTCATCGTTTAGTTCAAATGCCATTGTCGTACATGATTTCTGGTTATCTCATCCAGTCTAGTTGATTCAATGCTTGAAATTCACCATTTCTACTTGTGTTTCAAGTTTTAGGGTTTGTTTACGGCATTTAAGGGTTATCTACCATTTTTTAAATACAATATTTCAAGTATCTCACTTGAGTTTTCTTGATTCAATGCTTGAAACTCATTCTTCCCAAATTTTTCAGTTCAATAGCTATTTGTTGAGCTTAGTGTTCTATGCATATTTATCCAACATTACAAATGATTCAGGTTTATTCTTGTTGCATGATTGTTTAAACTCTGATGAAACTGTGTTTTTGTTTCATACACAATCTAGATTTGATCCTCTTTGATTGCCAAAGGATTTGCAACAATCTGAATATTCCTCCCATTTTTGTTTGGTTTACTGTCTTTTATCTGTTGTAATTGTGATTTGATTGGATTTTTTCATTGGTGATTTCAGTGTGACATGTTCATTATTGACAGATCAACAATTTATTTTGATCTGGCTCATTCGCTCCTAACTAAATCAAGGAAGAAGGAGAACCCATCTGTAGCCTCCTCTTCCAAAGAGGCATAAAGAAAGCACCTTGTTGAGGCCCTGATGCAGAACAGGACCAGAATCCTTGCATTCAAGAGCACACCCTCCAGCATCGTTTGAAGATGTATTCTAAGAAGTTTGCTCTAATAAAATTTCCTCCCACCAATCCATGCCAGCCAAACATCTAGATACATTCCACAAGTTGCTATCAAATTATTTTGCTAGAAAATGTTAGAACTTGGCATCAAATTATTTTGTAGGATATGTTCTGTATATATAAGCGCTATGTAAATAATAGTGTTGTTGTTATGTAAATAATATAGTGTTGTTTATGGGATGTTAAATGACAGTTTATTGAAAAAATGACAAAATGAAAAATATCATATTATTGTTTTGCTAAGGGTGTGTATATGCTTTACATTCACAAAAAAAAAGTTTCATTAAGTCAATCTCATCTCAAAAACTAAGAAAGAAAACTCATATGTAGCTCCAAAAAGTGACAACTCCTTGTAGCTCAAGGTGGACCTACATTCACAAATAAAAGTGATGTTAGTAAACGTTAATTATTGATTAAAACTATTAATCAATTGATATAACACTTCAAAAAAAATCTTACCAAGGTGCGAAAAAAACTTATCAAGGTGCGTGTAGTCAAGTAATGACCCTTTTTCCCACATTTGCTACATGTCCTTTACCTCTTGCCTAATAATTGAATGTCAATTCAAGACTTAATTCTTGTATTCACCCTTGGTCGACCTTTGCTTTTGGCAGGTTTTGGATCAAGAATACTAATTTGTGAACCACAAACATCATCCTTACTTGAGCATGTAGCGGAAGAAAAAGAACCAATAATCTCCCGATTTCCCTCATTTTTCTCTATGGGCAATCTATGTTCTCGTGCACTAGACATTTCACCAATCATTTTGAAGATGTCATTTAATTTAGGCATAACTTTCTCATACAACTCTAGGGATGTTATAGAGTGTGCAATACGAAAACACATATTTTGTGCGCTCCACTTCATCAAGGGTGTAAAGGTGGTGTTGTGCGTCTCAACCATCATAACACTTGACCTATATCTTGCATCCATAGTCCAACGACGGAGAATATATTTTTTGGGAATCTTTGCAACCTCTTTTTTTTTAAATATTTTCAAAATATGGGAACACAACACACCCTCTCGTTCAAACTTCTTACAAGAGCATGTAGCAGAAGGCTCCCCATCTTCACTACAATCTCTACTAAATACAACAACCTTATTGCAAATTGTATATTTAGCATGATTAGTCCCATCTCGAATGCGTTCAGCAAGCATACTATCACTTTCTCGCAATTCTGTCTGAAAGATATTTAACACAGATCTTATATATACTTCTCCAGCATGTCTCTCAATTGGATGACCGGTGTGAAAGTTAGCCATAGAGTTTGAAGTCTTAAAACCTTCATTTTCTTCATCATTTCGTCGAGTAGACAAAGCTTTATCATACTGCATAACAAACTCATAAAATGGAGTTTGTGCATTAACAAAGCCATCAAAAAATGAGTTGATACTTTCACTGCGTTGTGTAGAGGTCATTCCAGCTGTGAAAATATCTTGCCAATATAGAGAAACCCATTTATTTCGAATTTCATACATCTTACTCAACCAGTGATTATCATCAATGGTGTATGTTGCTTTAAGCTCACCCCATCTACTCTCAAATGCTTCAATTGATTCACTATGGTGCAACCATTTATTGTAGTCTATCATGAAGCCCTCTTTGCTCTTTAAATCTACCAAATACTTCATTGAATTTCTCCCAATATGCCAAGAGCAAAGCCGATGACCAGAATTTGGGAAAACTTTTGCAATAGCCTTCCCCATAGCCAAGTCTTGATCTGTAATAATGGTTTGTGGATGTTTCCCTAGCATACATTTCAACCATGTCTGAAATACCCATAAAAAACTTTCTTCTTTTTCATCTGCGATAAGAGCACAACCAAACAAAATAGACTGCTTATGATGGTTGACTCCAACAAAAGGAGCAAAAGGGAAACAAAATCTATTGGTTTGATAAGTAGTGTCAAAAATGACAACATCTCCAAATTCTGAATATGCCAATCTAGATCTTCCATCTGCCCAAAAAACACATCTAGTCTGACCAAACTCATCAAGCTCCATATCGAAGAAGAAAAAATCATCATTCATTTTTTTCTCCTTAAAAAACTTAACAATAGCCATACATTCTTGCCCAATGTTGTTGCTTCGAACTCCCCTCAAATGGTTTGAACAGTCATCCCGGGTAATTGGCGCACACCCCGTATTTGAAAGTGTGTCATTTAATATTCGACACATTTGGCTCGGCCCCACTCTACTTTTATGCAATGTCTCCATCAGACTTCTACATGTCTCAGTGATTTGGCGATGAGACCGCATCTTCATCACCTTAGAGGGAGTATGTAGTAAAGGATGGTTATGTACATCATCAATTTTTTTCATGGTCCATACACCACTCTTCATTTTGGATACTACCATCCGAGCTTGGCAATTTGTCCTTGTATCTCTACGTCTTTGAATAGTTTTCCCCAATTGCCTTTTGTCAGTCATGCATTTAACTCCTTCCTTATCACAAACAAAGTGACGACAAGTAATTAATTGAGAATGAGATGAACGATACACGTGACCTTTTCTTACCCCAAAACCTTTGGACTTTGCATAATCCAAGTAATATCGGAAAGCTTCATCCTCATCCTTAAACTCCATACCAACAAATGGGATTCTTTCCAATTCCTGTTTGTCTCGAGACTGTGGACTCATTGTCAATTCTTGTCCATCTTGTGCTGACATTTCATGTCCATCTTCAAGTTGTTCGGTATCAACCTCTTGTGTCACACAACCACCTTCTTCATTTAACCCACATGACTCAAGCTCATTAAGATCTATTTCAATATCCTCAAATATAGAATCATCGTCACATATTTCATCTATGATATCTGCCATGATATTCTATGAAGAAAAATACAACCAATTAAAATATATCAAAACACATGTATATTAATGACAAAAGAAAGTGGAACACATGCTATATGAATTGAAGAAAAAGGTAAAGGTATATTATTGTCAATGAAAAATGCAGCTAGAAAAAGATTAATGATACTAGCATAGTTTTAAACCCGGATCGGCCCAGCGGTCCGACCGGTCAACCCGGTGACCCAAAGCTTAAACTGGTCTGGGTTACTAATTAACCCAGTTATGCAAGCGACCCGCCTTGACCCGGTTTGAACCGGCCAAACCCATATGGCCCGACTGGGTCAATGTTTTTTTGTAATGACTTTTTCATCCTCAAGTTTTTTTTATTTTTTTATATGTTAAGGGGCAAATATGTAATTTTATTATTTTAAAAAATAAATCCTATCTCTAAATAGCTAAATCTCATCTCTTATGATCTTATATTATATTAGATTGAGTTTGGTTTGAAGTTAAATTTAAACTTTCATTATGGATAAGTTTGATGTGGAGATTGAATTTTGAACTTTTGTTATGTATTTGTTTTAACTTTTAAGTCATGTCAGGTTTGCATTTTTTTTTCCTTCAAGTTATTTATTTGATAATTATTATAAATTAAAAAATAATTTTTAGTTTTTAAAATAATATTTTAAAATATTTTTATTAACCCAACATAGACCCGAATGACCCGACAGTTGACTTGAGACCCGGAGCTTCAACCCGGTTGATGTCCGGGCCCGGTCTGAAAACTATGGATACTAGAAAAAAATTAATGATAACCCTAACAAATGAGGCAAAAACTTAGGTAATAGATCACATAGAGAGCAAGAGCCGAACAGATTTATCACACCCACAAAAATACCAAATTTACTCAATAGAAAATCAACTAGTTGAACATCAATAAAGTGTACAACCCAGGCTGATGATAGAGAACTATCTCTGAAAAAACAGTACCGATGAAGTAACACAAATTAGAATCATAAGTAAGTTATTGTTGTCATGAATAATAATATTGCCAATTGGCAGCAATAATCATACCTTAATAAACCTTAAATTGCCTATGCAAGATGTCAAACCTTTTCAAATTAGAATCGTAAGGAAGATGTTAATTGTAAAAAGTTATGTGGTACCTATATTATTACAATTGAATGAACTAAAGCCTTATTTATAATCTTTTAGACATAACTTCTATTCTGATATGAATAGAACATAAATGTTTATCTCTGAACCAACACTATCTTTAACTATAATTAGAGTAGAACTCAAATCCTAATTTGAATATAAGTCAATTTGAAAATTCGGATCAAACTTAGAATAAGTAGAAGTAAATTATTAACGCAACTAACTTGTTTGGGATTTGAAAATAAGCTCTCATGCACCAAACATAAACAATAGAAACTTAGAAGAACACCTCACCTTTGTATTTACATTGCAAAGGACACAAACTTCTAAACAAAACAAACAAATCCAATCAAGAAGGAAAGTAAAGCATGATCATTGTCAATTTTACAAACTTTTACCGGGAAATATACATCCAATAAAAAGTTCAAAAGTTCCACTTGATTCTATTTTAAACAAAAATAAGACGTCACCAAAAAACCAACACAAGAAACAATTGAGAGCTAAAATATACATCCAATATACTTGTAGCTGTGGGTGACTGCTTTGGGCTTCTCCCCAGATACACAAAGATAAGAAACAATTGAGAGCTAAAATATTGTTGATTGATATTGATTTTTCATACATTTGTGATACAAAAGGGACAACCTAAATCGATCATTGTTTTGGGAAGGAACCTGTAAAAAAAAAAAAATTGTTTGGGAATAAAGGCCAAACAAATGGGAGCTCTCAAATGCCATCCCCATAAAAGATGAAGATACACCTTTGACCTGTTCAAATAAAAAAAATAAAAATTAAAAAAAAAACACAAACCTCACTTCAGCCATTGGTTCATAATCCAAATTTCAAGGAAAATATTTTATCAAACTAATGTATCATAATCAAGCAATACTAACTGATCTTGCTTTCCATAAACATAAATCAAATTTGGAAGAAGCACCATGCTTTGTTTATATGGTAATGGTGCTTGTAAATATATGTAGTTCTGACACTCACATGTGTACCCAGGTCCTCAAACATTTAAGGCATCACACATTATTTGAGATGAAATAGACGTTTTGGTGTATGTCACAAATGGACCAAAGTCAACTACGGGTAAAATCTTCAAAAACTAATAGATGTCAAGAGATTGATCAAGCGGTCATTTGTGTGTTTACTTGAACAATTAAGTCCATTCAGTTTCAATGTCTTTTCCGAGTCAAATTTATCTTTCCTCTAAATAATGATTGAATTTAATTGCATTATTCTTAAGATGATAAATGCAATCTGTAAATTTTTAAATGAAATAGAATTTCCACCTTGAAAGTGCCAACTGTGTTCCCACAGAGCCACCAACAAAAGTTAATCTTTATTCTTCCAGTAAACAAACATCAAATGCTTCCATGCAAATATGAAATCTATTTAGTCTCAACACTTCTTCATGGATTAAATTTATCAGGGATGAGAATAAAAAATAATGCTCAACAATTCCATTTTCATTTGTATAAAGATTAGGATTACCACATCAAACTTACTTATAGCTCCCTTTCAAAAATCTTAAAATTTGGACAACAAACATGCGAAAAAATAGGAATTTTAGTTATTACATTGTAATAAACAGATACTATGATACAAGTGTTCCTTCTATCTAAATTGCTAAACAAAATATTGCCTATGGATGAATTTAGTTACAAGCCTAACATGTATCTGCTCAAATTTCTTGTGACAATATTTAGTGTACTTGGTAAATTACCATGTCTTTTTAACTAGAAACTTGACCTAATACATAAAGCAGCTAATGGGAGTGGGTATTAAAACAAAAGGCCTGAATAAAGTAGATTCTCTTTTGCATATATAGCAGCAGTAGTTTTGTATTAAGTTTCAACATGCTGGACTTTCATTCCAAAATCAAAATTTTTATCTTAAAGCATCCAACATAAAAAGCATAGACATTTTGATGCCCAATGTCAAACACAAAACATAAAACATACCCCTTCAGTCCTCAATATCTGACTAGTGCACTGCCAAGCATTCTTATACTCCTTTACTTGTGTATTAGTGTTGTAAGCTTGCCACTTCACCTGTCAATGAAAAGTTCCAAGAGATTTAAACACCACATAAATCAGCATCAAAAAATTATCTTATATCATGAGAAGTAACTCTGAACCATGTTCATAATTATATCACAAATTATCACTAATACAGTGAATCATATCATGTGATTACATAACACATTACTGAAAACCATTTCTCAATGAGGATTGTCACTGATTAGCCTAAATGTAATCAACCAAGAACCACAGAAACATCAATTTCAACCAAAAATTCACATATCTTTCAGAAATTTCAATACAACACAAAGCTAAATTAGAATAGAAAAGGGGAGGGGAGGAGAGGAGCGACCTTGATGGTGTCGAACGGGTGGCCAACGATATTGCCATGTGCAAGGGCTTCACTGCGTTTCTTGGGCGAGGGTAGAGGATGAATGACGGGGAGGTGGAGGTGGAGGTTCGACAAGAGGGACGCGGGTGCAGCGACGGAGGCCAAGGGGATGCGCTCGAAGGGAACTGGGGAGCATGGTACTCCATCGCGATTGAATAATCGGCTGGGAATGTGGTTGCAACCTCGACGGCGAGCTCCTCCATCTCTATAAAGACGTCCAAACCCTAGATTTCGGCAGCCATATGAGCACTTGAACCCTAATTTCGCGACACGCGCAGCGAGAGGGAAAGAGGGTGAAACCGTGAAAGAGAGTGGAGAGAGAGAGAGGAATTTGTTTAAGGATTAATTTCAGCCGTTGGATCTTCATCCAACGGCTAATTTAAGAAACATCCTTAGATTGTTATCTAGGGATGTCCCTAGATGACGTATTGCCTATATATATATATATAAAGCATGCATTTTCATGGAGAATTTATCTCATGTAAACGCATTAGAATAGTTTCTATGCTTCAACTAAATAGATTCAAAACTTAGGATAGGTATTTATGTTAGTGAAAAAAACTGACTCCTCCTCTAAATTGACTCTGATCTTAAGATTTGTTTTTTGTAAGAGACTCCTATTGCCGAGGGAGGTAACGACTTGCTCCTTCTTGCTCGTTGGAAGGCCTGCATAAAAGAGAGATGAGCGCGGGTGGACCAGGTAACTTGGGGTAGCTCCTACGCTCAAGTCAGCGGGAAAGGAACTTGAATTTGGAAGAAGCAATCTCTATTGAGATATTACATACCTGAATCCTTTGTTCTCCCTCCTCTTATAACCGTCATCGGGGTTGCTCATGTCTCCCACATGTCCCAAATCTTGTGATCGGTGCCTATCACTTTTCCCTTAAATCCCTCTGCTCTTATTTCCACGCATTAACTCTGCTAGCCACATTGACCAAAAGGGGTGACCAAGCTGGGGATTTAAACCGGTCGGAAGCGTGCTCCGGATTTGTCCACATGTATGCTCGGGATGAGGCCATGTGTCTATTCAGATTTACCATATAACTAGTCCCCCCAAATACGCTTGTGCTCGACGCTGAGTGGTGGCCAAGTTTTCTGGGCTCGATCGGGCTCAGAAAGCTAAGCATTTGGTTAGGTTAGTTGGGTTAGCTGCGGTCCTACGAAAAGCGGATTTGAGGCACAGATCTAAGACTTGGCATCCGTGTCGGCGTAGGCCGGGGTATCCAAGACCCATACTAAGTCAAAATAATGGGGCCCGAGTCATGTCTGATCGCTCGAGGTCTGGGTCGAGGTAGCATATAGGTTATAGGCTATGGCCGAGCAACATACAGTCAACGCCTCCGAGGTTCGGGATGTGGTCGAGTTAACTCTTACTAAGCCGGGTCAATGCCTCGGAGGCATATGGCAGAACAAAATCTAACCGAACCGAGTCAGCGCCGTCAGTCGAGCGCCCTAGCAGGGTTATTGTGCGTCAGGAGGTTGAGGTAAGCTGTTCTTCTCAAGCCTTACACCGCATTTATTGCCAGGCGCACTCCTATCTTACATCGCGCTCTTCAAGGTAGGTTAGGGTTCCTTCTCTCATCTTTCTTTCCTGTTTCTTCTTGATCTGAGCCAGTCACCATGCACAAGCACTTCCTTCGTCTCTATTCTTCACTTCCTTTGGCTATTAAGGTACCCCCCCTGGCTTTAAATTCTAGGGAGCCCACTTCAGCCTCCAGTTTGACCAAGGCCGGGCACAGGACTGTCTCGAGTAATCTCCTTCTCGAGGACGTGCAGGCTTTAGTTGACCACACTAATATTTCTTCCCCTCTTTTTATCTATAGGGTCCCTTCTTTGTCTGGACGAGCTAGCAAACCTTCTTGGGTCGGAGAGATAACTATTTATCAGAACGCCCTAGTAGTTGGTTTTAGGCTTCCATTTTCGAGGATCATTCAAAAAATCATAAACTAACACATACTTTGCCCTTCCCAACTATCTCCGAACTCGTGGAGACTTCTCAACGGGTTTGTGATAGTCTTCCACCATTTCAGTGTTAAACTGACCCTTCGTAGGTTTCATCTTCTCTTTCATTTGTATCTTCATTCCGGTACCGACTGATATTACTTTTTGGCCCGCCAGAGAAGACATTTCTTAGGTAAGGTTCCTACTTTCATTAAGAACTGGAAGGAGAAATTCTTCTTTGTTTCATGTGAAACTGAGTGGTAGGTCCGTACTGAGTGGGGTATCCCTTGAGTAGACACTACATATACAAATGACATAACGGTCGAGGAGGAGGACCAGTTCGAGGCTCTCCAAGGCCTCTCTAGGGTTCTTGTCGATATGTACTTAATGATAGAGTACCTTCGACAATGTGGCCTCTATATAGCCTTAGGTAGGACCTTTCCACATTCATTGTTTAATGAAGACATGGGTCGGTTGATCACTAATTTTGCTTGTGACTCTGCTGGCAAAGAAATGGGCACAAAGGAGCTTGCCCATTTTCCCTGCTTGGCGAGCTTGCTACAACTTGCCTGACCTCTTCAAAAAAAAGAAACATAAGGTCGAGGGATATGTGAAGAAGGTCGAAGAGCCTTTTGGTAAAAAGAGAAAAAGTAATACCGAGGGTTCATTAGGAAGGGAAAAGCATTCTATGGGGGGTAGAATTGTCCTCCAAGGAAAACCGAGAAGAACATCCCTACTCGGGAGCTTACTCTACCTCAAGAGGAGTTACCGATCCCTTCGGAGAGCTCTCCATTGGGGGAGGACTACGTTTCCTTAACCAAGCGGCTCCGAAAGCTGATTCGCAATGTGGAGAAATTTGTCATAGATCATGCTGCCACAAAAGCCCTTAGAACTTCATCCTTACCCGGACTAGAGTTGGGTTAAGTCGGCATTCGGTCTATTGAGCCAAGTTAGACCATTATCCAGTTTGCAGTGGTGGTGAGGGTCGAGGATGTTGGTCTTCCAAGGGAGAGACCACCTGTGGTCTGGCCTCAGTTAGGAAAAAGGCTAGAGACCGAGGCCGAGGTCATGAGTTCGCTTAGGGAGCACATGGGAACTCTTACTTCCCAGGCAAAACAGACCCGCACCAATATTCTCCAGAAGCTGGGCTCCACTTCTCTCCCCCAATTGAATAGGGTTGGTGTTGAAGCCCCCGTGAGTGTGAAGAAGGCCGACAAGGTTCGAAGGGGCACGAACCGGCGCTAGTTTGCCCTTCAGATAGTATCCTTTATGGTGATGTGATCGTGGGTACTGAATCTTTTGACATCATCAGATTGAAAGTAGTTCAAATGAAACTCCATGGATTCGGAAAGGAAGAGGCAACCGATCACCTCTATCTTATCAGAATTTCGGTAAGTAGCCATCTGTTGAATCCTTTCTGTTATTCTCCTTCGACTTTTTCTGGGTATTGTTTCCTTAACCCAGGTCAGATTCTAGATGGATCACACTGCCCAACTTCTCCATGAAGATGCAGCGTCCATAAACCCCTGGTTCGAAATCCTCGAGCAATATGAGGCCAAAATTGCTCGGCTAAAACAGGAGGTGGAGATGGTGAATGGGGATAAAGACCTTGCCCATTGCCATTCTAAGAAGTAGAAGAAGCTTTTATATCTTTCTATGGAGAAATCAAAGAAACTCAAGAAGAATATCAGTGAGCTAGAGGGCAGGGTCACCGACCTCTTTAGAAAAACCATGTGCTTAAGAAGGAGAAGGCCGAGGCTCAAGATTGCCCATCGATCCTCAAAAGTTAAAGATTGGAGGAGGAGAAGAAAAAGATCGCTTTGGACCTTTAGGTAACTAAGGTCCTCCTCAAGTGTACCTGGGAGGATGAGGCAGAAGTAAAGGAGGAGAAGCAGAGGGTTTTGAAGGACTTGGCCTCTTGTAGGGCCTCCCTCGAGTCATCTCAGGAGCAGGTGAAGTGTTTGGACGAACATGTAGAGACGCTTAAGAACAACCTGAGAGAATCTAATTAGCATTTCCGAGTGGAGTCAATGAGGGATTTAGGATCTTCTAGGAACTCGCCCGGTATGACCCATCCTTGAACCATGCTGATATGGAGTACTTAGAAGCTTTGAATATCTACCTAGACATGAAGGCAACACTTAAGGTTGTCAGAGTTGAGGCTGGAGGTGAGGATCCATCTCCTTCTCCTTCGACTTATTAGGATACTTCCTCTGACCCAGAAGATAGTATTCTTCCCCCTGCAGTTGTTACAAAAGAGGTGATCCCCATGTACAGCTGCTGCCGAGGAGGACATCCTAGCGGCCATGGCGATCAAGGCTACTGCAGCTGCTGTTGAGGAAGCCATCGCCGAGAAGGTTGTTCTAAGGGAAGGCACTGTTGAGGATGTGACTTGCACCGAGGTGACTTCCTTTGAGAAAACTACTCTAGCCGAGGAGGAGAAAAGTGGAGTGGTCGATTAACTTATCTTTGTGTTTCTTTTCTGTCTTCCACTTGTTATCCTGAACGTTTTATAAAGCTTTCATTAATGACAAAGGAAAGTTGTTGTGGTATATGTATAATGTGCACCTTGCCTTAATCTCCGGGATGTCCGTTGTTGTCCCGACCTCACTCTAGACTGAATTGAACCAAGTTGAGTGGAATGATTTTACCTTTGGTTCTTCACGAATTATTTCAAATTCACAACTTTATGACAACCTCTAATACTGGTTTCTTTAAAGAGTTTGGAGCGGTTGGTGAGGTCGAGCCCTTCGTAGAGGGTCCCTTGGTCGTGTCTATAGACACTCTTTCAAAAAAGCATAAGCTATTGAGGCCAGGGCCTTTGTAGAGGGTCCCTCGGCCGTACCCGTAGGCGCTCTTCCAATAGAGCATGAGCAGCCAATCGTCGAGGCTGAGCCCTCCATAGAGGGTCCCTCGATCATGCCCATAGGCACTCTTCCAAAAGAGCTTAAGCAACCAATCATTGAGGCCGAGCCCTCCGTAGAAGGTCCCTTGGCAGTGCCTATAGGTGCTTTTTCGAAAAAGCTTAAGAAGTCGATCGTCGAGGTCGAGCCCTCCGTAGAGGGTCCCTCGGCCGTTCCCATAAGAGATCTGATGAGCGTGGCGTGTGACTAATGCTTATACCACAAGTGCACATGTAGTATCAAGTAATAAAGTGGACTATGAAAGTCGGATGTCGAACCCACAAGGACCTTGACCACTAATCCTATCTATTTATCTATTACCTAGTCAATCAAAAGATGGATGGTTTTCTAATCTACTTGCTAAAAGGGAAATTTGCTTACGAATACTTGATGAAAATAGTGATGGCAAACAATTATAGAAGGGAGATACTCGAGCATTGAATCCCCTTCGGATATTTATAAATTAGGGCAAGTATAGATTTCATATTGGTGAATATGAGGTATGGACCAAGAATTCCTACAACACTTTCACCCCCTCTTTCAAGGTGAATTACTAATCTACGCTCGTGAGTAGTTCTAGGGAACATATAATCTTGGAAGAGTTATGGGAATAATCCATTTTATAGAGTCACTCTCTTAAACACCTGCTCTCTCGGCATGTTCATAACTCCCACCTATTGAAGTAAATCTAGGGTATATAGAGGGAGCGTTATCGCCTACACCTTCTATAGATCTAGATTGACACTTAGAGCTTTCGTAAAGTAAAGCATCAATATATACACAACATTCAATAGGTTCTCAAACATTAAAATACTTATTCAAATATAGAAATCCATACAAGCAAGATTAAGCATAAATCCGGAGGTTCATCATGCCCAAGTATCTAACAAGTTAGTTCCCCATAGAAGGGGAACACAAATCCAATATAATCAAAGAGGGGAAGATGAAAATCATAATGAAAGACACTCTTCCCTCCACCGTTGCCGATAACCGTTGGCGATGACCATTGACGGTGTCCCTTCAATGCTTGCCTTCCTCCCTTTGCTCCAAGATCTTCAATGTAACCTTATCTCCAATATGGAGAGAAGGTAGGGAGCCTCCAAGACGGTGATGATGTTCAAGATCCAAAAGCCCTTCTCTAAACCCTAAATTAGCTATTTATTGAGGTAATCTCAATGCAGATGATTTGTAACCCAACGCATCAGATTCGAACTCAGATTAGCATAAAATTGGGTTAACTCAAGTCTGGGCGCACGCCATACGGGCTGTCTCACAGTTGTATGCATGCCTGTATGCTTCATCCCCAGATCACACCGATACAGCCGTGAGTGTGCCAGTGTAGCTCTCTGTATCTTGGGGGTTGTGTGCTCAGAACCACCATACGGACGCTTACGGCCATGAGCGCACCTGTATCTTCATCATACCGGCACTTACGGCCGTAAGACTACCCGTATGGCTTCAGTAATGCTAGTGAAAGCTTCGATATGTTTTTCTTCTGTTTTGCTCTCGAAGCTCTCTGGTACCCTGAAAATGAGAATTAACACAAATTAAGTATCAATGGGTAAGAATTACTCAAAATCACATGAATAATGTACAGTGAATTGATATAAAAATATGATCAATTGAACGCTTATCACGCTCTTCTGAAAGAGCTTAAGCAGCCGACCATTGAGGCCGAGCCCTTCGTAGAGGGTCCCTTGACCATGCCCATAAGCACTCTTCCGAAAGAGCTTAAGACTTAGGAAAGATGATCGGTCCTTAGAGGGACTTTGATGATCTAAGGAGCTTGATCCTTAAGGGACTTTGACGAGCTATGTAGCTTGGCCTGTAAATGGACTTTTAGCAAAGCGAAGAAGAGGGAAGATTGGGGTTGAAACCGTTGCCATAGAGCAAGAATTATTTCAATTGATAGTGAATTGAAGTCGTCATTGTAGAGCAAGAATCCTCCCAATTTTATTGATAGTAACGGCGTAGGTGCTCAGCGTGATGTGAGCGTTTGAGATTTTTCTCGCATGAGTCTTCGAGCCAATACGTGCCAGGTTGGATGACCTTCTTAACAACAAAAGGACCATCCTAGTTGGGGGTCAGCTTCCCTAGGTGGTTTTTGTTTCCCTAAAAGATTTTCTCCCGCAGGACTAAGTCTCTAAGCTGGAATCGGACTTCCTTGACTCTAGAGATGTAGAAATGCCTCACTCTTTGGTAGTAGGCTGTCGATCGGAGACAGAAGGTGTCTCTCTATTCTTCAAGGAGATCGAGCTTGGCTCGGAGCCTTTCACTGTTATCTTTTGGATCGAACGTCTGTATCTGAAGAGGTGGCATTTTGATCTTGGTTAGGATCACAGCTTCAACGCCAAAGGTAAGGGCAAGAGGAGTATAACCAGTGGGTTTTCGGTTGGCCATTCGGTAGGCCCATAGTATGTTGGGGATCTCCCCTACCTAGCTGGACCGCTCTGTAGGACTCGAGTCTTAAGGCTTTAGTGCAAGGTCCTATTGGTTTCCTCTACTTGGCTAATTGCCTGAGGATGTGTCACGGACATCAGCCTTGCCTCAATGACCAACTCGGAGCAGAAGTTATTGAATGTATGATTGTCGAATTAACGCCCATTATCGATGATAAAGGAAACTCGAATCCCAAATCTGCAAATGATTGATCTCCCGAGGAAACCTTAGCACACCTTCTCGGTGATCATCACTAGAAGTTCAACTTCTACCCATTTAGTGAGGTAGTAGATGGCTATGATGAAAAAAATTTCAAATACCGGACTGCTACGGGGAAAGGGTCGAGGATATTGATTTCCTATAGTGCGAACGGTCTCGGGAATACGATTGCAGTACATTGTGCAACTGATTGTCACTGAATTTTCGAGTAGTATTGGCATAGTATCCCACATTTCGGTAAACTCTATGGCATCTCCTGCTAGAGTGGGCCAATAGTACCCCTGTCGGAGTACCTCGTAGCTCAGGGCTCTGCCTTCCATATGATCTTCCCTAATGCCCAAACATATCTACAAAGGACCTAATTTGCCTCGGAGGGGCGCAATCACCGCAGGAAAGGCAAATTATATGACCTTTCATATAGGGAATCATTCAAGATGCTGTAATGGGCTGACCTAGTTATAATCCGCTAAGCCTCTTTAGGCTCGGACGAAAGAGATTCGTCCTTGAGATAGCTTAGGATGGGATCGATCTAACACGGTTCCTCTTCAATCTCCTGTAGTTTTTCTTCTGGGGGGCATTCAATCATCTTGGCGGCCAGGTATTGAAATTTGGATGGTTGTTTCAGGTCAATATCTGGTGAGGAGGCGAGCCTTGACAATAAATCCGCTTCATGATTATAAGATCAAGGGACCCTAATGATCGGGAAGTACGGGAAGTTGGGGATAATCTTCTTTATAATAACCTTATACTTGATTATATTGTCTTCCCTTTCTTCAAACTCCTCGGTTATGTGGCCGATGACCAATGAGAGTCAGTGTGCGCATGGAGAACTCGTACTCTAATGCCTCCGGCTAGCTGCAGCCCGACGATGAAAGCCTCGTACTATATGCCTCGTTGTTGGTCACCTTGAATCTAAATCTAATAGCCGTAGACGTGCTCCATCTTGAAGGAGAGCGTAGGACCAGACCTACCCCATATCTACCTTTAATGGTCAAGTCGTCCATATGTAGAGTTCACAAAGAGGAGGGAGCATCCTCTGCCTACGTCGGCACTGCAGGGACAGAGTCCTCGCCTTGTGGGGTAGTCAGTTCTACTAAGTCAGCAAGCACATGCGACTTAATAGAGGTGCAAGGCTTGTAATATATCTCAAACTCTCCATGTTCAATCACACACTTGGTTAGTCTGCCTAACATCTCCAGTCGGTGAAGGACTTGCCTTAGGGGTTGGTCGGTAAGAACAATGATTTTGTGAGCTTGAAAGTAAGGCCTCAATTGCCGAGCCGATGTGATGACGGCGAAGGCCAGCTTCTCTAGCGGAAGATATCTTAACTCCGGGTTATTGAGAACTTTGCTCGTGTAGTAGATGGGTTTCTACACTCCTTCTTCCCTTTTCAAGAGGACTGAGCTGATCGCTTAGGAAGCTGAGGAAGTGGCAGCCAGGTAGAGGTACAGCTCTTCTCCGAGTCGGGGATTGGCTAATGATGTGGGGACCTGAGATAGTCTTTTAGTTATATGAGTTCCTGCTCGCACTTCTCGGTCTACTCCACCTTATGTACCTTCCATAGAGCTCGGAAGAAGGGAGGTTCTTCTCTCCGGACCTCGAGATGAATCGACCGAGAGCTGCTAAGCGACCGTTCAGCCTTTGTAGCTCCTTAATGGTTTTCGGGGATCTCATCTCAAGAATTGCCTTGATCTTCTTGAGGTTGGCCTCGATACCTCGTTAGGTCACCATGAATCCTAGGAACTTTCCCAACGAACATCGAAAGCGCACTTATTCGGAGTGAGCCTCATTCCATAGGCCCGGAGGTCTTAGAAGGTTTCCTGCAAATCAACCATATGATGTTCAGCCATCTCGCTTTTCACTAAGATATTGTCTACTACGTTCCTCCTGATGTGCTTCTCGAAGACCTTGTCACCAACCTTTGGAAGGTAGCTCCTACATTTTTTAATCCGAAAGGCATTACCTTCTAGCAGTAGGTGCCCTTATTGGTAACAAATGAAGTCTTTTCTTCATCAAATTTTGCCAGTCGAGCTTGGTTATATCCTGAGAACCCATCCAAAAAGCAGAGCATCTCGTAGCCTAAGGTCGAGTTAACCAGGTTATCGATTAAAGGCAAAGGAAAGCAATCCTTTGGGCATGCTTTATTTAAGTTAGTGAAGTCCACATACATCCTCCATTTCCTAGAGGGTTTTTTCACAAGGACTATATTGGCTAACCACTCTGGATAACTAACTTCCCAAATAAATTCTCTTTTGTGGAGCTTGTCAACCTCCTCCTCTGCAGCCTTCTATCGTTCCAGGGCAAAGCTCCTTCGTTTTTGCAACTTGATCGATACAAGACTAGTGATTGTTACCGTGAAGAACACGCCAATAGGAGAAAACCTTTAATGCTTTCAATAGGCTTCTTGTCAAATTCAAACCAACTTGATCGATTAGAAATCCTAGAGTTACCTAGGTCATAGAATTTCATTCTCAATATGGCAAAGTTAAACAATATGCTTGGCATTATGGTGAAAAGAGAGAAACATCAATAAGAATTTCCAATGTTCAAGATTTGGTGGCATACTATGCAATAAGAACATTGCAGTCGTAATAAATTACCAAAATAAGCCAAAACTGGAAATTTTTCAACTTGAATGTGTATAACAAAAAGAATTTCACACCATCAAGTTAGGTACTATAAAATGCAATAAGACATTAGATTTCCACATCCAAAACTCAAAAACAAACAAACAAATAAATCCAAAGAATATGATAAAACAACCAAAAAAAAAATTTCAAATCTCCCTAACTTGAGTTCAAAACATGTTCATCATCTTCATACTTCTACAACCCTTTAAAGTAATTAGCAGAGCCAAACCTCAATCAAAACACTTATGCTCACGAAATCCAATAATTAAAGCAATTATTAGATGAGAAGAGACAAGATGAAACGGATGTTTAAGGAGACGTTCAATACAAATAAACTAATCACAATAATTAGTTGTAGCACTAAAGAACATGGTGTTTTAAGTTGAAAACTTAATTCTCCATATATGGCTTGTGTTGATCATATATATATATATAATTTTCAAAAATTTATTCAGGGCCAACTTTAGTGAGATTATATGCAAATTGAGATTGCTATAAACTCAAAAAAAAGGCTGAAATGTTAAGAATATTTGTTGACATATGAAGAGAGTAAACTCGAACTGAAATTAAGCATTGGTACATCTCAAATAATTGTTTTGACTTTGATGAGTCAGATATACATCTCACAATAATCAGAAATGTAACACCCATCTCCCTACCGAGACAAATGTCACACCAGCAAGGCCAGGAGGGTATCCTGAGCCTAAGACTGTTAAAAACCATAAACATAAACCAGTCATGCTAGATATAGCGACAATAATTAAAACGCAACAATAACATAACAATAAAAGGTTTAAGTCATAATACAACAACAGAATAACATCTATGTTTGAATAAGCCTGGTCTCTCAAATACAAGCACGACATAATGAAAATCAAACAGAAACACCTAAGGGACGCCAGAGCCACTACAAGTAACCGAGCCTCGCTCGTAGATATGAAACTCTACCCAGATCCCTATCTACTTCCTATAAGAAAAATATTAGAGAGGGATGAGCTACACGAGCTCAGTGAGTTTAGACAACTCTGTCGAGCATGAGCTCATAAAAACTGAAAGGTAAACATTTCTATAAAAATACTCTATAAAAATATAAGGAAAACCAAATTATGTATGTCTGTGCATTATCTTCTAATCATTATAGCATGCCAAGTATATCAATGAAAACCGATAAGAAATCGATCACAACATACATCATGGTCATATTATAAATACAGAAAATAGAAGCCTCATATTGATTTATATATCTTGCGCCCCTATCTTAACCCTTGTGGACAACCCGAGTTTTGTGCGAAATTAATAATCGCAATGGCCATTTATAATCCTCTGTTTCGTACCATCTCATAGCCGTCCAGAATCCTCTGCTTCGTGCTAAGCTGACTCAATAACTACATACTGCATGACTGTTTAGAATCCTCTGCTTCGTACCATTTCACAATACAGATTGTATACGATATCAAGCACCAGTACAGGTTGGGAAGGGTTTATCTTTTTAAATACATTTTGAAAAATATGTATATGGTGAAAAACAAGTTGAAAAAGCCTGCTTCACTAACTCGGTACTGTACACGGTCCGAAGACCACTGCGGCACAACAGGTATAAATAAGGTGCAGCCTATCAATATGTAAATCATGCCTTTCTTTTATTTTCTTCCTAAACATGTCATTCTCATTCACAATGCATAATTAGCACATAAAAACCATATATCATACTAGCCATGAAAACTATTGGCAATCACAAACCGGTGAATGAAAACACATGATAAATCTCATATAAAGAAATCACAATAAAAGCAACCTAAAACATGCAACAAGGTTTCCAGAGTTGTCTACTCACTTGTGGTCCTTTACAACTTAGGTTTGAACCGATCCTCCGACCGCTCCCGAGGTGTTTTTTATCCTTTCCTAGTAATCATAATAACAACTTATATTAAATACTAGTTCATGGTTTATAATTTCCTTTATTAATAATTCTCCTAATTATCCATGGGCCCAAGTCAAATGTAGCTTAGGGCCTTATTTACATTCCTAATAAGAGATCTATTTATATTTAGGTATGAGCCTTGGCACCCTTTATTTAAATCAGTCCAAAAGAACGTAATCACATTATAATGTAGTTAATTTTCACTTTGAAGGATAGCTTGAGTCAATTGAGCCCATAACCAAAGGTTTAGGCCTATATTCCACTCATCCAACATAACACCAAGTGTTTGCATATTCCAAGCCTCAATGAAATTATAAGTAGAGATTAGCATCATTAGTGATTATTTAAATTCATAATTATCCACTTCAAAGCACTAACAGCTTAGCATATTAATTTCAGAAGAACTAAACTCTTAGAGGCATTTCTACAAGCACTTAACATACATACTACTATGCAGTCATCTCCCCCAACATCAAGGATTTTATTAACCAGCTAAATAAAATTAGATTCCTTACTAGTAAAAACCCTTTGTTTTCACTAATGCATGGTAGTTCATTGAATCCCAATTTCTACAAACATTCAAACATTGCAGAACAAACTTTCAATTCACAGATTTTAATATCTAATTTTCATACAATCTCATCTTAGAAATATCATTTAATCCCATCCTCAGATCCGACCAACCTGAGGATTTCCTAGATCTTCCACAACTCACCGGAGTTGATTGCAAGCGGTGGCTCAGCTGCTAGCTCTTTGCTGCTAGCCGAAAGTGGTCATTGGACAGCGAGAAGTAGAAGAGGTCGGAGCTCAATCCTCGCTAAGAACAGGGGAGAAGAGGTGGCCAGAGCTCGCTGGGGAGGAAGGCGGACAGGGCGGCATCAGTTGCGAGCTGGGTCTCCACCGGAGGGAAGCTGCTGTTCACAAGCGTCGTCGCCGTCCGTCGATCGCGTCGAGATAGGGAAGAGAGAAACGGGAGAGCGATGGGGAGAGTGGACTGATTCTCTCATCCTTCTTATAACCAGCATCAAGGGCTTCACTGTTCGTTCAAGCACCTTCTGTGCACTCACAAGATGGGAGGTCAACCGAGATCCTCCCATCGTGTGTCGTCTAGCGGCGTGCGCGTACAGGGGACTTGTCTCTTTGAACGATCAATAATGGAGGAGAACCTATGGGCTTAAGTTAATGTTTAATCCACTGATCTAATTTTAATCCTCCCTTAATCCTTCTGTTATAATATCAACCATGAGAGCTTTTGAGTGAATTCATTTGGGTCCGGCCCATAAACAAAACCTTCTCCTTCTCAACAATGTTGGTCCATTAAACTTATATTTACTTTCATTTAATTAATTAATTATAAACCTTTAACTTATGAATTTCATGGAGAGGAAAGGGGCTCGGCCCACCAAGGCCTTCCTATGTTTTATTTACACATAGACCTATTTCAAAGCCCATTTCATACTTAAATGGATATTCTTCATTATTTATTCAAAAACTCAATAAAATATCCGATAATTAAATGATGTTTATTTGGGAAAAATCTGGGGCATTATAAGAAATGTTGAACTTTTTAAGATAGTGTCATTCATATTTATATTAAAGCAAGCATAAGAAACTAAACTATCTAAACTAACTCAATTTAATAAGGAAAAGTTCAAATCTATTTGAAAATGACAACAAGCGAATGAAAAAAAGAAAATGATATCAAAACACATTCACTTGATTTAAGGTATCAAAAAGTTTTACCATGAGAATTTAGGATTTGAAGTCAACTTGATCCGGAAAATCTATATGCAAAACAAGCCTTTGATACAATGTGGCTGTCACGCCCTAACCCCAAAATCCCGGGCACACGGGCACGTGACAGACTGGCCGTACCCAAATTGGGACAGGCCCTGCTCGGATACAAAGCCTTGATAATCAGCAAATCACACATACGATATGCATAGCGGAATAAAGTAAACATAACATAAATATATCTCACAAAAGAGTGCACAACGGAAAATAAAGTCTAAGGGTACGCAGACCCTACAGTCACATCATATATAATTCCTATAAGGGAACCTATAACAACATGTCCTCACACATAACAAGACAAGAGGTAGCCAACCTTAGCAATCCCGACAATCCACGCACGACTCCCGAGTCCCACGACGGGTACTCCTCAGAATCTGAAAAGAGGAGTCAACAAGTGGGTGAGCTTTCGTAAGGAAAGCTTAGCAAGTACCCGCTGGATATAACAAATCATGCCTCATGAATAATAATATGAATCAAGGAGAGATGATCCAAGAAAATATAAACAAGCCAGTGATCACATCAAACAACAGGGTCTCAAACCCACACACACATAACAAGAAACCCATGACAAGTCAAGGAGATAAGGATCTCAGTCCTACTAAGAACATGTAATCATAATGAGGTAGGAGAATCTAAACCTCAAGAAACATACCATACCCCTATTCATGGCAAGCGATCCAACAACTCACAAGTCCTCTCCCCTGGCAAAACACGGCTGAAACTATGATCAGATCAATTGATAGCTCGGTAGTGCTATCTTCATAACATGTACATACATGGCCAGTGTTTCATCCCACTGACAAGTAATACGAGGCAGGCGAGTATCGTCCCTCTAACAAGGAATACTAGATGAGCAGGGTGTCCTCGGCCCTGAACATCCGTACTACACCGGGAGAATCCTCACCAACAAGATAACTGATGCACATTTACTCGGCGGTAGCACCAATTCCGCGTGTTTCAACGGCCAAGTGCACATCCAGCGAGTAAACATGCTCAGCGGGTATATAACAAGTATACCAGCAATCAATCAAGGAATCAAAGATATGTGCAAAAACATGGAATCAAAAACCACCAACGAAACAAATATACATATAAAAAAATGAATACAAGCATCAAGGAGGCATGACACAAACATCAACAAATATCCAATAAAAGTAGGAGTGCGATGGTACTTGCACATGCTCGAAGACAACGTGATTTAGTCACAAATCTCTCTTGGCGCCTTCCCGCACTATGTCGAGATCTGGCAAGTAATTCCAAGCTTGATATGTATTTCAATTGGCTTAAATAGTTGTTGTTAACATAAACATTCCCCTAATGATTACATGATTTCTACATGAGCATGTTCTCCTACAATTACAATCTCAGTGGCCTGAAATCCTAGTTCACAATTAATTAATAATCCATTAACCTCATTCGTTCTTATTTAATTAATTAAGTGTAAACCTTCACCATTAAAACTAGATATGAACCAAAGTCCTGTTTAAGCCTTGGCCTATTGCCATTCGTCCACACAACCCACAACTATGCAAGCTAAAATAATAACCCATTTTCTTCTCCCATGCATGACCTAACGAGTCAAACCACAGTTAGCATCCGACAGTATTTATGGAGTTAATTCGCCACAAATCAACTTATGCTTAATCGAATCATGTTGATCAACTAAATGGTATTCCTTTATATTCCCTTCTTATTTATGTACAACCTTACACACCATCATTCCTCTCTCTTTCTCTCTATATCTTATCTTCATATGTTGGTGTATACAAGTATATACATATACATGCCATCCATCTCAACCCATCTTTTAACCAACGACCAAGGTTTCATCTTTTTATTTAAACCATGCATGCATGCCTAAATCTCTTTCATCCAAACTTAATACATAGCATCTCTTAGTTCTTAAAACTCCCTTTTATACATGCATGTAAACCTCCCTTGGAGATTATGCATTGCAATTATAAACTTCAACATCAACTAACTCAACACTTTAGAACCCTTATCAATGCTTTAACAACATGCAGGAGCTCACCTAGGTGGAGTCTTTAGTAGCAGTGTTGGTCTCTTGAGCTCCTATTCTCTCCCGTCTAGTCTGGCAAGCATCCAGCTCCCCATTGTCACGGACCCCTCGCCTTAACACCCAGGTAGTTGAAGGGACGTTATTCTTGGTGCTTAGAGCCTTTCAAATCAAGGTTAGAGGAGAAGATGGAGTAGAGGCCGCTGGATCTCGAAAGGTTCTCGAAATTGAGATGGTGGTCAATGGGGTAAGAGTCCAGGACATCTCCCCTACTAGCCTTTGGAAGAGAAGCTTGCAGGTGGCGACCACCAAGAGAGTAGGCTCAAGAGTACTTTTCCTTTCTTTATCCTTTTGAAGTTCGTTTGCTTCTTACTTTAATAGAGGCAAACCCAATCACAGGTTGATGAACGTTTGGAAAGATAACTCTGATGCTCCGCCAATTTAACGACGTGGTTTGCGGCTTTCTTTCTACCTTTTTGAAAACTCAATCTGTTGGAGAGTCAATGGTTTCATGGTCCATACATTTTTGACTTAAAGTTGAATTAGTTCTTTATCAATCCTCGACCGTAATGCCTTAGTTCAGTAAATGCCAAGACTTTTTTATTTTGTAATTTAGCCCAAAATCCATTTAAATCCATCCATGCATGTCGTTGTCTCACAATGCTCCACAATATATATATATATAGACTCATGATAGAGTAAGGCCTGCTGGATCACTGTGTTGATCTGGCGGCCTCCCATTTTGGCCCATGGAGAATATTTGATTTTCAACCGTACGGATGAGAAGATCATCAAAAAATAAGTTAGCATGTCTATTTTCATACAATTTGGTTACCATTTGGTCTTCCAACTTAACGATTCTTATTTTGTAGAAATTCTAACGGTTCAGAATTTCAACCATTAAGTGGAAAGACCAAACGGTAACCAAATTGTATGAAAATTGACATGCTAGCTTACTTTTTAATGATCTTTTCATCCGTTAGGTTGGAAATCCTTCAAACTTGCTCTAGGGGCCGAAATGGGAGGCAGCCGAATCAGTATAGTGATCCGGTCGGCCTGACTGTAATGAGCCTGTATATATATATATATATATATATATATATAGACTCTTAGAGGATAAGAAAAAGATAAGGATACTCACTATAAAAGATAAGGAAGTTTACTTATCTTCATAGACAAGGATTCCTTCTTATCTTCTTATCTTTCTTATGTCAAATAGAAAAGAGCCACCTAGCCTAGTAATAGTATGAGAAGATGCTTTTCTTTTGTATATAAGAGAGCCTTTAAGGCTTCTCTTGAACATCCATCTCAACCCCTCAGAGATAAGAGTGTTTTAAGAATGTTTTCTTGTAAGATGTTTTCCCTTGTGAATAAAGTGTGAATCTTGGTTTTGTTTGAATTGCAAGTTTCCTTCTCCAAAAGTTCTTTGACTCCTTTTTCCGCCTCGAACAGGAAAGCTTTTCTTGTGAAGGTATGGCCACAAAAAGATAGTGTTTTGTCACGCCCCGACCCGGAATCCGGGACCTCGGGCACGTCAATAGACCGACCGTACTCAAGAAGAGACAAGCTCAACTCAAATACAAGGCCTAAATGTGATAAGCAGATAACAATCCATAAATAAACTCAGGTTCAAAGAAACATAGAGTTATAAGGGTCCATAGGCCCTATACAGAGTTTGGTCCCTATGCGGGTCCTAAAGAAAATAAACAGCTCTCAAAATAAAGGAACAAGGAGACTCCCAGACCTCGGATCTCCTATCGACCTCTCCCCAGCTCCTCCCTTTAAACCTCGGAATCTGTAAAAGAGGAAGAGCAAAACACATGAGCTTTCGAATGGAAAGCCTAGTAAGTACCCCCGCGGGGCCACAAGACATAAAAGAGCAATATGTCAAATAAGGTCACATTACCAAGATACACAACTCTAGGAGTCTACCAGAAACAAACCAAAGGTACGACCCCTGATACAGAAACCCTCAGGCTCTGTGATGAGTTTCAAAGAGAACTCAAGGATCACTCCCGGCCAGTATGTCCAGCTAATTGCTGTAAGCACGACCTTTTTTGTCGTTCGACCCTCCGGTCGCAGGTCAGTAGAACTACCTCTCCTACGTGTTAACACGGTCAGTGTACCATGCCCACTGACAGGTAAGACCACCAGAGAATTTCTTCTCTGGCAAGGCAGACAGAAATGCCAGGGGGTCCTGTCCCTGAACATTCCCCTATCGGAGCTCCCTAGCTCCACTGAGTCCGGGCAGTAGACCATAGCAAACAGGGATACCAACATCCCGTAAACAACCATACATGCTCGATAGGATTCCAAAATAAATAATGACGCATGTATGTTATCACAGAAGCATAAGATATCAATGCATAAACAAGTCCAAGAAAAACCCGAAACCGGGTGGGAACTAGGCAAGTGTACTTACCTCCGGTTCGTTGAAACTAGATGTCCTTCTAGTCTTCTCTAGTGTGCCAACAACTTCCAGAGAGTATCTGGCATACAGAGGTTCTATTAGAATCAAGATTCTAATAATTTTCTACGTCTCTAGTTTCACTCGCATGTCTACCGTCTCTGTTGGGCCTAGGCCCACTAACGGGTCTTAAAGACCATCTCTCGGGTTACCTGCCCTTATCTCCTGTTATTTCATAACAAATCCTTAGTTTATTTGTTATTCGAGCCCAGCCCATCGGGCTTCCTAAACAATGGGCTTAATTCCCATTTAATCGTCCATGTATTATCTTAAGTACCTTAGACTAAATTAACTTGTCACTCATAGAATAATTTCATATAATTAATTATTCTAATTACGTGTCACACTACCAAAAATATTTAGTAACCATACTAAATAATTTTTTAAATCATACTATGTAACAAGTTAATTTTTGTCACGCTTCCTAATGTTAAAAAAAAACATACAAAACTATATCAACAATTAAACAAATTAATTGTCACAAACCATAGTTCTTAATAATCATTTTAACTAATTAAATTACTTCTGATTTAAGTAATTAAAATAATAATAATTATTTTTTTTTAAACTACTCTTCTTCTTCAACCGAGCCTCGCCGGGGCTGGTCACCGGAGAATCCATCTTAGGTAATGCGGGGTGGTGCATTTGCCGGTGACCCCTACTGTGACTCCGTCTCGATCCGAGCATTCCGGTGCACCCTCTGGTAAGCAATTGGGCTTCTTCTTCAATCCTCACGGCCTCCGGCAGATTACCTCCACTCCGACGAGTTCGATCCCACCCTACCCTCCACTAATACGAAAAATTAAGCATGGGAAAAAGTTCCCTACCTCTGTCCCGAGCTTCCGGCGGTATCAGCGGTGGCGATTGCTCCTCTGGCGCGAAGATAGCTTCTCCGATCACCTCGCCGGCGCTGCTCTCCCCTTCTTCTCCGTTTTTCCTTCTCCTCCTTACACGGCCGGCAAAATTTTGCTTATATAGAGTCCCGGGAAGTCGAAAGGGTGTGGTTGGTTGCCGGTCTTCTCCCTCAAATGGACGGCGAGGATCGCCACAATCACATCAAAGCGGCCCGGTCGGATCATCACATCACCGGTTCTGACACTTATTGGATCAACGGCTTTGATTGAATCAAGATCCAAAGGCTAGATCACCCACTCCTGCCTCGTATCCGACACTCTACCAAATGGGGGCATCTCACTTCCCCACGTGGCCTCACGGATTACTCCGCAATGCTTCGAGATCAGCTCGATGAGATGAGCGGGTGTAGGCGCGCCACGTGTCCTCCTGGATCACCAGTGTTGCCCCCTCGCGATCTGCTCTCGTAGAGATCAGATGATCTCAGCCGTCCAACCAACAATTTATAGAAAAATTATCCTGATGTCCCTCTACTTGCTTTATTTCCATCTAAGTCCTTATGCTGTGAGAGGGGAAAACTTCTTTAAGGTCCTCAATCCTTTCAAAATTAATATTAGGTCCCTACAGACCTCATATTAATTTAATTTCTATTTTAAATTAAATTAATTTCTTTTAACCCCCTTTTATCTTACATCCCTAATAATCAAGGGATTAAAATAATAAAATTCATGGATTTTACAATCCTCCCCCCTTACAAAAATTTCGTCCTCGAAATTTCCAACACCCCTTACAATTAAGTGAATAACTCTGGGTAACGCTTTCTCATATCCTCCTCGCGTTCCCAGGTAGCTTCCCGCTCAGTGTGATTACTCCATCTCACTTTAACAAAAGGAATAGTTCTATTCCTCAGTTGCTTGTCCTCTCGGCCCAATATAGCCACTGGGCGCTCTTCATAGGACATGTCTTCGTGGACTTCTACAGGAACCTGGGGAATTACCCGTGTTGGATCTCAAATACACTTCTTCAACATGGAGATGTGGAAGACATCGTGGACCTGAGCAAGGTCTTGGGGTAAGGCTAACCTATAAGCCACGGGGCCTATGCGCTCCAAAATTTCAAAAGGGCCGATATACCGTGGAGCAAGTTTTCCACGTTTTCCAAACCTTACGACACCTTTCATAGGAGATACCCTCAGGAATACAAGATCCCCTACTTGAAACTCCTGATCAGATCTCTTACGGTCCGCATAGCTTTTCTGTCTACTTTGTGCAGCCTTGAGTCTCTCTCTGATCATCTTGACATGTTCCTCCGTCTGTTTAATAAAGTCTGGTTGCTTTAGTGTCGCCTCAGCTACCAGCTTCCTCTCGCCCACATCGCCCCAACAAATGGGAGTGCGGCACTTTCTCCCATAGAGTACCTCGTATGGAGCCATCCTGATGCTTGCCTAATGGCTGTTGTTGTAGGCAAATTCTATTAAGCTTAGGCGCTCATCCCAAGACTCCGTAAAATCTAACACACATGCCCTCAACATGTCCTTTAGCACCTGGATGGTCCTTTCGGATTGTCCATCGGTCTGTGGGTGAAAAGCTGTGCTGAATGCCAATCCTGTGCCCAAAGCTGTGTGCAGGCTCTCCCAAAATCTGGAAACAAACCGAGTGTCTCGATCGGAGGTGATCGACACCGGTACTCCATGTAGCCTGACGATCTGATCTATATACAGCTGGGCCAACTTCCCCAAGGAAACTCCTGTCCTCAACGGTATAAAATGGGCCGACTTAGTCAGTCAATCCATTATAACCCAGATCGATTCATGGCCTCTTTGAGTACGTGGCAACCCTGTCACAAAATCCATGTTAATATGTTCCCACTTCCACTCCGGAATGGGTAAGGGTTGTAACATCCCTGCCGGCCTCTGGTGCTCTGCCTTTACCAACTGACAGGTGATGCACTTAGCCACGAACTCTGCAACATCTCGCTTCATTCCCTTCCACCAGAAATGGTCCTTCAACCCTCTGTACATCTTGGTACCTCCAGGGTGGATAGCGTAGCTCGAATAGTGAGCTTCCTCCAGAATCTCCCTTCTTATTCCAGGGTCATTTGGCACACATATCCTTTCATCAAACCTTAGAGTACCATCCTCATGGACTCTGAACCGTGTCGGCTCTCCCTGGCCTAAGTGCTCCTTGATCTCCTCCAGATCAGGATCTTGACCCTGAGCAACCCGAATCCTTTCCAATAACAAGGGTTGGATATGCAAGCTGGCTAATGAAACATCCATCATAAGCAAAACAACCTCTAAATCGAGCCTCTTCATGTCCTCCAATAGAGGTCTCTGAGTTGTTAACATAGCGGCAACTCCATATCCAGACTTCCTACTCAGTGGATCGGCCACCACATTCGCCTTCCCCGGGTGGTAGTGGACACTGAGATCATAATCCTTAATCAGTTCCAACTAACGCCGCTGTCTCATATTCAACTCTTTTTGTGTGAATATATACTTAAGGCTCTTATGATCGGTGTAGATCTCACAAGGTACACCGTAGAGGAAGTGTCGCCAGATCTTTAGGGCAAACACGATCGCTGCCAACTCAAGATCGTGTGTAGGGTGATTCTCTTCAAAAGGCTTTAGTTGACGTGATGCATAAGCAATCACGCGCCCATCCTACATCAGTACACATCCAAGACCAGTCTTGCAGGCGTCACTATAGACCGTATACCCACGATTACTTTGCGGTAACGCCAACACTGGTGCAGAAATCAACCTCTGCTTCAACTTCTGGAAACTCTTTTCACAGGACTCGGTCCAAACGAATTTGGTACCTTTCCTGGTCAACTTAGTTAATGGTGCTGCTATAACCGAGAAACCTTCGACGAATCTCCGGTAATAGCCAGCTAATCCCAGGAAACTCTGTATCTCTCGTACCGTAGTTGGTCTCTTCCATTCAACAACGGCTTCAATTTTCTTGGGATCTACAGAAGCTCCAGCTCCACTTACCACATGACCCAAGAAGGCAACTTTATCCAACCAAAATTCACACTTGGAGAACTTCACATAGAGCTGATGTTCCCTCAAGGTCTCTAGCACAATTCTTAAGTGCTCCTCATTTGCTTGGTGTCTACCTGAGTAAACCAGTATATCGTCGATGAAAACCACCACAAACTGGTCCAAGTATTGACGGAATACTCGGTTCATCATGTCCATAAAGACTGCCGGAGCATTGGTAAGCCCAAATGGCATTACCAAAAACTCATAGTGCCCGTATCTAGTACGGAAGGCACTCTTCGGAATATCCGTCTCTTTAATCCTCGCTTGATGATACCCAGATCTCAAGTCAATCTTGGAGAATACTTGAGCTCCTTGCAACTGATCTAGTAGGTCATCAATTCTTGGTAGAGGATACTTGTTTTTCACAGTCACCTTGTTCAACTCCCTATAATCAATGCACAACCTTAGCGACCCGTCTTTCTTCTTGACGAAAAGAACATGTGCTCCCCAAGGTGACATACTAGGTCTTATGAAACCTTTATTCAACAACTCTTCTAGTTGGGTCTTCAGTTCCTTAAGCTCTGCAGGCGCCATCCGATAAGGAGCCTTAAACAAAGGAGCTGTTCCCGGAACCAAATCAATAGAGAACTCCAGTTCCCTTTCTGGGGGTAATCCCGGTAACTCTTCCGGAAACACATCAGGGTATTCCCTCACCACGGGTACGTCTGAGACCACGATCTCCCTATCCTTCTTTACCTCAGTAATAGAAGCCAAATAGCCTATACATCCACCCCTATGTAGCTTCCGAACGTGAAGAGCTTAAATCTCTTGTATTAGGGAACAAGTTTGGCTGCCTTTAAAGGTAAATTCTTCTTCTCCCGGCATCCTAAACACAACTCTCTTCCCACGGCAGTCTACCACCGCGTAAAGCTGAAAGAGCGGTCCATCCCGAGGATCACGTCGTAATCCTTCAGGTCCATTACATGCAAGTTTTCAAGTAATCTCCGCCCCTCAATCATTACTGGGCATGCCGGTACAACCCTCCTTACCAACTTGGCCGCTCCTACTGGGGTGTCTACACACAACTCCTGGGGTAGATCTATAGTAGGCAACTTATGTTTCCGTGCAAACCGTGCAGATACGAAAGAGTGTGTGGCTCCAGAATCAAATAAAGTGCAGGCATAGAGTGAACTAACAGAAATGGTACCTGCCACGACATCAGCTGATGCCTGTGCTTCCTCGGTCGTCAAATGGTAGACCCGTCCATGGGTCATCGGCCTCTGCTATTGCTGGGGTTGATTCGAGGTGGAAGGTTGTCCTGAAGTCGCCTTCCCCTTCTTATCTCCACCTTGTGGTCTTGGTGGTGGTCCAACAAATTGTCGGGAAGCCTTTTGTGATCCCTGGGTTCCTCCCACCACACTCTGTCCCTGTTGTCGCTGTGGACATTGGGCCTTCTGGTGATCCAGACCCAAACAGAGGTAACACCCTCCAGTTATCCTTGGACACTGGGACCTCTTATGCGGTCCCTTGCATTCGTAGCATCTCAGGGTTTGGGTCACGCTAGCTGATGACCCTTTGCCTCCAGATGAAATTTTGGAGCACAGTTGGCTTCCGTAAAGGCCGATACTTCTTATCGGGCCTCTCGCTTCCCGAGGAAACTCTTTCAGATGATTGGCCTGGCTATTCGTCCCTTTGTCCTTTTCTCTTTACGGGACAATCCATGGGTGTTCCCACGGCGAAGCTTCGGTATACTTGGCCCTAGCCACGACCTCGGTGTAGGTCTTACACATGTGGCTGGTTACTATCTTCTTCAATGATGGCCGTAGTCCGGCCTCAAACTTCATTACTCGGCTCTCTTCTGTCGGAACCATGTCAGGCAAGAAGCGAGCCAATCGATCAAATTCCGTCTCGTATTGCTCCACCGTGGAGCCTCCTTGTACAAGCTGGGAAAATTGCTGTCCGAGTAGAACTAGATGTCCCCGAGAGAAGTACTTGGCGAAGAACGCAGTTTGGAACTCTTCCCAAGTTTGGAAGGCCTCACCCTTCCTCAGTCTTATCTCTCCAAAGTACCAGTCTTCCGCGGGTCCTTGGAGCATATAGACAGCGGTCCTGATCTTCTCCGCCTCACTGGTCTGGAAGACCTCGAAGGTCTTCTCCATCTCCCTTATCCACTATTCTGCAGCGTGGGGATATGCAGCTCCCTCAAACGGTCTGGGAGAGGGTCTCTTGATTTCCCCTAGTAATCCTTTGCCTAACGTGGGGGTGGTTGATGGAGGTGGTACACGTTGTTGTCGGGTCTCTTGGATCAGTCCCAACATTTCCCCCATGAGTTCCATCATGCTCATGGGGGGTACCTCCCCCCTTGGGTTTTGGTCCTCTACCTGAGGCACCTGAGCATTAGACTGAGCAGGCACCTCCTGCTCAACTTCCATCTCGTCCACAAGTGGGGGTACCTCCCCACCCTCCGGTTGGGGTACTTCTACTACAGGCGGCTGTGGCATCTCAGTACGACGAGGTCGCCCTCGCCTACCCCTTCCCCTACCCCTACCACCTCGACCTCCACGTAAGTGATCCATAGTTCAGCTGTATAAGGATTTCAAGGTTACTTTTATTCCCGGCTAGACAAGTAATGATAAAAACATACTTTTTATTAAATTAAAGAGCAACGACTAGAGACAACATGTTGAAAACAAAAACATACTGAAAAAACATAACATAAGTAGTTCATACAACACAAAGGTTTGTAAGACTACGATTATTCTGACAATAGAATCTAAAACTCGGTCCAGGTGATGCTCATCAGGAGACAGTGGAGTGTAGTCAGCACAGGGTCGGTGTCCTCCGGACCCCTATGGTCCCCTGCTAGGACCCGGTGCACCCGCTGGACAGTAGAAGGCTAGGTGCTCCTGACTGCCACAGCTACGGCACCAGAGGGTAAGGCGCCTACACTCCATCATGCGGTGCCCATAGACTCCACACCGTCGGTACCAGGAGATCCTGAGAACGGTAGGAGATGGACCTACAGCTCTCTCCCAAAGCTGAACCCCCAATCTACGACGGTAGTCTCGAGCTCGACATACGCGTCGGGGAGGGATACTCGGGCTCACTATCTCCTGTACTAGTGGAACCCTCAGTCCTACGTCCACTGGCCTCTGCATAGCTATCTGGTCCCTAAGTCCGCGGACTAGCATAGTGACTGTGGTCTGAAGCCTGTCAACCTTGCGGTTAGTGGCCTCGACCGTCCTCCTCATCTCGGCTAGGACCTCTGCAGGCTCAGACGAATCAGCTCAGGGTGGTGGAGTGTTCTCCCGAACAGACTCTACCTCATCATCAGACGAATCCTGTAGGTAAAACAAGGTGTCAATCTAACGTACCACTATCTATACTACCCGAGTCCCGCACTCAGTCTATGCAACTGGTTAAGGGCATCTAGGGTCTGCTATCTGCTCTATCTAGAGAAACCTTGCTCTGATACCACTTTAATCTGTCACGCCCAGACCCAGAATCCGGGACCTCGGGCACGTCAATAGACCGGCTGTACTCAAGAAGAGACAAGCTCAACTCAAATACAAGGCCTAAATGTGATAAGCAGATAACAATCCTTAAATAAACTCAGGATCAAAGAAACATAGAGTCATAAGGGTCCATAGGCCCTATACAGAGTTTGGTCCCTATGCGGGTCCTAAAGAAAATAAACAGCTCTCAAAATAAAGGAACAAGGAGACTCCCAGACCTCGGATCTCCTATCGACCTCTCCCCAGCTCCTCCCTTTAAACCTCGGAATCTGTAAAAGAGGAAGAGCAAAACACATGAGCTTTCGAATGGAAAGCCCAGTAAGTACCCCCACGGGGCCACAAGACATAAAAGAGCAATATGTCAAATAAGGTCACATTACCAAGATACACAACTCTAGGAGTCTACCATAAACAAACCAAAGGTACGACCCCAGATACAGAAACCCTCGGGCTCTGTGATGAGTTTCAATGAGAACTCAAGGATCACTCCCGGCCAGTATGTCCAGCTAATTGCTGTAAGCACGACCTTTTTTGTCGTTCGACCCTCCGGTCGCAGGTCAGTAGAACTACCTCTCCTACGTGTTAACGGTCGGTGATTAATACCATGCCCAGCGGCGGGTAAGACCACCGAGAGAATTTCTTCTCTGGCAGAAGGCGACAATGCCGGGGGTCACGTCCACTGAACATTCCCCTATCGAAGACTCCTAAGCTCCATTTGAGTCGAGCGATGGAGCCATAGCAAGCAGGGATACCAACATCCCATAAACAACCATACATGCTTAATAGGATTCCAGAATAAATAATGACGCATGTATGTTATCAAGAAGCATAAGATATTAATGCATAAACAAGTCCAAGAAAAACCCGAAACCGGGTGGGAACTAGGCAAGTGTACTTACCTCTGGTTCGTTGAAACTAGATGTCCTTCTAGTCTTCTCTAGTGTGCCAACAACTTCCAAAGAGTATCTGGCATACAGAGGTTCTATTAGAATCAAGATTCTAATAATTTTCTACGTCTCTAGTTTCACTCGCATGTCTACCGTCTCTGTTGGGCTAGGCCCACTAACGGGTCTTAAAGACCATCTCTCGGGTTACCTGCTCTTATCTCCTGTTATTTCATAACAAATCCTTAGTTTATTTGTTATTGAGCCCGACCCATCCAGACTTCCTAAACAATGGGCTTAATTCCCATTTAATCGTCCATGTATTATCTTAAGTACCTTAGACTAAATTAACTTGTCACTCATAGAATAATTTCATATAGTTAATTATTCTAATTACGTGTCACACTACCAAAAATATTTAGTAACCATACTAAATAATTTTTTAAATCATACTATGTAACAAGTTAATTTTTGTCACGCTTCCTAATGTTAAAAAAAACATACAAAACTATATCAACAATTAAACAAATTAATTGTCACAAACCATAGTTCTTAATAATCATTTTAACTAATTAAATTACTTCTGATTTAAGTAATTAAAATAATAATAATTATTTTTTTTTAAACTACTCTTCTTCTTCAACCGAGCCTCGTAGAGTGGTAGAGAATCCATCTTAGGTAATGCGGGGTTATGCATTTGCCGGTGACCCCTACGCGCAGCTCCGTCTCGATCCGAGCATTCCGGTGCACCCTCTGGTAAGCAATTGGGCTTCTTCTTCAATCCTCACGGCCTCCGGCCGATTACCTCCACTCCGGCGAGTTCGATCCCACCCTACTCTCCACTAACACGAAAAAATTAAGCGTGGGAAAAAGTTCCCTACCTCTGTCCTGAGCTTCCGACGGTGTCAGCGGTGGCGATTGCTCCTCTGGCGCGAAGATAGCTTCTCCGATCACCTTGCCAGCGTTGCTCTCCCCTTCTTCTCCGTTTTTCCTTCTCCTCCTTACCTGACAGCAAGGCTGCTTATATAGAGTCCCGGGGAGTCGAAAGGGTGCGGTTGGCTGCCGGTCTTCTCGCCCGATGCTTGGTGGAGGCGAGCGAGCGGCGGAGGTGCGGCCATTGTCGGCTGGTGTGCAGCCGTTACATCAGACGGGTGGCGGTGCCTCGAGATAGGCTCCCTCAGATTGACGGCGAGGATCGCCACAATCACATCTAACGGCCCAGATCGGATCATCCTGTCTCGGGTCTGACACTCATTGGATCAACGGCTTTGATTGAATCAAGATCCAACGGCTAGATCACCCACTCCTGCCTCGTATCCGACACTCTACCAAATGGGGGCATCTCACTTCGCCACGTGGCCTCACGGTTGACTCCACAATTTTTCGAGATCAGCTTGATAAGATGGCTGGCGTGTAGAAGCGCCGCCACGTGTCCTCTGGATCACGGTGTTGCCCCTCGCGATCTGCTCTCGCGAGATCGGATGATCTCGGTAGATCCAACCAACAATTTATAGAAAAATTATCCTGATGTCCCTCTACTTGCTTTATTTCCATCTAAGTCCTTATGCTGTGAGAGGGGAAAACTTCTTTAAGGTCCTTAATTCTTTCAAAATTAATATTAGGTCCCTACAGACCCCATATTAATTTAATTTCTATTTTAAATTAAATTAATTTCTTTTAACCCCCTTTTATCTTACATCCCTAATAATCAAGGGATTAAAATAATAAAATTCATGGATTTTACATGTTTTCTTAATTTGTATAGTTTTTGTTTTCTACCGATAATCCATCCGAAAAAGAGAGATTAAAACCGACTCATAATATCTTGTGCAATCAGTAGTAAAGAGAGAAGCAATCCTTAAGATTTGGTAAACCAAGATTTTGGTGAAAATCAAGGCCGAGATGCAAATTCCCAGCCTATACCCCTTATGCCGTTTGCAGGCGATTAGGGTTTATGGGTGTTCTTGGATACGGTTTTGCTCTTGTTTATCCTTCTCTTTTGAATGAACTGGTTTCTTGATAATCCCGTTGGTTATGAGCTTGATTTACTCCCTCTCCATGAAAAACGAATGGCAAAATCACTATGGATAAAATTTCTCCCACTGTAGCAAAATCACTGTAGTTTGGAACTGTAGCAGTTACTGTAGCAGCCGAGAAAGTATCGGTTACTATAGCAGCCGAAAAAAAATTATATATATATATATATATATATATATATATATATATATATATATATATATCTTACTGTTTCTTTTTTTTAAAATTTTAAGTTTAATCCCTGAGCTTCTTGATAATTCTCATGAAATGTCCCTTTTGCATCTAAGCTCCTCATTAATATCAACTAGAGAAGGGGAATTTAATTAACCCATAATAATCAAGGTAATTAAGGATTAATAAGTTCATAAACTGTGCGGCTTTTATAGTGGCAATTAGGAATGGGCTTAAATTTCCCTCTTGAAGTCATCCCAAGTGTACATGACACAAGTTCCTCGCTCAACCTCACCCCAGAAAAACAGCACATCACCTGGAAATATCTTTAATTTGATTGACTTTCTCTGTTTTGGAGTTCCTTCTTTCTTTCTCCCTCTCTAATCAAATCTAACTTGCTGGTACTCCCTGATTGATTGCTTTCGGACTTTTACTTCAGGAGAAAAAAAGGCCTTTAGTTATTACAGAGATGGTGCGATTTGATTCTTTTTTTGTGTTTTTTTCACTCTCAGTCTTACGTTACGAAAAAGGGCTCTTGGCACTATTAGCTTACCCTAGTGGCAGGGGCGGAGCTACATGGAGAAGAAGGAGGGCAATTGCCCCCCTTCTCATTCGAGATTTTCATATATTATATTATAAAATATTTATTTTTTTATTATATAATATTTTTTAATAGTTGAATTGCCCCCTTATCAACTTATCTCTTTTAACTTGATGCCATGTAAACATCTTATTTCTATTAAATTATAAATAAATTAATAAAATAATAGATAGAAAACAAAACTTAAAATAAACTAATATTTTAATTAACTTTTCTATCCTTGATGTTAACTCATATCAGATTAAATTTTGTTAAAAACTTCTCTCGACTTGGAATCTTGTCTATTCCGCTAATACGTTTGTGAACCTGCTTCCTTCTTTCTGTTTGACGCCCCGATCGCAACCCCCCACGACCCACGGTCCCACTCTTGACCCACGGTCCAACTCTTGCTTAGCGTTCCACTTGTGTGTGATTTATGGGGGAGTTTTTCATCGCTCTCACAAGTCACAAACTTCTTTTTTTTTCACCTACGAAGCTATTCCACGAAATCCAAGGCCTGATTTCTTTTTTTATCTTTTATTTTTCAATTGTTTTGTTTTGTTTAATACCTCAACTATTTTTTGTTTGGTTTGTTGCTTGATTTGATTTTTTTTCTTTTAAATTCAAAAAGGGTTTTTATTTGTATAAATTTAGTTTGGATATTCAATTTGAATCGAAAGAATTGATATAGAAAAATATTTAAATTATAACTCCTAATAATCTTGTATGGATTTAGTTTGGATATTTAATTGGTAGGCCATCTCTCTCATCTTTGCCTCCAATTAGGGTTAAAATTAGGATTTTTTTTATCTAGATTTTAGGGTTCTCATGATTCGATTTTTTTTTTTTTGCACCTCTCTAATTTTTCTTTTGATCTTGTGTTGCATTTGAGTTAATTTTTGCCCCCCTTATTAACAATTTCTAGCTCCGCCACAGCCTAGTGGAAGACCTTACAAACGAAAGACCAAACAATCTCAACAAAGATAGTAAAAACAAACCATCTTAACTTTATGAACCAAGTCCTAACTAGGCTAAATGGAAAAAAAAGGGACAAAGGCGGTCGTTATTTGGCACGAAGGCTGTTGGTTTGGGGGAAGGGTATATGATACTAAAGGTCCTTGGACTTCCAACCAGTTTTTCTTTTGGGCAACTGTTACCATTGGATCTGGAGAGGAAAAAAAATTTCATATTCTTTTCTTCCTTTCCTTTTGGGAAGGGAGGATTAGAGAAATCCTTTTGATTGCTGCTTTCTCCAGACCTACGGTATAAATATTAATAGCTTTAAATTAACATAGAAACACTAATTGCATTGTAGAATTGCAACATCAACAAAATCTTAAATAATGATAAGCATATAGAAAAAAATAGATATTAACAGACCACAAGAAGTTTCATTTTACCTTCACTAATGAAAGAATTGAACAAAATCCAATGCAAGCTATAAAATCTTACAGAAGAATATATATTAACATATGATACAGGAAGAGTCGAGCCAGATGATGTGTTTAAGTCGGGTTCGGTGTTTTGGCCATAACTTTGGCTACAGGTATCGGATTCGCATGTTCAACTCCAATTCAGAAAGCTCGTCTCGACGTACACGTGGGGTCTACCATGCTATGCCTAGTGGATATCATTTCATCCCCAAATTCAGCCATTTTTCCCGCCGAATCTTTGTTTTTGCTATTTTTAGTAATAATTAATTTGTTGATTTATGGCATGAGGTGTTTTTTATTTGATTTAGGATTTTGGTTGCTTGTTTAGTTTGATTTGAATTTTAAATTTTGAATAATTTTAGATTTTTTCCATTTTTGACAAAAATGCCGTATTAGTGAGATTCTAGGGTTTTCATGGTTATTTAGTCCGAACTATGGGCTAGCTTTAGTTTTCAGTCTTTGTTGTAAATGAAATTTGATTGAACTTTAGAGGTATTATCTGGTTCTTCATGGTTTATTTGTCTTCTTCCTTGCGATCCCCTTTGTTCCAGCGGGCCTGCGGGTTAGTCAATACCCTGCCCTGCGTCAGTTGGTATCAGAGAGCTCGTCTTCTTCCTGTGGCATTGGCACCAATGGCTGGAGGTCATGGTGGCCGTGGTCGACATGGTGAACAGGTTTTGGCTGAGGAAGTCGACGCATACGTGGCCGGGTGCCACGGAGGTGATGAGCGAGGATTTGCAGATGCAAGTTGTGGAGTTAACCCAAAGCTTGATGATTAAAGATTTTCCGATACAAGTCACGAAGTTATTAAGGCATTTGGCGGTGATCGATTTCAATCCTGGTTGTTGTGGGTAGGTTCGGGCTGAGGAAGTCCAGCTCCATGATCGTAGCGATTAGAAGGGGTTTGGCCAACCCATCTATAATGATTATGAGGATGAGGAGATCTTGCCCATCGATGATGAGAAGGAGGAGATCTCGCCCATCTATGATGATGATGATGATGAGGAGGAGGAGATCTCACTCATCTAAGACGATGATGATGAGGAGGAGATACGATGATTACAAGGAGGAGATCTCATTCAACTATAATGATTATAAGGAGGAGACTTCGCCCACCTACGACAATTACTAGGAGGAGGCCGATGAGGTGTGCCTTGAGATGAAGCAAGATGAAACTTCATTTGAGAAGGAGACTCATCCATCACCTCCACCTTGACCTCATATGCACTCTTTGGGTAAGACTCTGACAGCATCAGACACAAGTACTCATTGGGGGTTTCATATTTTGAGACGACACACTGATGAGTGTCATTCTCCATTGGTTATGAGCAAACAACAGCCAACACAAGAGTTGCTAGCCAAGGATTTGCATGGAGTTCGGTTCCGTCACATCTTTGAGGACAACCAAGGAGGCACTTGCTACAAAGTGATTGGAGTGTCTTTGATAGTTTGAAAGGGCTCATTGTTGGTGATACCTTTATTTTTTTCAGAGGAGAAAGTACTGAGTTGTGTGATGTAGTGAGACATGGTGCAATGAAGCAGTAGACTAATAATCCATCTTTACTTATACCTAGTCATAGTATGTATCTTGGAGTCCTTGCAATAGCATGGTCTGATGTCACGACGAATGCCATGTTTACTGTCTATTATAAACCAAGGACAAGCCCTTTAGAGTTCATTGTTCCGTATGAACCATATATGGAGTCCCTAAAAAATAATCATTCTATTGGGGTGAAGTTTAAAATGAGATTTGAAGGTAGAGAAGAGGCCCATTTGAACAAAGCTTTCTTGAGATCATTGTGGGTGTAGGAGACATTAAAAAGTGATGCAAGTGTGTTGAAGAAACACTTTCCGCGATCAAGATAGTAGTCACGAACTTCTTTACATGCGAGTCATGGTCTTTGATGCCTCCAAATCCTAATGATATTGTGGTTGGATTACGATGGCGTTGTTGAGAACTTCGAGGATGAGTTCTTTCCAACCCGGGATGGTGATGCAAGAGGAGTCAAGTCAGTCGATGTGTTTCAGTCATGGTTCGGTGTTTTGGCCATAACTTTGGCTACATGTGTCGGATTCGTGCGTTCAACACCAATTCGGAAAGCTCGTCTTGATGTGCACGTGGGGTATAACATGTTATGCCTGGTGGACATCATTTCATCCCCAAATTAAGCCATTTTTCCTGCCAAATCTTTGCTTTTGCTATTTTTAGTAATAACTAATCTGCCGATTTATGGCATGATTTGATTTTTATTTGATTTAGAATTTTGGTTGCTTGTTTAGTTTGATTTGAATTTTAAAATTTGAATAATTTTAGATTTTTTCCATTTTTGACAAAAATACTGAATTTAGTGATATTCTAGGGTTTTCAAGGTTATTTAGTCCGGCCTACGGACTAACTTTAGTTTTCAGTCTTTGTTTTGAATGAAATTTGCTTGAACTTCAGAGGTATTTTCTGGTTCTTCCTAGTTTCTTTGTCGTCTTCTTTGCAATCCCCTTTGTTCCAGAGCGAGCCAGTGGTTAACCACTACCCGCCCGGCGTCAACACACCACAAGAAGCATGATAGTTTTAGAATAAAGGATAAAGCTTAATGTCTTACACAACCATTCACAAGCATATCTAAACTAAACATTTGCTTGATTGAACAATGAATTAATTAATTTAATTGCCTACATGAAGATTTGATTTCATTTCTTGCCTTCCTCAAGTTTGAAATCATGAAGGATCTTCCATTTTATTTTTATTTATTTTTTTTAAATAGTTTTGAATGAAATATCACCATGAATTGATAATGGTTCTTCTTGATCTTTCTATTTTGTTCATCTTTGGTTTCTTTCTCTAACTTTTGTTTTGAAAAGGACCACTCACTATGATTTCCCCAATGATCTAGCACTCAAGCTCATGGCCAAAAAAATTCAAAGAATGAAATAAAAAATTTGAATGAGAAAGCAATGCAGGATTGTGGCGTCGGTGAGGGTAGCTTGATTATCAGGTAGTGAGCGGATCCAAGGACCGCAAGAAGAACAAACGAAGAACCAAAAAAACCAAAGAAAATACTCTGAAATTCAGGAAAATACTTTTATTCAAAACTCAATAATGAAAAATCAACCCACAAGCCCCCGGTTAAATAGCTTTCAAATACTAACTTAGAAACCCTATCATCTTATCTAAATTGCCAAAATTGGTAAATTATTAATCAAAACTAAAACTTATCTAAATCTAAAACTCTAAACAAATTAGATAACTCCTTAAAATCCGAGATTGAATCAGATTCAAATCTTATCCTAATTTGATAAATAATTTAATACTAAAAATAATAAAAAATATCTAAATAGTGATATGACGAGAAAACAACAGAATTTGAATTCGAATAAAACGCTCACCAAGTCGATCTGGGGGACCACGTCGTGCTCACCGAAATGAGATTTTCAGATTAGGTTCGAACGTGTGATTCCGACATTTGTAGCCAAAGTTATGGCTAAAATACAGAACCACCCCCAAAACTTCTCCAATCACAGAATTGGCTCGTTCACTTCCAGTCTTTAAGTTGATCTGCCAACTCAGCACTAACTGACTCAAGCCTCCTGCATTAGTCAACCCGGGTTGGAAAGAATTCATCCTCGAGTTCAAAACAATGTCTTTAGAATCGTCTGAAGTCATCAAGCTTGGTCTAGTCTTTTGCTCGTAATCGTCATAGATGGGTTTGCCAATTTCCTCCTCGTAGTCGTCGTAGATAGGCGAGGTCTCCTCCTCATATTCGTCATAGATGGACGAGATCATATCCTCCTCATCATCATCATAGGTGGGCGAGATCTCCTCCTCATCATCATCGTCATAGATAGTTTGGCCAAACCTCTGATCGCTATGATCTTGGTGGTGGACTTCCTCAGCCAGAACTTGCCCACGACAACCACGATCAAAATCGATCGCTCCCAGACGCCTTGATAACTTTGTGACTTGCCTCTGCAAATCCTTAATCATCAAGCATTGGGTTAACTCTGTGACTTACATTTTTAGATCCTCATTCATTGCCTCCAGGGCACTCCGGTCCGCGATGCTGGACTTTCGTGAGTGAACACATCCATCACGTTGACCCACGCGGCCACGGGACCTCTAGCCATTAATACTGATGCCATAGGAAGAAGATGAGCTCTCTGATACCAAGCGACACTGGCGGGGTAGCGATTATCCCAGCCAGGATCAAGGGCGCAGAAAGAACAAACAAAGAACCAAAAGAAACAGAGAAAATACTCTGAAATTTAGGAAAATACTTTTATTCAAAACTTAATAATGAAAATCAACCCAAAAGCTGGGTTAAATAGCTTTCAAATATCTAGAAATCCTATCATCTTATCTAAATTACCAAAATCGGCAAATTATTATTCAAAACTAAAACTTATCTAAATTTAAAACTTTAAACAAAGTAGATAACTCCTAAAAATCCAAGATCAAATCGGATTCAAATCCTATCCTAATTTGATAAATAATTTAATACTAAAAATAACAAAAAATATCTAAATAGTGATATGACGGGAAAACAGTAGAATTTGAATTTGAATATAACACCCACCTAGTTAATTTGGGGGACCATGTGGTGCGCGCCGAAACGAGATTTTCGAATGTGGTTCGAAGGTGTGCTTCCGACATTTGTAGCTAAAGTTATGGCCAAAATATTGAACCACCCCCAAAACTACTCCTATCATTGAATTGGCTCGATCACTTCCAGTCTTTACGTTGATCTGTCAACTCGGCACCAACTGACCCGAGCCAATTCAAATATGGGAAAACATGGTGTTTCATCATTAAATGCTAAACATATATATCAAACATATGCTCAATTAAGTATGCACCTAACCTCATCAACATATGTCATATTGTTGTATATAATAAGTTGTGCATGTTTTCTATATTTCTTTTCATGTACTATATTTCCTTCCCTTGTTGTGCATGCTTTCTATGCTAGCTTGCTAGCTCTGTAGTTTGTGTCACATATGTACGGAAGCCCCAAAGGCTGGACAGCATGTACCATACTCCCAAAGTGTATGGGTAGGGGTTTTGCTGAAATTAGGAATAATTCTCTTTTTAGTCCCTCTACTTTTCGGAAAGTAGTCTTTTAGTCCCTCATCTTTTTTTGGTGACTTTTTGGTCCCTCTACTTTATAAAGTGGGACTTATTAGTCCGGAGGCAGATGGCGTTCACTTACACCATTTCAGATGACTGACATACCTGCCACGTGGCGTTATGTTGATATCCATGTGGCCATCATACACATAGAGAGGATAAAGGGGAAATAGGGGCTTGAATTCGTATCCTAATCGGTTATGATCCGAATTCAAGGGTTTGTTTAATGTTTTCTTTTTATTTTTTTAATCTTTTCTAATGGTTTAATGTTTTAAAAGGTCACGAGGCATTTTGATGGCTATGTGAACATCAACATAATGCCACGTGACAAACAAGTCAATAATCTGAAATGGCGTAAGTGAACGCCGACTGCCTTCGGACTAATAAGTCCCACTTTATAAAGCAGAGGGACCAAAAAGTCACAAATAAAAAGTGAGGGACTAAAAGGGTACTTTCCAAAAAGTAAAGGGACTAAAAAGGGAATTATTCCCTAAAATTACTATTTTACTTTTGAATCACCCCTCCAAAATATGGTACCTAATGTCGTCCCAAAGACTTGTTGTAAGAGTTTCTACATTGAGCTCTTGTAAACCCATATGTGCTTGTTGGTAAGGTGTATACTGAACTCTGCTCCATGCCCCCATGTTGTTTCTTTATATGTTTCTATAGCAGTATTCTTACTAATCTTTGTTGCTTATATTGTAGTCTGAATGTTGTTTTGCCTACTTGGGGTAATCTTATGCATGCTCAATTTAATGCATAACGAACATTTCATTCAATAGTAAACATGTTGTAGAAAATACTACAACAAAGTCGATAAATGCCCTAACTAGGGGCAATCAAGTCATAAATACTGAAAATATGTTATAAGAAAATTCATAAAACTTTTAGAAAGCTATCTACTTTTGAAAACATTGAAAACTTGGAGTTCATCCAATTTCTACTCACCTTTGTAATGTATGAGTCTACTAGTTATCTAGTGCTCTTGGTAGGTCTTGGATAGCTTTTGCACATCCTAAACATGTTAATTTATCATATATTAACATTTCATAATATTTGGGAATGATTTACTTAAGAAAATACATTACTCATGCTAATTCCCAAAATATAATGTTTTCTTCCTTGACTTTAAATCCTTTTCTAATCCCCTAAATTTCATATTTCTAAGGATTTCTGAAGCTATATCAATGTTGGGATGCATTAAACTAATAGAAAGCCATTTCTACAATTTTCAGTGCTACAATAACTGCTACAGTAATTGTTACAGTATCATTGTTGCAGTAACCACCTGATTTTTCCACTGTTTTGGCGTCATGACATCCAACTCCAGCGTCATAATGCTAGCACTCTGCTAGTCCAGTTCAACGCTTGCTATACTAAAATGCTACAGTATCGATTTTTTTTTCCCCTCCAGTGATTTGGCGTAACGACTCCAAACTCCAATGTTGTGACGCTAACACTCTACTAGTTTGATTCAATGCTTTCTACAGTAAATGCTACAATACTATAAAAAAATTCATGCTCTCAATTGAAGGTCAAACTTTATACAAAGGTCCTTAAAACCCTTACACACTGAATCATACTAATTTTCATCCATTTTGGCCTCCAGTTCATCATCAATTTTCATGAATTCATGATCATGTATTCAAATCTCATATTCAAACACTATCATGGTCTTATCATCACTGTCATGCATATATCTCTTTTAAACCATGCATATGCTTAAATTTTAATATTTACATCACTTCTCTGATGTTTTGAAGCTCCAAGAGTTCGTATTTCAAGACTTTCACCTTCTTCTCTTTGATTTCCCTCTCAAATCCTAATTAATGAATATTATCTTATATCATTTGAAACCAAAACTATATTATGGAGACAGAGAGTTTAATCCATCACTCATAACTCACAACGCCTCTTCAATTTCTCATGAATTTGCTATAGTGCATGAGCTTATCTTCTTCTATTCTTCTTCACTTTCATGAATTTACCAACCAAAATTGGATTTCACCATTCTGGATTACCTCGGCGTTGAAATATATTCGCCCTACTTCCGAGGCGAAAGTTGCAGGAGTTGAGTTCAAAGTCACTACCAATCTTGAGGAACCAACATTGGCGGGTTCTGAGGGGTTGCTTTAAATGAGACCGAGGTGCCTCATGTTGTAGCCCCGGTGTCCCCCTGCTGTAGTCGAGGTGTCTCTTCTTAGGTCTTCACCTGATAGTCCTCAGTTGTAAGCTTTGGGTATTTTTCCTCTTTGCACCTGTAAAACTTTTGCAAGTTGTTAATAAAAAAAAATTTCTTTACATACTTATGTTGTGGTTGTTCCCCGACTCTCAAGTCCAACATGTCTTCTACTTGGCTCGGTCTAGAGAGTTTGGATGTTTGTTGATGCCTTGAGTACCTGACTTGATTGCTTGCGTAGTATCTTGTTCAACGCATTGCGATTCTTGGGAGCCACAACACTTCATCTTCCAAGGTTTCCTAGCAACTCGCAGAGGGTTGAAGCATTTTTGAGGCAACAACTTACATATCACCTCATTTATGGCAATATTCATTATCGAAGTCTCCCGAGACATTGGATTTCCATGAGGAACATGTTTGACGATATGACCTATAAATACGCTTGAAGAGGATCGAGATCTTCATCTTCCCCTCTTCTATCATATGAAAGAAATATTAGTTTCTTTTCCTCCTTCTCAACTAAGGTAATGGGGGTTTTTCCTTCCAACTTTCAAAGAGCAGGGAACCGATGTTGAGTCAATAGCCTCTATTCTTATTTTCTCATGATGTAGATTCAACCTGTCTCATGGGTTCTACTTAAACTTTTCTATGAGTCGAGATCTTGGTAGATATGTCTGTGTGTATCCATAGAAGTAGATGAAGATAATGGGAAAATAGTTAGGTAGCTCCATCACTATGACGTTACATCAACTGGAGTAAAAGAAAAAGACTACAATGGAAAAATCGAGAGAATGCTTCTATTTTGATGTAGTTGGACCAGTTAAAGCTGATACAAAAGTTGCAACTGAGCCCCAGAAGGTAAATTTAGCTAAACTCGAGGTGTCAACTTTAGCCGAGGTCGGGGTGTGTCCCCATTGGAGCTGAGATATCTTCCGCAGTCCCTTAGGAATAGGCTTTGCACATTTTCTTTTCATTCACCCTTTGTAGCTGAAAATGTTCACAAGTTATCAATAAAGAAATGCTTTATTTATTTACTTGTGTCATGATTGTATGGTCTCAGTCCCCCAAGTCATTCATTTCTAAGAATGGCTATATTGGCCTTTTAGTCACCAACCTTAGCCTTTCACACTACTAACCATGAGTCTAGCAACTTTTTGTGGTTCACCCTTGCGAGTCCGACCATGACAATCGCAACCTAAGAACATAGTTCGGTACTTAGAGGCGAAGACTTGAGTCAAGCAAGGGAGGAGCGCTCCACTTCTCTAGCTCTTCTCCTTGGGTCTTAAAAAAGACCGTAAATAAGAGATCCAATGGGTTTGATTGATCCATCATTTCTTCCCTTACTAAGGTGATGATCCGACCACAATAGATTAATCCTTGTCCCATATGCTTTGAAAAGATCCAAATTGTCGGGCCCTAAAAAGGGCGCCTTGCAAGGAAGGGTCGTCCGAGTCGAAGTCTATAGGGTTTTAGCGGTCAACATCTATATGCCTTGAAAGGAGATATCCCAACATGATCTGTAGAGACTGAATTTGTACCCTAAAATGGGCTCTTTGAAAAGAGCCAAATAGTCGGGACCTGAAAAATGGCACCCTACAGAGAGGGTTGTTCATTTCGAGGTCGAAAATGTTTTAGCAATCAGCATTTGTGTGCCTTGAAAAGGGGACAAGTGTGACCTAATCCCTAGCAACCGAATCTGAGTCAAAGTCCTGAGGGTTTTAGCGGTCGACATCTACGTGCCCTAAAAGGGGGAAAGAGTGACCTGATCCTTAAGGACTAAATTTGAGCTGAGAAGTTGATCTCTGAGAAGGGTGAAGGGGCTCGTATATGAAGTGAAGATCAACCTGCTTAACTCTAGGTTGAACAAATTTTTGATTCAATCAGTGATAACCAACTTGCTAGGTCCTAATGTGGACTTTTGATACAAGTAGTGAAGACCTGTCTGCTTGGCCTTGATGGGGACTTTTGATTCAAGCCTTTGAAGACACATGTTTGCTTGGTCCATATGGGGATTTTTGATACAAGTAGTAAAGACTCGCCTACTCGGCTCCGAGGAGACTTTTGATACAAGACACCACGCATGGCTAAAAACAACATGTAATTCAAGAAAAACAATTACATCTATTGGTAAGATGCTCGGTGTGGAATGGTCTCTTGAGTCTATTATCTACCAAGTATGTCAGCCTGTATGTGTTAGGTCGGACAACTTCTTTCACAATATAGGGCCCTTCTCAATTAACTTCCTGATCCGACTTTCATTGCTATAGAAGATGTTCTTTCACAAGACAAGGTCTCCAAGTTGGAAGGCTACTTCTTGGACCTTGGAGTTGTAGAAGAGTAAGACTCACTGCTATTAGGTTGTCGTTCTAAGATAGGTCGAGTCCCACTTCTCTTCTAAGAGGTCATGCTCTTCTCGAAGACCTTTATTAAAATCTGCAAGGATAGGGAAAGAGACCTGGCGCTCATACCCCGAGGTAGGTTCCGATACTCAAGTCATAAAGAAGGAGGAGAAAAGGGGAAGAGAAGGTAAGGGAAATTGAAGGATAGTGTTAGTATACTGAGTATGAGATGAAAGAATTTTGTCCTTTGCGTCGTTGCATCTCCATCACTTCTTAGCCTTGGGGAGTGGTAGCAATGACTTTGGCCACTACTGCGATGTTCTCTCAAGATGGTGGGCGATGACCTCGAGCTTTACCATGATATTCTCCATTGATGCTGAGCGGTGAGTTCGGTTGTCACCGTGATATGCATAAGACCCACGATCCCACAACGCCCAAGATTAGGCCATGTGTCATACGGAGATTTCACCCTTATAACAAGCATTAAAATGAAATATATTAAAAATAAGTTAATAAAAATCAAAATATATTTAAAAAGTCAAATTTGAATTAATTGAGTCTTAATTTGTGTTGACTAAATGGCACATACTTGTTTAATACCTATTTTTACGATATGTTATCTGAATTTAAATTAAAAATGGGCATAAATCTCAATAAAGTTGACTTTTGACCAATCCAAGAAGTGCACAAATACCGAACTTCTTTTCGGTTGCTTCTTTTCCGTTGCCAATCGCTTTCCGCGTGTTCCCTGGTGAATCTAAAACCCCATCATCTTTCTTTTTCGAAGCTTCAACTCATTCATTCCTGAATTTTGGTAATTCTCTCACTCTTCTACCGCAACAATGGCTGGCAAGATTAGGATCAGGATCAAGGATGCCAAATCCCTTCGTTTCTCCTCCAATCTCATGGTTTTCATACTTCTCTTTCCATTCTTTCACGCCCATTTGCAGTTCTTATCTCTGATTTTTTTTTTTTTTTTTCTTCAGATGATGGTAGGCTTGTTCTGCTGCTCTGTATGGCTGCTTGGATTCTCCATGCTCGTTGGCTTTGGCTCCCGTCAATCTGGAAGACATCAAGAGCAGAGGAGTTGTTTGGATGGGGAGAAGATGGGAAGGATCACCATTTTCTCTGCGCCGAAACCCTTCTTGGTGTCTGCCAACAATGGAGTTGATTTGGTGGGAGACAGGCAAGAGCTGGCTGTTCGGTCATGGCTGGCTTTGTCCCCAGATGTGGCTGTTGTTCTCTTTGGCCGCCACGCTTCAATCTTTGCTTTTGCTGCGAAGCTTGGTCCCAGAGTTTCTGTGGAATCGGCCATAGACTTCACGTATGTGAAACTTGCCCCTTTTCTTCTTCTCGTCTCTTTTTTTCTTTTTCTGTTTTTTTTGTGTGTGTAGAAATGAATTGGTTTTAAATTTCCAGGTTGGTGTGTTTGTTGTAATCTCGGATAGAATGCTCTACTTTTTGTACTTTATTTTTAAATATAATTATCTGTTCTCAAGCTAAATACTGTGTTTGATTAGTATTTTGATAATCTTGATTTGGCACAATTTAAACATCCCTTTAGTGGGAATGCTGAAATCAATGCTGCGTGTTTGTTTCTAGCTGTGAGTCTTTGAAAATATTTTCAACTTGTGAATGATATCTATGCTTGGCGGTCGATGTTTTGAGAGGCATGATGACTTCACTTTGATAGGCCACATTAGTTTGATTTGGATCTCTGGAAATCTCTTAAAGAGGTTTTCAAAATGGAATTGGAGGAAAACTGGAATGTGATTAGCATTGTTTTGGTTTCTTCTTTAGGAAGACGAAGAGAAATGAAGTGAGAACTGAGAAGTAAAACAAAGTAACATATTAACTTGGAGCCCCTAAGTTCCTTAAAGGATTGTGAAGGGTCTAAAGGTTGTGGGATTTACAGAATTTAGTTTTAGGTTTTTTTCCTTCCTGTTAAGTATGCTATTGGATTGGTTTTGTGCAAAAGGAATGAGGTTGATGAAATTGTTTTGATTATATGGAAGAATTGTGAAGGATGCTAAATTTGTAGTGTTAATTAGAAAGGACTATGAAGCTGGCTGCAGTATCTATCACTTGTAGTTATAGTTTATTTAGGTCACAACTCTAAGAAAAATTACATATGCATGGCCTTACAAATACAATATTTTCTCCCTTAATATATTTTGTAACTTAAATAATACCCTTTTCTATATGTGGCCCCTTACACTAATATATTCACATGATTTCCCTTTCTTTTTCTTTATCCAACTAATTTATCATTGACTCCAAGTCATTTTTTCCAGTTGTAAAACTAAATAAACTGTTGGTTGTTCAACACTAGAAGTCAGAAGTCCAATTTGTGAAGAATAAGTTATGTGATCAGCGGTTTATCTATAAAAGCGTAACATAGTAATTTCCTCAAAATAGTTATCATCATTGATATTTTGGGGACTATTCTATGACTATCATAACAAATCTATGAGGTGACTTGTTGGAACTTTTTATAAATGTGTGATATATGTTAATATGCAAAAGGCAAGCTATTACATTTAATTGAGTGGCTATTAATTTTTCAAATACTAGTTGTTTCAAGGTTTGCAGATACCTTCCCACATTGTCAAGGAGACTAAAATAACATTGTAGTTTTGTTTTAAGTTAATGTCAACGAACATTTGCAGATGCCATGAGTTGCATGCTTTGCTGACAGTATCCCTAATCTAGTTATATCAGTGTATCAATGTCATTTATTATCTATTATTTTATTTATTATTTTTTTGTGTGGTAAAATTTATTCATCTCTAGAATCATCATATTCAAGTGACTAGTCAAAATTTACTTGCATGAATTATACTTTATGAAATTTTTGTTTTTTTATGCAATGTCATTTTAGGTTCCATGATACCCCATTCTTTCACTCTATAGTTTGCAAGATCTCAAACTATTCCCGGAATTTCTGTTTTTGTGGATCCTGAGATAATTCTTCTACCAAATATATTTAACCACTTTCTGCATCACAAGCACACTTAACCTTGATTGGTTCTTGGTTTCAATTTCAACATACATATCTTACTTCCCTTATCATTTAGATGATGATGGAAATCACTGGTTACACAATGATGGTGACAAAATAAGTGTTGAGAAGGTATGTTATATTTGTTATTATGGATATCTATGTAAATGTTATGATTGTATAACGACTATGTACACCTTCAACCAGTTGCAGGAATTTGTGGTTCAGAAACAAGAATACAGAAATAACACTGAGAGACTTCTTATTGCATGGAATACTGGAGATATGCCGCTACATGCTGGTGTTCTTCCACCTTTCCTGTACAGGAAAGGATTGCACAATGAATGGCTTTTGAATGAGGTGTTGTCATCAGAATTTAGATTTCCAGTTGATGCCAGCAACGTCATATCTAGTTTTATCCTGAAATATTGGGACAATGGTCTCATGAACATCTGATGACTAACAGAGATGTGGAGACAAGAGCTTGGGAATATAGAGGAAACTGTGAGCAAGCCTTGCTTTATGGATCTTTTTGCTGCCAACCAAAAACTATCTCTGACAAGATAGTTAAACTTGTGAAACATTCAGGGAGATATGTTTTCATTAATCCAGAGAAAGACATTCTTTATTAGATTTACAAGGATTTGATGGAAAAGTGTGTCAGCAGTTGAAATCAGTGGCTGTTCAAAAACAGGGAATTTTACAATTGTTTCCTTGGTTACCAACATTTAGCGGAGAGGAAAAATTGATTGCTAGTGGGGGTAGTGATAAATTGGACATTGTTAGTACAAACTCTGCTAAGCTATGCAAGGATGCATCTGCAAAGGTCAAGCCATTTACTTCTTCCATATTCTCTAGAATCTCTTCTTCAACTTATTGCAGACAAGAATAAATCTATTTGTCCTTGCAGTTGCTGGAGACAATTATAAGGACATGCTTATGAATTGGGTGTGTTGTTTACGCCATCTTGCAGTCACAAATTTTATAGTTTGTGCCCTTGACCTTGAAATTTACGAGTTCTTAATATTGCAGGTTTGCCATTGTTCTGCTTTTGCTTGTGTTTTTCATGAGTAATATTCATCATTCATAGCTGTAAGAATGTTTGCCTTTCTCCATTTTATCTTTGTATGTAAACTAATAAAAGGTCATTTTAATTTGTAGGGATTGCCAGTCTTCAAGGATCCACTTGCTCCAAGCAATATCAGTTTCAATGACTGTCACTTTGGCACTAAATGTTTTCAGAAAGTGACAAAAGTAAAATCTCGAATTGTTCTCCAGATACTAAGAATGGGATACAATGTGTTATTGAGTGATGTGGATGTCTATTGGTTTGAGAACCCACTGCCAATTCTGTACTCCTTTGGTTCTGCTACATTGGTGGCACAGTCAGATGAATACAATGAGACAGGTAATCCTTAACACAGTTTTCCTGGTACTTCAGTGCTTGATATGATTTCTTATTTTCCATTCTTATGAAGGTATGTCTTTTTTCATATTTATAGTCTGTATGGTACTTCTAATGGGAATACAATTCTTATCATGATTCACTTTCCTCCTTAAAATAGAAATTGTACCAAATATTGGGATTTTAGTGTACTGAAATCAAATATTTTTCTAGTCTTCAACTGGCTATCATGCATGTTGGTTGATTCAAAGAAATCTAATTTTAGGACAGTAACCAACCCGTCCAAATTTCTATTTTGTTGATTAACATACTTTCCTCCATTTATTACAATGGACTCACCTCTATGCAACCCTTTTCTGACCGAAAGGAAAAATTGATGGGGTATGGTAAGTTTGCATTTTCACAAGAAAATTCATTTAACATTTTATCCCTGACAAATGTTAGATATTCTTGAATTTCAATGGAGTGTTATGTTGTCTTTATTGTGCTGAGAATAGATGCGTATGAAAGTAATCCTATCTCTAACAGAATATTAACTCTTGAGTTCTTAATTTATATTGGGATCCTTCGATCTTTGTCCTACAGACACATTACAGTCCGGTAGAGACTCATTCTAACGTATTGGTCGATGAATAAGTATTAATGATGAAAGCTTCGTGAATTTTATAAGATTTGAAGAGGCTATGTTTGCACGAACCAATTCTAAATATTAGTGTTGAAATCCGTGGATTGAAGCCAACTGTCATTAAAAAACCTTCTCAACATCGCGTGGTTTTAGATTTTAGTTTCTGTAATATTTTATTTTGCATGTACTAAACACCTATAACAAGCACACAGTTGAATGAAAATGGTCTGAATAGGATGGGGCTCGGATTTTGAGGAGTAAGCAAGTGCTCTCCTTCACTAAATAGGATGGGGCTCCCCGTCACAAGGAAGAACCTCGTGTGCCCCACCCTCCCATGTATAACTCTATGTAACTTCGGGGCTTTTCGAACCCTTTATCCTATCAATAAATATGGTTTATCAACCTTATAAAAAAAAAATAAAAAAAATGGTCTGAATAAACTTATACTAACAATACTTTGAATTTAATTTAGATTAGGCTTCTCATTTTTTTTTTCGGTGAGGGAATATTAAAATCCATGGGAGACTCAGATCTAACACTATATATGTGTTGGTAATGGTGGCTTCATCGTTTTACTGAGATTTAATGGTTTGTTAGATATGTGTTGACATATATGGATACAGTAGCTACTTTTGAGAAAGCTATCCAATAATTGCATTGTTTAAATAATCTTATGTGCTATTGATTTTTTTTTTTCTGTGAGTTGAATGAAACTCATTTGAATAATCTTATATACTAACGATATTACCTTTTTTATTTATGAGGTTTTTCTTTCCCTTTGAAAATTATCATTAACTTGAGCTTTCAGTTAAATTTATAACATGCTTTTCATCTGGATTCTTTGTAAAATCAGGGCCCATAAATCTACCACGGCGTCTGAACTCAGGTTTTTACTTTGTACACTCTGATCCTCCTACCATAGCTGCAATGGAGAAGGTAGTGAAACATGCCTCAAATTCAGATTTATCTGAACAGCCAAGCTTCTATGATGTTTTATGCGGGGAGGGTGGCCTAAACCGTATCAGTGACAATCAGTGCATTGAACCCTCAACAAATCTCAGAGTGCATTTTCTGGATAGGAATATCTTTCCAAATGGAGCATACAAAGGCCTGTGGGAGAAGCGTAATGTGAGATCAGCCTGTGTAAAGCAAGGTTGTGCGGTTCTGCATAATAATTGGATCAGTGGGAGGAAGAGGAAAATGGAACGCCAAGTGCACTCTGGCCTCTGGGAGTATGATGCCAGCTCTAGGATGTGCATGCAGAGTTGGCAAAGGCCTCATTCTGCAAGTTATTTCTAAATTTTGGTGGGCATTCATTTGCTGTCTTTCCATGCCATCGGTTACAGCAACATAAAACAAGTGATTCACATTAGATGAGATTTCATTCAACACATGGTATTCATTTACATCTAGTTGTTACTCAGATCTGAGAATTTTCATTCTTCATCAATGTCAGCCAGTCGATTAACAGGAAGACTTCGACTCCAACTAACCAGGAAAATAAACAAGATAGTTGCTACATGTTACTGTTTTCCAAGTTGCTTCTCATTCAACCCCTTCATCTATAAAAAGTTTTAGAAGCTATTAGATTAGTAGGAATCAGCTGAAACCTTGACTAGGAAGAACACTTGAAGCATCAAATTTAGAGAGGAAAAAAGAGGGGAAAAAACAGCCTTTTGATATTTTGTATTGTCCTGGCAATTATGCCAATGCAACTATGTCTATACTGAACCATTCTGGTTCCAGTAGATCCGGCTCATTAAATGTCAAATGATCAAAAGTTCTGTGAAGGATATATGCCCTGTACTGTCATAGTGCCATTCACCGGTAGTCATTTGCCATTCCAGCAGGTTTAGCCAGAGGTCTTCAATCATCCAGTTGACTCAATTGTTTGTCCAAACAAGAGGCTGTTACCAAGCCAGAAACTGTGTAGTAAGTCGAAATAATATTTAGTAGAGTGCATTGCGTAAGAGCATGGAAGGTGTCTATGCTGCTGCAAAGGATTTTGTCTCCACTCCAGGGAATTGTGTTCCTAGAGTTTTGCCAGCAGAATCTGATAGGAGCATCTTTCATCTACCGGGCAATTGGACAAGGCATGAAAACTTCTTTCTTCGTTTTCCTTGTTTCATTTTATGCATGGAATCACATAAAATAACTCTAAATAATGATATTTATTCAGGAAATCCTCGTCACAAACCCTAAAAATTTGTATAAGAAAAAACTATATATGTCACAAGAAAAAAAAAATAGCGGGGAATGAATGAAAGTGCCCTTACCTTTTTACCTCTGCTGGAAATTTATTTTCTTAATGCAATATGCAATCATGAAAGCAAAGATGGAAAAGCCAACTAACACAGCAGCTACAATACCCATGAAATCAGAGTGGTATCCAAAGCAGCTCTTCACAAAGTCTTAGGTTGTCTGTCTATCCTGGCCTGGCACCAGAATCATGCTCTCCAGATCCCCATACTGTGTCACTATTATAAGTCCATACATTGTCCATGTCAATGGACATGTCCAGTAGTACCAGATCCACCACTAGGGAATTTGCTGAGCACCAAACAGGCAAAACAAACCATCAGCCAGTGCAACAGTTTAGTAATTCACAGTGAAGATGGAATAGAAACATTGCTGAGATGGAAACAGTCATCATGGAAATTCATCATGGACAGAGAAACTTGGCTGCTGTCCATTGGAAACTCATCATGGAGTATACTATTACAGTGTAGTATACTCCCTGGACACATACGGAATTTCCACCACCTCCTGCATCAATTGTAATTTGCTGGAACTGTTAGATTGGCCCAATCAACATAAAAGCTTTATGACATATTTGGGTAACCCAAAATTATGACATAATCCGTACATTATGTCATAATTTTATATTTTATTGGGATTATGTCATATTGGATGTTTTGGTTAGTTATTTGAGGGTATAAAATTATGCCATAATGTAAACATTATAGCATAAATAAATATTCCACTCATAGTGGAATATTTTCTCATTGTGAAAATCAGGACTCCTCCCCTCTTTTTTTTTGACAGAGTAAAGCTATTACAAGCTAAATAAAAAAAAACTGAAAAAGAGGGAAACCAGTGACACCACTAGTCGAAATGCAAACCAACTAAATTGAGAATGCCTTCAAGCCACCTGGGCCTATCACAGCCCCTATGGAATAAAGAGATCCCCGGATTGCTCATGGCATGCTTGGCTAAGGCATCAGCCAAGAAATTGATGTCTCTCGGACAATATTTCAACTCCATTGTAGACTGTTCCATCAAGAATTGGTTGATGTTGTGAATATTTCCTTGAAGGGTCTCAGAGATTGAATCTGATCCATTTCTGATCAATTGTAGAGCATGAAGGCAATCTGTGTAAATAGAGTCAAGCTCCCAATTTCCCATTCTGCTATGATCCATTACAACCAAAATTGCTTGAACTTCAGCATGGAGGCTTGACTCGGCCATACGGCTGGTACATCCTGCCATTAGGATTTTGTCTTGACCTTTGATGAATACAAACCCTACAACACAATAAAAGTGAGCATAAGTCCAACCAGCATCACACATAGATGAGATAGTTTGATTATAGAGTGATCAATGGAGATACTCCTAGAATTGTCCCTGAAGTTTCCAGAAATGATCCTGTGTAACAGCAAGGGCTTGCTTAAATATTTGGTAAGGCTGATGTCTTTTATTATTGAAGATAATATCACAGCTAGCCTTCCAAATATTCCAAGCTGCAATTGGCTAACAAGGCTTGATAAATCTTTGGTTTGAATTTCCATTACCATTGCTCATACAAATCCAATCCCCAGATAGTAGGTTGGTAATGTCATTTGGATTCCAGCCAGTGTGGTGGAATCTGTGAGAACCAGTGAGCACAGTTGTACTGCATTCAATCATAAGATGACTAATAGTTTCATTTGTTAATCCACAGAATGGGCATAAGGTTTGTAGTCCAAATCCCAGAGAGTACATGTACTCATAAGTAGGGAGTCTGCCATGCATGAGCCTCCACACAAAGGTTTTCACCCTTGGAGCAACAGAAAGGCTCCACTCAAAGGTTTTCACTCTTGGAGCAACAGAAAGACTCCTTCCCTCTTTTTCTCTCCTCTCTTCCTGATCTCTCTCTCCACCTCTCTCATCCCCTTCCTGCCGGTTACTCTCGCTAAGCAGCCTCACCTCCGGTTACTCTCCTCTTCTGTCGGTACCCTTCCCGTCGTCTTAACTTCTGGAAATCCGGTAACCCTCTCTCTCTCTCTCTCTCTCTCTCTCTCTCTCTCTCTCTCTCTCTCTCTCTCTCTCTCCCGTCTCGATCTCATCCACTAACTCTACATGATCGCAGTCTCACTTGGTCTGGGGTTTTCTTGGGAAATACCGCCGAGGAAGAGCTCAACTTCTTATCGGTTTGACTCCTTATCTCCATCTCTACGTTCATTCGATTGTTTGATTTGCATTGCTTGGAATTTTGACCAATTATTTTTTGGAATTCTATTGATTTTGATTAGCTAGTATAGATGTGTGCGTGTTTCTCATGTTTGCCGGAGAAATCCAAGGAAGTGCTAATTTTTTATTATTTGGGGAATTTTATATGGAGAGTTCTATTTATGATATGTAGGGATTGGATTTTGAGGGCATTGGTTTTGATGTCTAAAATTGTCTCATGGTGGTGGATTATGGGGCGAGAAGCGGTTGTAGAGGAGTTCCTTTCTTACTTGACCATTGTGATATTTGTCGAGTCTTCGAATTGTTTTGATTTTTCCCTTTGATTTTATTGGAAGAACCCTTCTTTCTATCAATTTTATGTGTCTAATAATATTCCTTCACTAATGAAGCTATTTGAAATTTTGTTTTGTTGGATTAAGGCAATTGATCAGAATGACTTTCATCAATATGTGATGTCATGTTTTACGATTGCTTTAGGGAAAATAGATTCTGAAAATCTTACCATGCTGTTAAAGTAAGATTTGTTTAATGATTTTGTTATCAGGTTCAAGATGTTATAGTCATTTTTTTATGGAGTTGATAGTGTATTTGCATTTCAAGTGTTGAGTTCTACTGCTGAATGTTCTCTTTCATGCTCTTGCTGGACTAGAATAGAGTTGGGTTCTCTTTGTGTTGATGAATTTGTATAGACTCCTTTGTCTAATCAGAAGGAGGGTGCTTGGTTTTTGTTTAACTTGCAGTTTTATAGCGATTTTAATGGTATAGTTATCGAAAAATTGTCACTTTACCTTGGTAATCTTTCTGGTTTGAATCGAAAAATTGTCACTTTTCCTTGGCCTCTTATTAGTTTGTGGTTTTATTATGCTAGCCAAACACTTATTCTGTAATAATAAAATATGCCAGAATTTCTGTAATAATCATCATCACTTCCTACATAATTAAAATTATGTCATAATTTTTTATTTGTGACTAAACAGGGCCTTAGTTGACAGGAAAAGAGGCCCTAGAGTATATAGATTTCAATGGTGAATCCTACCTGAGCAATGACATACGACAAAGCAGAGTAATTTCAAGTTGTTCTTCCTCAATAGAAGGCTTCTTTCTTTTGAGAAAATAGGTTGTACAGTGGAACAGTTGTTAATGCCCATGATTAGTATAAGAAAAATAATTCACCCTTTTTACATTGGGTTCTATTCATTCAAATATATAGAATATTACATGAACTTAGTGATTTCAGAGATCACACATAGTTATACACAGGATTTACTAGAGTATCCCTGATAAATTGGACACAATTTGACAAATTTCAAATTCCTACCTTATCATCATCCTAACAAATTTTAAATTCCTTCCTTATCGTCATTCTAAATTCCCCTCAAGGTCAAGGGGTTGCAAACACACATTGAGCTTGCGACGCAAACCTTGAAACGAAGCGAGACAAAGTCTAGGTAAAAAAATTAGCAACTTGAGAGAAGCTAGGCATGTGACAAACATGAATGAGTCAACTCCCAACAACTTCACGAATAAAATATACATCAATTTCACATGCTTACTGCAATGATAGGAGATAGGATATTTAGTAAGGTATTTAGTAAGGTGAAGAGCACTTACGTTATGACAATATAGAAGAGAAGGTGGTGTTGGCTGGATAAAAAGGGTCTGAAGAACATGATGAAACCATAAAATTTCTACAATACGAGATGCAAGAGCTTTCGATATTCAGCTCGGTCTGAGAGAGGAAACAAGCTATGCATTTCTTTGTTGCCCATGATAATAAATTTGGCCCAAGATAGATAGCAAAACCAGTAATAGATCACCTAACCCAAATCAGAGTTAGAAAATCCACGAAGATGAAGATAGGTGCACTGATAAAACCGACGGCTCAATGTAGTGTACTTTGACATATCGTAATAGACATTTGGCAGCAATTGGATGAGTTGTTCGTAAATTCTACATAAACTGGCAAACTTGATTAACAACATATCAGGACATGTCATAGTATGGTACTATAGAGCTCAGTAAGAACCAACAACCTATCTAACTGGATCAAACAAGTTTTTTATAGGGGGGTGGGAGGGAGCTAACTGGGGAGGGGGGCTTACTAGCCCAGTAAGAACCAACAACCTATCTAGCTGGATCAAACAAGTTTTTTTATTAGGGGGAAGCTAACTAGCCCAGTAAGAACCAACAACCTATCTAGCTGGATCAAACAAGTTTTTTATAATTCATATCATGCTTACAAAAGGTAAATCAATTTCAAAACACTTTGAAATCATTTTTAGACATGCTCATAATTATGTATACTTTTCAAATAGTAAATTTGGGATCACATAGTAAAAAAATCATTCAATAATTCAAAGTTTCAAAACTGGACAACATTTCCTAAAATCCTAATTAGACTAAGTCCACATTATTCCTTGTGGCTAGGCATCTAATTTGTCAACATATAACCCCCATTGACTGGGTGTTGAATATTCCAATGATTACCCCCATTTGTAGGGTATCAAAGTTTGCCAATTTGTCTCCCCCATTGGTTGGGTATCAAATCCAATGATTATCCCCATTGTTGGGGTATCGAATCATAGTTTGATTGTTATTTTAGTGAAAACCTCCAAACCCATAAAATAAATCATTTTGGTTTCTATGCCAAAAATATTCAAAATGTTCAAAGTTTAATAAAACATGTTAGTCATACAGCATGTGTTTAATCAAAAGTGATGCTGGGCGGGATAGCGATTATCCCGCAGGCTAGTTGTAACTTAAAGATCACAAGGAAGAACGCAAGAAGTCATCCACACAAGAGAGAAACGTCTGTCAAATTTAAAATAATTTCATAAAAATCAAGGCTTATTGAAAACTAACCCACAAGCCGGGTTAATTAAATAGCCAAAAACCTAAACTTATCGAAACTTAAAATTTAAAACAAACTAAATACTTATCTGAAATCCTAGATAAAATAGGATTTAAATCCTATCATAATTTGACAAACTAATAATTATAAAAAATGACAAAAAAAAATTATCCAAAAACAAAGTTTTGAAGGGAAAACATTGGAATTTTGCATCAAAAATGGGCCAAATAACTAAATTACATCATCTAGCTCGGATCCTCCTGTATCAGTCACCCCGGGTTGGAAAGAACTCGTCCTCGAGTTCACAACAACGTCTTCAAAATCCATGAAACAATCATGGTGTTGGACTTTCTCATTCGGAACCTGCCCACGATGACTACGATCGAAATTAAGCACCGACAGACGCCGAGATAACCCTGTGACTTGCCTTTGCAAATCCTCAATCATCACCTCCTGAATGTTACGATAATGGCGTTGGACTTCCTCCTTCGGAACCTGCCCATGACGACCACGATCGAAATCGCGCGTCGTTAGATGTCGGGATAATTCTGCGACTTGCCACTGTAGATCCTCGCTCATCACATCCTTCACGTCTCGATCACGGTCCTGGACCTCCTCATTCGGAACCTGCCCACGATAACTGCGACCTCGACCTCGACCTCCACTGGCCATTAATGCCGATGCGATCTCGTCCCAGGAATATGTTGAGCTCTGGTACCAACTGACGCCGGGCAAGATAGCGATTATCCCGTGGGCTAGCCGAATCCAAAGGGGGATCACAAGGAAGACGCCAAAGAGAAAGATAAACAAAGAGAAATCTATAAAAATCCAAAAGTAAAATTATTATTCAGAATTCAATAATGAAAAACTAACACACAAGCCGGATTAAATAGCCTCAAAAGATTAACCTAGAAACCTTATCATCTAATCTAAATTTGCTAAAATTGATAAATTATTATTTAAAACTAAAATTATCTAAATTTAAAACTCTAAACAAATCAGATAACTCCTAAAAATCCAAGATCAAATCGGATTCAAATCCTATCCTAATTTGGCATATGAAATATTATCAAAAATAGAAAAAAAGACCAAAAACCCTAATTCAGCGGATTAAATATTTCTAAAAATAGAAAAAAATAACTAAAATTCTCTCTAATAGCTAAAAGACCATGTCATGCTCGCTGCAAAGAGCTTTCCGAATTGGGGTCGAAAGCCCGATTCTGATATTGGTAGCCAAAGTTATGGCCAAAATACCGAACCACACCCGAAACCGACCCAATCCTGGAATTGACTCGATAACCCGTTTTTATATTGACCCGCCAACCCGGCACCAACATTTGACTTGAGCCTCCTGCATCAAAAAGTTTGTCAAATATAAGAGTTTGATCCAAGTTGCATACAAAAATAAAGGTTGTCATACATACAAATCTTAGTGTTTATAAAAATACTAGGAGGCGGAAGGAACTTACCTTAGATTCCAAAAGCAAGCGATTCATTTCTCCTTAGAGCACTTCCAAAATCAACCTATTATAACATTATTGTAGGTTTCATTAATCCAACAATCCATACTATTTGAAATACTTTTTGTTCATGTAAATATTAAACAATCTAGGGATTTACTCTAGCATTTTTCTTCTACCTTTCTATTATTAATAATAAAAGTAATATTAAAACTAACTAAATTTTAGATCTAGATAATCCAATATAATCAAACTATACAATAAGTTCCATAGATTGATTGATCTCACAATAAGTTCCATAGATTGATTGATCTCGTAACTACAAATTTTCATATTAGTTCGACTTATTGCTCCCTATTTTGATTCATATTCCAAACCAGGATTAATAAAACAAAATATTCTGTATTTCACATAGATCAGAGGTTTCCTTATGTTCTTTACAAAATTAGACATGTTCGGATTTTCATAATCTATTAAAATTTGGATTGGCAAAATTCACAAATTTTCCTACTCTCCAAAATTTATTCATAACTTCTATTCTACTGATAAGTTTTAATCAAATAAGTTTCATTAGATTCATGAAGAAGAATAGAATCTGAAACAAAGTTTACAGATCATAAATCAATGAAAGCTGGGCGAATTCAACAAAAATTACAGTTATGTAGGAAAACAAAAATTCAAAAACTCCCCATCCCTCACTTTTACTTTTTATGTTTGTTTGTGCTTTAAAAAAGGGATGGGGATATCCCGAGATATCCATATCCCTCATTTCATGGAAGCGGACTAACGACCAAATTTGACGTAAGTTATCATCCACCCCTCATCCCTTCTAATTTAATAAATATATTATTAATCATTAAATCATTTAATAAATATTAAATATTAATTAATAAAGATGATTAGATAAATCAAATAATCTCTATCATCCAAAATTATTAATATTTTATTAGCATTATTATTTTGACTCTATATAATTTAATATATTATTATTTTATTTAAAAACAAGAGTTAGTATTAATTATTAAATTGATAAATATTTTTTTAATCTTTTTTGTTTATATTATTTACCATATGATAATATAAAATATAATTTATTAAACTAATAATATTTAATATTATTTAGTATATTAATTTACCTAATTAACCATTTTTAATTATATCATATAATACAATGTTATAAACCAATAATATTATCTTTAAAGTTTATTAATATTAATAATTATATTAATAATATATATTTATATATTTAATTATGACATTATTAAATAATTAATATAATTTATTATATTAAAAAACCACAAATACTAAATAATAAAAATTTTCACATCCCTCCATTTTCTATTCCTTCAACCAAACACCATCAAACATACAATAAAACTTACATGCCTGTAAATCCACATCCCTAAATATCCCCATCCAAGGATGAGTATTTACAAGCAAACAGATCCCCCTAAGATGTTCAATGTAATACGCCTCTTTAGGTGTGTATTACGCACCTACATGTGAATGCGTAGCTAGATGTATATTTATATTTCACATCTATGTAATACACACATGCACCTGTATTACACTCTTGTGTGTTCGAACAATACAATCAACATAGCATATTGTAACCACTAAAATTCAAGCAGTTCATTCAATTAGCAATAAATCAATACAATCAAGAAAAGTTAGGAACGCCAAGTCTGGGAAAGTGGAGTGCACAAGCATTGCCCTAAAGACTAGTTTCGTCCTTCCGTGCAAGGTCCAACAAACTCCTCGATTAGTAGAGTATAACTAACCCTCAGGCTAGCCATCTCCTTTCCTAGGAAGTCTCGGAGAGGAGGAGATGCTTCAGTATCGCCCAATTAAAGATGCATATTAGCTCTGACTTTTCCCAAAGAAATCAGCAGCACACTAGGGAAAGAAACCAACAGCTTGCGGTGAGGATTAAGCTCGGTATCCAGTGGTAAAATCAGTGGAAAAATGAGAGTTCAAATCAAAATCAAATTCAATAGAGAAAGTTGGATGATAGATCAAGCAGAAGGTTTTTCCAAAGAAGAAGAGTTCGACGGCTCTCGAAGAAGATGTAAGTTCAACTCATTAAAGTTTCATGAAAGGATGGAGGTTGAATAAAAAAGAGTTTATCCAACAGTCACAAATGTAACCGTTGGATGTAATTAAAACAAAACAGGGCTTTGTTAATGTGGGCTTATTGAGATGAAGTGGGTCGGGTCAAGGCCTAACCACTTCATCTCCAACAGTCCCCCACTAACCCCATAATTAAGCAAATCCACTTATCAACATAATGTGTAGAAAAAGTTGTATTAGTTCTAAGAGTTCAAGGTTTCAGAATCGGAAGGTACAAAAGAACCCAAATGTTATTTTCTAGTTCATTGGGTTTACATAAGATTAAAAACTGAGGTGTCCTTTGGGATTTGAAACTTAGTTTTCTAGTAGAGTTTCCAACTGATGGAAATGTAGTAAACTAGGTCTTGAACTACATTACTTGAATCAACATTCAACAATAATTGAGATCCTATGTGACAGTGAAGCAAAGCGGATTGGCACATTACTTGGTCATGTGCTTGATACTATTTCATGGAGATTTTAGAAAGTTAATCCATATACTCTCATAATTGTGACATGATAGTGATCTCCACATAGGTGAGATCTCCAAAGATATCTATATAATGTGATATCTCGCTTAAATATAACCATTGTTCTCATTAAGAGCTAAGCTCAACATTAAACCACTACATGAGATCGGGCACTCACCATATAAATGGGGTTAGAGTATACCTCTAATAAATAATGTGCTTTTCCATTCAACCAATTAGATAGCTTCCCTTTCAACTTCTATCTTGGGATCTCCATTCAAAGAAGTATGGTCACTACTATTGACCTTTATGGGTTCAACTCCATTCCCCTCGACGTATCAACTATCAATGATCTCGATTGCCTTTTAGCTAGGCAATCTGCTAGATTTAGCCCCGACTTTACATATTCGATGCTGACAACATTGTGCTTTAGGCCTTGCTTGGATGGGGGGTTTTGGAGGTTTCATAAAGGAGGGTAAGGGAGGTAAGGGAAGGTAAGGGAAACGAAAGTAAAGTTTTTAACCAAACCTTGTTTGGGGCCAAGGTAAAGTAAAAGGAGGTTTTTAAACCTTATTGTGTTTGGATTGAAAGTAATGGAAGGTAAGGTTATATACCAATACTACCAAAGTACCCTTTGAAGAAATAATACAAAATTTATAGAATGTTATACTAATATTCAATTAATACTTAATATTATATACTAATAGATTGATTAATTTTAAAATTTTATTTACGCACCTTGTAATTTGATTTATAATTTTAATAATTCTTTTTTCTAAAATTATAAAATACTAATATAAAATATAAGTTCATACATCTTGTACAGAAATGAACTTGTTGCAATACAACAACAAAGAGATCAACCAACTGCCAACTTTGACAGGAACCTGCACATAAATGAACTTGCTGCAATACAAGATCAAAGAGAGCTAAACCAAGTGACAAACTTTGACAAGAATCTGTGCATATAAATATAAATCCTGAAATACAACATGGAGACATCAACCAAGTGACTAACTTTGACAGGAACCTATTACCGCAAATGGTTTTCATTACCAACATCCTGAAATACATAAATGATGACATTGATATTGATCTCTTCTTTGAATTACACATTTGCAACCATAAAATTTTTCACATTACTAGTTACTAGTCAACATTACAAGTCCAAAACAAAACAAGCACAACTCAAAACATGGACAACTCCAAAAATAAAAAATAAAAATAAAAAATAAAAAATAAAAAATAAATAAAAAATAAAAAATTCAGTCAACCTCCAATTCCTCCCAAGGACCTGTAAGAATAATTCTCAAAGTTACACATATGCCATCTAACCATAAAAAGTTATTGATTACAATGTAAGTTAATAAATAAATCTAATAAAATGAACCATAAACATCAAATAAAATTGGCATTAATACATAAATAAAATAAAATGAACCATAAACATCAAAATATCAAGAAAAATGTACCACAAATAGATTCAAGGCATTTATACAGCGAAACAAAAACCAAGAATCATATATTTTCCCCAATTAAAAAAATTACAACAGCCCATGAAGCACTAAACTTGATTAAAAAAAAAAGAACAAAAATCACTGTCCTAGAAAAGAACTAGAGTCCAACCAAACATAGAAAAGATCCTTAGTTCAGAATTGACACAATCCCTTACTTCCTATCAAAACGTTATTAGAATCGTTTCCACTTTCCAAAGGAAACACCTCAACAAACTCCAAATTCCAATTGCACATAAAAAACAATTGAAACAGAAAATACATCACAAACATTTATAAAAAAAAAAATCCTTAAAGCTCTTATAAATACATCACATTAATTTCATCACATTTTTCTCTCTATACAATCTACATTTTTTGTGTTTCATATATATATATATATCTCTGGTTTCTCTCTCTATATTGCAGTTAAAATCCTTCAACTGATCAAGTAATTTGCACTCACAATCAGTACATTGCATCTAAACAGAAGAAAACAATTCTCATTCTTGTTATCTTTCTCTCTACTGATCTGAGAATAAACATTGTAGGAGATTGGATAGAGATGATAATATGAAGCTCAAAGGTCAAAACTTTTATGTTTGAATTCAGATATACATGATGGGAAACCTTTTAAGTTCAAAGAAATCAATCAAATTTTGTGCTTGGTTTCAGAGGATGAACAAAGGAAGACACCAAGCACAAAGTTTTGATTTTAGAGATATATGATGATGAGAAAACTCAAATTCAATTAGTGTACTTTAAAGGCCAAGCAAAGAAACAAGCAAAACAAGCGCAAAGATCAAAACTTTGTGTTTGGTTTCAGAAATTATATGATGAGAATACTCATTCAATTAGAGTACCTTAAAAGAAGAAACAAAGAAACAAACACTCTAAACACAAAGATCAAAGCTTTTTTTGTGTTTGGGTTCAGGCACAGAGAATGAGAAACCTCCTCCTTCCAAACACCATCAGTTTTCATAATGAGCATTGGAACAAACATAGTAAGCACAAAGATTAGAACTTTGCCCTAAATTTTAGGAAAACAAGAACAAAAAAACAAATAAACAAATAAATAAACAGATCAAGCACAACAGTGTTAGGAGCTGAGAAGCCTTCTAATATGCATGCCATAGTTTAACATAAACCAAAAATCTCTTGGGTTTAAAGTTGAAGAATCAGTAATCTTTTGCATAGAAATTAGATGACAAAACAACATCAAAGAAGATGCAAAGCATCATACATACAAGATAAGGAAGCAGCTTAATTGAGCATATTACCCCAAAGAGTATCCTGAACACCCACTGATACTAAAGGAAGAAGCCGAGCTCAATCTCAGGTCGCCGGATGATCTCTCGACGAATTTCTACAGTGGCGGCGGGTGAAGCTAGGTTTGGAAGAGGAGAGAGTGCGGCCAGTTCGTGAGATTTGAGAACATAGATTTAGTTTTTGGGGAAATTACACTAAACTACCATGTGGTTTGCCTCTATATCAATTCGGGGTCTGTGGTTTAAGTTGTAACAATTTAGTACCCTGCACTATACTCCATGAGCAAAAGGGTGCCAAAAACTAATATTTGCTGATGTGGCATTAAAAAAAAACAAATTCAAAAAATACTAAAAAAAATAGAAAAACATAGGAAAATTTCTAAACAATTTTGAACAACAGAAAATCTCATATATTAAAAACTTCATAAATAAAAGGGTAAACTACACGATTAGTCACCCACCTATTCGTGTGTTTCTATTTTGGTCACTCACCTTTAAAAAGTTACGATTCAGTCACCCAACTTTAAGATTCTATGTTTTTAAGTCACCCGGCCCCATGGTGTTAATGGTGCGGTGCCCATTTGGGCACCTGGAGCATGTTTGAAAGATTTCCAACCGTATGGATGGGAAGATCATCGAAAAATAAGCTTGCATGTCAATTTTCATACAATTTGGTAACCGTTTGGTCCTCCCACTTAACGGTTCTTATTTTATAAAAATCTGAACGGTCCAGAATTTCAACCGTTAAGTGGGAGGCCCAAACAGTTACCAAATTGTATGAAAATTGACAGGCAAGCTTATTTTTCCATGACCTTCCCATCCATACGATTGAAAATCCTTCAAACATGCTCCAGGATTAACACCGTAAGATTGGGTGATTTAAGAACCAGGGGAAGGCCTCGAAAAACAAAACCACCAGATCCCTCCACAAAAGGGAAGGGATCGAAAACTCTGGGAAAAGCACCAAGTTACACCAATGGGGCAAAAATAAGTACAACAAAGGAGGATCCCCCCATCACTATCACCTTCCTACAATGGCCTGCAAATGACATCGCCTCAATGGCTCGAAATGCAGGGGTCCACCTAGAAGGCAATGTGGACGAAGTAATCAGCCACATTCGACTGACAGAAGCCAAGAGAAACGCTAAGGGACAACGGGCAACCACACCCACTAGTCTACCAGCAACCCAATCCAGGGCACGGCAAGTTTCCTCATGAAAGTCATCACTTGGAATGTCAGGGGCCTAGGAAAACGGAAGAAACGTTTCCTAGTAAGGGATTTCATTACATCCCATAATGCTGATGTTTTCTGTCTACAAGAGACAAAACTTCAGGGTATGGACGACCGCATTTGGAACTCAATAGGTGGTAATCTTTACAAGGAAAAGGCCATCCTACCAGCAAACAATACAAGGGGAGGATGTTGCATTGGATGGAAATCATCTCTCTTCAGCCTTGTGAACGAATTCGTCGACTCCTTCTCAGTGTCAATAATATTGGAATGCACGACTAACAAAGACAAATGGATGATAACCATGGTTTATGGCCCTTGCGATAGAGACCGCAAAAGGGCCTTACAGGAAGAAGCTGAGATTGATCCCCGAAGGAGATGGGCCGGGGCCGTGGTGATTAGAGATTTTAATCTTAACGGGGACCAGTCGGATAGGAACTCGAGACCTGGAAGCATACAAGACCAACAAGATTTCAACGACCTCATTGCCGACCTACAATTGTTTGAACCACCACTGAACGGAAGGAGATACACTTGGACAAATGGAAGACGATCACCAACTATGATCCTCCTGGATAGATTCCTTTTGTCCCCGGAATGGTTGTCGGCGCACCCCCACTTCTGGCAAACCGCTCTACTAAGTATCCTTTCGGACCATGTACCATTAGCCTTGGAATGTAGACGATTCGAGCCCAAACAATACCCTTTTCGCTTCAACAGGGGGTGGGGAAAGATTGATGGATTCTGGGACATGGTAAGAGAATGGTGGACCCAAAATGACTATGCAGGCGCCGGAGCCTATTGGTGGGCCAAAAAGCTCACACTCTTGAGAGGAAGATTACGAAGATGGTATAAGGAAGAACAACATGCTCAGCGTCAGAGGAAGGAAGAGCTCCTTAACAACATAGAACAACTGGACATCAGATGTGAACTACAACAACTATCTCCTTCGGAGGAAGAAATTCTCCAAGCATACAGAAATGAATACGACAACATAATCAGAATAGAAGAGGACCTTTGGAGGCAACGCTCCAGAATCACATGGCTTAAGGAAGGGGATAGGAACACAAGGTTCTTCCACTCCATCGCCAACCAACGACGGAACAAAAACTGGATCCATGAGCTCACTGAAGAGGGCCAAACTCTGAACACACCAACAGATATCGCAAAGGCAGTACAAGAACACTTTACTGCCGCTTTAGGTACTAGAAGGACAAACAGATACCGGCCTGACTGGACGCAAATGTTTACCGACCCTCCTCCAGTAGACTTGTCACAGCTTGATAATCCATTCTCGGAGCAGGAGATATTCACAGCTATCCAGGAACTCAACCCAGAGAAAGCACCTGGACCTGATGGCTTCCCGATGTCTTTCTACCAACAAGGGTGGAATTTCACAAAGGAGGACCTACTGCACACCTTCCAAGACCTATACCTGGGCACCGAAGACCTGGAAAGACTAAATTGGGCCCACATTCTCTTACTACCAAAGAAGAACACTGCTTCCTCAATCAAGGACTACCGCCCGATCAGCTTACTAAACTGTTCCATCAAGATCATTACTAAGGTCTTAGCTAACCGATTACAGTCGGTCATCTCGATCTTAGTCAATGAAAACCAAACCGATTTTATCAAAGGTCGGTGTATCCAAGACAGCATAGTAGCCGTTGAGGAAATCATCCACAACATGAAAAAGAAGCAAGGAGTGCTTCTCAAAGTACTTCAAGAAGGCATTTGATACCATAGACTGGGAATTCCTCCTTGAAATCTTGCAGGCAAGAGGATTTGGTCCAAGATGGATAGGATGGATCAAGATGATCCTCCATTCATCTAAATCCAAATTCCTAATCAATGGCACCCCTATGGGATACGTCCGACACCAACGGGGATTACGCCAGGGAGACCCACTTTCACCGCTCCTCTTTATACTTGCCATGGATGTCTTCACCACAATGGTGACACGTGCGATGCGTAAGAACATCTATGAGGGCTACCGAATAGGAGTAGCTGGGGAACAATTTCCAGCTCTGCTATATGCAGACGACCTCCTGATACTTAGCTCTGGAAGGAGAAGTGACTTCAGAACATTAAAGCTCATTTTCTACCTTTTTGAAGGGCTCTCCGGCCTAAGAATTAACTTCAACAAGAGCGCTCTCATACCCATCGGGATGCCTGAGGAGGAGGTGGGGTTTCTGGCCTCAACGGTGGGTTGTCAAGTGAACCCCCTCCCCATTGAATACCTAGGCATCCCGCTTGCTGGGAGTCGACCGAAGAGGGAGGACTGGAACAAACTAATACAAAAAATAAGGAACAAGCTGGCTACATGGAAAGGGCGACTGATGTCACTAAGGGGGCGCCTCACTATGCTGAACACGGTCCTCTCGGCAATTCTGAATCACTGGATGGCCATGTACTTGCTACCTAAGTGGGTGATTCGCCGCATCGAAGGCATTCGGAGAGATTTCCTATGGAAAGGAGCCAACCCCGACTCCAAAGCCTACCGCTTGGTAAAATGGGACACCCTAACCAGACCCAAAGAATTAGGAGGTTGGGGAATCCTCAACTTGAAAGCCTTCAATGAAGCACTCATCGGCAAATGGTGGTGGAGACTTCTGAAAGGACAGACTGGACCATGTGGAAGAATTATCTCTCAAGCCTACTATAAAAACTCGAAGGTGAACCCACACAAACCGGCGCCCACTCGAGCCTCTTTTTTCTAGAAAGGAGTAGCAGCACAACGAGACCTCACCATGGCTAACGTCACAGCAACTCCTGGAACCGGGAATTCAATTAGGATTTGGTTTGACAAGTGGATCGACAGACATAGCCCATGCGGTGCCTACCCAGAACTCCAAACACTAGTTTTGAAAGCAGAACACACAATACAGGAGGCGCGACAACTACAAGACAGGGGAAGGTCGATCCTCAAACCAGGGCCCCTATCGCAAGGGGCGATGGTGTTGTTCCAAGGGCTACAAGAACACTTGGCGCACCCGGAAACCCAACGCGAGGATGCAAGACAATGTACACTCACCCCCAACCAGAAGTTCTCAGTCAAATCTTTGTATCAATTCCGGATCGATAGCGGCATTAGAAGTTCTCTCCCACTGTCCTTCTGGAAGCAAATATCCCCCTTAAAAGTCAAACTTTTTGCTTGGTTGGCGTTGGAAGACAAGCTTCCTATACTCCAAAACCTAGCTAAACGACATTGGCAAGGGGAAAGGACACTGCTTCTTTATCTCATTACAGCGCCACAAGGCAACAATGAGACCACCTTTTCATCCAATGCCAATATACATCAGGAATCTGGGCGCACTACACACGACTCCTTGGAATGGCAAGCCACCCCCACAAGATACAAGACCTATGGGGGATGGCATCAATCGGTACAAACCTAGAAAGGGACATTCGCAAAGGTTGGCAACTACTCGCGATGGCGATCACCTGGAACCTCTGGTTGGAAAGGAACATGCAATGTTTCCACGATAAACTATGTGTTTGTTCGAGTCTCATCCGCCAAGTTGACTTCTTCCTCCTCTCGTGGGTTGATGGTGCCCACAGCTCCAAGCAGGTGAAGCTTCAGGCCATGATCGCCCTTATCCGACATAGCCTTACCCTCACCAGGGAAGAACATATGCCAAGACCCCCGGGAGCGGACTTCGAAGAGGAAACTAAAGAAGGGGACGCCTACCACCTCCCTCCCCACAGTCCACAGGGACTTGATGCAACCCAAGTCTCCTAGTACAATTCGGCCCAGCATGGGACCCTTGTAAACCTCCAACCCGATTATGTGGTCTGTCTTAATCTTACTCTTGTTATCTCATATCAATAAATGAATGTGGTTTATCCACTTTATATATATATATATATATATATATATATATATAAAATCATAGAATCTTAAAGTTGGGTGACTGAATCGTAAATTTTTAAAGGTGAGTGACCAAAATAGAAACACACAAATAGGTTGGTGACTAATTGTGTAGTTTACCCTAAATAAAATTAGGAAATTACCAAAAAAAACACAAAAACTTTAAAAATCCAAAAAATAGAAAAACTTATAAAACCCCCACAAAATCGCTTAAATTTAAAAATAAATAAATAAATAAAATCTTTAAACCCCAAAAAAGTAGAAAAAACTTCTAAAAAATCTGTAATCCAAAAAATTCCAAAAAATAAAAATAAAATAAGCTTAGAAATTTCTCAAAAAAAAAAAAATCACAAAACTATTTAAAAAAAATTTGAAGAAATTTTAAGAAGTGTAGAAAATGAAAATCCCAAAAAAATCCACAAAATCCCCTAAAAACCTAAAACAACCTAGAAAATTTTGTAAAATTCCATAAATTTCCCAAAAATCCCAAAAAATCCCAAAATATATAATTAGAACCCAAAATATGTATATAAACTTCAGATTTTTTTTTTTATATTATGGGATTTTTTTGAAATTTTTAGGAATTTTTGGCAAATATTTTTAGATTTTTCATGAATTTTCTCGCTTGTTTTAAAAAATTATAGGCTTTTATAGTTTTTTAGGGTATTGTTTTTTTGTGGATTTTTTGCATTCTTTACAAATTTTTTTTCAGATTTTTCTTTATTTTTAAAGAGTTTTGTGGGTTTTTTTTTGGAAATTTATAATCTTATTTTATTTTTATTTTTTGGAATTTCTTTGATTACGGATTTTTTTAGAAGTTTTTCTAATTTTTTGGGGGTTTAAAGATTTTATTTTATTTATTTATTTTTTAATTTAAGTGATTTTATGGGGGTTTTATAAGTTTTTCTTTTTTTTTTGGATTTTTAAAGATTTTGTGTTTTTTTGGTAATTTTCTTATTTTATTTATGAAATTTTTAGTATATGGGATTTTCTATTATTCAGAATTTTTTTAAACTTTCCTATTTTTTAGTATTTTTTGAATTTTTTTCTATTTTTTTAATGCCACATCAACAAATATTAACGGGGTTAAGTTTTTGGCACCCTTTTGCTCACGGAGTAAAATGCAGGGTACCAAATTGTTACAACTTAAACCAGATATAGAGTCAAATCACGTGGTAGTATAGTGTAATTTCCCATTTTTAGTCTTTTTTCTCAACTAAAAGCATTTTGGTAATCTTGTATGTCTAACCCTTCCAAACCCTCTGATTTGGAGGGTTGAAAAGTGAAGTAAAATGGGTGTTTTAACTCTCCATTTTACCTCCAAATACCTCATAATACCTTACCCTCCAAAACCTACCATAGATCCAAACAAGGGTTCATGTCAACCCTCCAAAACCCTACCTTTATGAAGCCTCTAAAACCCCCCATCCAAGCAAGCCCTTAGGTGCCTCCACACTGACTTATGCCGGATCCGTAAGTGCCTATTCATATTATCATTTGTACATTCATGATTACACAATTCAATAGCAGTTTTAGAATCATAGTGTATAGCAATAGTACACATATTTAAAGACATAACAGGAATATCAGAAAGTAAATTCCTAATCCATCAGGCTTCAGTGCAAATAATGTAACGCCCCGACCCGGATCCCGGGACCTCGGGCACGTCAACAGATCGGCCGTATCCAAGTAGAGACGAGCCCCACTCGAATACAAGGCCTAAAAATGATAAGCAGATAACATACATAATCAAAAGTTATTAAATAATAACAAATATCCTCACATGTCACAGCGGAAATAAAATGAAATAAAGAGGGTCCATAAGCCCTATACATATCCAGGCCCTACATGGGTCCTATGCAAATGTCCTCACACACATAAATATGAAATAAAGAGATCCTCCGATCTCAAGAAGACCCCCACCCGACTCTCCGCGTCCTCACGAACTCGAGTCTATCTACTCCTCAGGACCTGAAATGAGAGAAGTGAAAAGTCGTGAGCTTTCGAATGGAAAGCTCAGTAAGTACCCTGCAAGAATCACAATGGTCAACTGGAACATATATCAAAATATAGGATCATCAAACAAAGGGGCTACACCCCATACAAACAAACAGATCCTAACATCCAGCTATGGCCCTCAGAGCCCTGGATGAGAAGTCCAAGAACAGCTTCGACAAGCGTTTCCCGGACGGCCCGACCTCGGTACGCGTAATAAAAAAGCCTTGATCTCGGTGCAACAACGACCTCGAGTACGTGGCGGCGGCAAGCGTGCCATTTGTCGGTAAGCGCCACCTCTACGTGTCGACCGACACGGCCAAAGAATCAACCCCATCGAGGGGATACGGAGTCTCGGACTCCACTGCAACCGGGCGGAAGATCAGAACTCAATTGGCACGTACCTCCCGGCCAGCACGCATGACCATGGCCTATGATCAAGTGTCGGCTCACGGGTGGGTAAGTCCAAAAGAGCATTCCAACAAACCAGTAGTGAAACTTACACTCATGTCCGGATGAACCGCGAGGGCTCCGCGTGTTTCCCACGGACCCGCGTCTTAGATCAACGGACCCTCGTGATCAGTTAACACTACTTCTAGCTCATCAATCACACACATACCAGGAAAGATAGCAAACAAGCATATATGTGTATGTGTCAACAAAAGCAGGGGCTAAATAGATCATGCTAACGAATAGCATCTAACAAGACAAGAAAACCCATGCAAGGGTGGAAGCGAGGCAAGAGTGACTTACCTCTACACGCGAAATCCAATCATCAAGCGCCCGTATATGCACTGCAGCCAGCGACTCAACGCCTCCACGCCCGATGCTCACGGTACACATAGATCCGCACCAACTAGTCCGCATCCCTTCCGTCGCAACTCAGCACCCCAAGTCAACACCTGGAAACCATGAACCCAGTCTCAAATAATGTATACGCGTGCATGAAGAACTAGCACTATTCACGTCGAACTAAATAGGGCTCGGCCCAACAAATTCAACTCAAACCCTTAATTAATCTTAATTCTTTAATTATCTCGGATAAACCCTTTATCCTCAACTTTCCAAACTGGCCCAAAGGCTCAACCCACTTGATCACAACATCACTAAAATAAAAATTCTCAAGAACCTCAAAAATAATATCAATGCAGAATTTCTGAACCTCTTGCGCAGTCTCAAAGAACTGCCCATAACTTTTGATCCCGGAATCCATTTGAGTTGAAACAGGGCTCGTTGGAAAGATCTCTTCCTCATCTTTCCAACGGTACCTTATGTGATACTAACCGATATCTACACGAACAGCAGATTTCTCTCGAAGCGGGCAGTCAGGCAACATCCTTCAATCTCACATAAAATCATAAGCATCATACTTCATCAACCCAAAGATAACACCATACACAGACCTGACCCACATCCTCAACACATTCATTTCATGAGTTTCTATCATCACAAACTCTCATCAGATCCAAGGTCTCAACTCATATAAACCATGCCCTGCAAGCACTCAAGTCCTAACTCCTCCCTTCTATGCACATGCAACAGCACGGGCCCGACAAGACACACACGATTTATCCATCATCAATACCTCTTTTAGTAAACCATTGAAGGGCTAACAAAGTCTCAAAATAAAGGTTATTATTTCTAGCTAAACCCCAAGAGTTTCACACAAGATTCTCTTCTAAAACCCAGCTTTTAATTGCCCACTTTTTCATCTTGACCTCCTGTCAACCATTTGATGTGGCTTTCTAAATCTCTCTTTGATCCATATTGGTCAGTCCTATGAATTTCAAAAATATAAAAAGCCTTCATTCCAAATTACAACCATGAGAACCTTAACATAAAATCACCCCAAAACCTCTACATCAACCCACTCACTCTCTCTCTAACAGTTTACAGCCACCCTCCTGGCAATACCCAGAAACGCAACAGAGAAGAACTCAACCTTCACCTTTTTCTTCTTAACTTACATCCATTCCTATTTATTAAATCACCACATTCGGTTCACACACACACATACAGTTACAGATCAATTGCATACTGTAGAAAGCCTTCAAAACTCCACTGTTCTGATCAAATAATTCACAGTCCTTTTAAACACATTCCTTTAACAATGAAAACTAGACTATGTCAACCTTTCACCACTTGTACTCACATGCAATCATCAACACTAAAAACCTCAATTAAATCAATTGAGCACATGTAAAATATAACAATTAATCTCTCACCACAATTAAAGAAGCCCTCCATGGTTAGCCTCAAAGATTAACAACACATGTACATAAAATCAAAGAAAACATCCTCACTGTCATCTTCTCTCATGAACCTCAACAAGAATTATAAGCCTCAAAATGCAATTTGTAAAAGACATGGAAACCCATCCAGTCCAAGACCCAAACCAACCCAACATCTTCAACACATGTTACTCTCTAAACCAATTTATTAAACCAAAACTGAATTTCCAATCCAGCAACACATCATCCCTCCATATTCCGGTTCGAGAGAACCCAATTTCAACTCACACTAAACTATTTTCAACCCATGCTCATGTATATTATTATCCATGTGAACACCAACTAAGAACTCCACTCATGCCACCATTATAATCAAATAAGTGGATTAAAACCCCAACAACATCAATTAACCTTGCCTCCACAACCATACAAACCCACGGTGCAACAAATTCCACGGAAGGTGTTAGAGATGCTTACCAATCCCTTAGGTTGCCGGCGAACTCCCACGACGACAGCGGTCTCAAGCCCTTGCCATGTCTCTTCCCTTCAAAGCTCTTTTTCTCCTTCAACGATGGACCAAACCCGATGACCAAGAAGGAGCTTCCCAACCGCTTGGTGGAGTCTCTCCGCCGTCAGAACTCAAGGGGCACCGGCGTCTACTGCTAATCCTCGAGGCGGAATGGAAAGCGGAGGAAAGAAGCGGGAAGGGAGAATGAAGGATGGCGGCGTTAGGGTTACGGAGGCCGGCCCTTACTTATGGCTCGAGGAAGGGATCTCCCGCGCAATGTCGTAGCGGCGTTTAAATTCGATCCTTATCTTATCCGATTGTTCCCCAAACACGGAAGCGATGCCCACTATCTCTGAATCGGGAACCCACGCCCGGCTCAAGTGCATGGTTATTTGCACTTTTGCAAATCAGCCCCTCTAGTACTACAATTCACACATGCATGCATTCATGTACATTTAGTAAGTAACCCACGACTTTTTACACTTTTAATTGCACGCAGTTCATTCTTTGTGAGAGAAAATGTTTTTTTTTCATTTACACCCTCCCTTTCCCAAATTTACCAATCAATCCTCCCTCACCCACAAATACAAATTAAGGTTTATTCTAAAATAAATCCCATTTTTTCCAATTAACCATGTCTAGGGGGGATTCTTTCAATAAAAATAACCAAACATAATAAAATTCAATCCTAAAAACCCTGGGTTTTACAATCCTCCCCCCTTACAGAAATTTCGTCCTCGAAATTTAAAATCAAAACCCCAAAAATTTCATTCAATAACAAACTAGTTCAGAAAAAGAAAAAAAAATGCTTCCTCATGTTCTCAAAATTTTCACACCATAATAACTCATTTAAACAAGTGAAAATCCCCAATTATTACTATCAGTCATCCAATCCTACATCTCGAACGTTTACTTCATCTCTCGGACTTAACGTTCGCTAACACCGGTTTTTCGGTACTCGCAAATGGGCAGTCCAATCCTCTAGAGCTCTAATAGTCCTCTGCCTGTCTCGTAGGCAATGTGTGGGTTCACACCAGACCCACACCCTTGCACCTCAACTCCATCAGAGTCATGGGGGTTACCTCCCCCCTTTAGTCTTGGCCCACCTCCTGTGGCCCTGCAACATTCACGCATCAGGTGTTCGTTCAAAGTCCTGGTCTACCCGACCCAACACTCAGTTCAACCTAATTGTCTATGTCACTAGGGCAACTAGAGTGTCCGTTATCTGCTCACGTCTGCCACTTTAATCATAGCGCCCAGGCCGGATCCCGGGACCTCGAACGCGTCAATGATCGGCCGTATCCAAGTAGAGACGAGCCCCACTCGAATACAAGGCCTAAAAATGATAAGCAGATAACATACATAATCAAAAGTTATTAAATAACAACAAATATCCTCACATGTCACAGCGGAAATAAAATGAAATAAAGAGGGTCCATAAGCCCTATACATATCCAGGCCCTACATGGGTCCTATGCAAATGTCCTCACACACATAAATATGAAATAAAGAGATCCTCCGATCTCGGCAAAGACCCCACCCCGACTCTCGCACGTCTCCTGAACTCGAGTCTATCTACTCCTCAGGACCTGAAATGAGAGAAGTGAAAAGTCGTGAGCTTTCGAATGGAAAGCTCAGTAAGTACCCTGCAAGAATCACAATGGTCAACTGGAACATATATCAAAATATAGGATCATCAAACAAAGGGGCTACACCCCATACAAACAAACAGATCCTAACATCCAGCTACGGCCCTCGAGCCACGGATGAAGTCCAAGAACGGCTTCGACAAGCGTTTCCCCGGACGGCCACGGCCTCGGTATTAATAAAAGCGCGGTCTCGGTGCAACAACAACGACCTCGAGTACATGGCTGACGAGCGATGTCATTTGTCGGTAGCGCCACCTCTACGTGTGCGACCACGGCCGGCAAATCAACCCCAGCGGGGATCACGAGTCTCGGACCCCCACAGCAAGGCGGAAGATCAGAACTCATTTGGCACGTACCTCCCGGCCAGCACGCATGACCATGGCCTATGATCAAGTGTCGGCTCACGGGTGGGTAAGTCCAAAAGAGCATTCAAACAAACCAGTAGTGAAACTTACACTTTCATGTCGGATGAACCAGCGAGGGCTCACGCGTGTTTCCACGGCCACGTGCCGATCAACGGACCCTCGTGATCAGTTAACACTACTTCTAGCTCATCAATCACACACATACCAGGAAAGATAGCAAACAAGCATATATGTGTATGTGTCAACAAAAGCAGGGGCTAAATAGATCATGCTAACGAATAGCATCTAACAAGACAAGAAAACCCATGCAAGGGTGGAAACGAGGCAAGAGTGACTTACCTCTACACGCAATCCAATCACTGCGCCCGTATGCATGCAAGCCCAGCGACTCAACGCTCCACGCCCGATGCTCACGGTACACATAGATCCGCACCAACTAGTCCGCATCCCTTCCGACGCAACTCAGCACCCCAAGTCAACACCTGGAAACCATGAACCCAGTCTCAAATAATGTATACGCGTGCATGAAGAACTAGCACTATTCACGTCGAACTAAATAGGGCTCGGCCCAACAAATTCAACTCAAACCCTTAATTAATCTTAATTCTTTAATTATCTCGGATAAACCCTTTATCCTCAACTTTCCAAACTGGCCCAAAGGCTCAACCCACTTGATCACAACATCACTAAAATAAAAATTCTCAAGAACCTCAAAAATAATATCAATGCAGAATTTCTGAACCTCTTACTTGCTTGATCTCAAAAGAACTGCCCATAACTTTTGATCCCGGAATCCATTTGAGTTGAAACAGGGCTCGTTGGAAAGATCTCTTCCTCATCTTTCCAACGGTACCTTATGTGATACTAACCGATATCTACACGAACAGCAGATTTCTCTCGAAGCGGGCAGTCAGGCAACATCCTTCAATCTCACATAAAATCATAAGCATCATACTTCATCAACCCAAAGATAACACCATACACAGACCTGACCCACATCCTCAACACATTCATTTCATGAGTTTCTATCATCACAAACTCTCATCAGATCCAAGGTCTCAACTCATATAAACCATGCCCTGCAAGCACTCAAGTCCTAACTCCTCCCTTCTATGCACATGCAACAACCTGGACAGCAACACACACACGATTTATCCATCATCAATACCTCTTTTAGTAAACCATAGAAGGGCTAACAAAGTCTCAAAATAAAGGTTATTATTTCTAGCTAAACCCCAAGAGTTTCACACAAGATTCTCTTCTAAAAACCCAGCTTTTAATTGCCCACTTTTTCATCTTGACCTTCTGTCAACCATTTGATGTGGCTTTCTAAATCTCTCTTTGATCCATATTGGTCAGTCCTATGAATTTCAAAAATATAAAAAGCCTTCATTCCAAATTACAACCATGAGAACCTTAACATAAAATCACCCCAAAACCTCTACATCAACCCACTCACTCTCTCTCTAACAGTTTACAGCCACCCTCCTGGCAATACCCAGAAACGCAACAGAGAAGAACTCAACCTTCACCTTTTTCTTCTTAACTTACATCCATTCCTATTTATTAAATCACCACATTCGGTTCAAACACACACACATACGATTCTGGATCAATTGCATCTTGTAGAAAGCCTTCAAAACTCCCTTTATTACGATCAAATAATTCACAGTCCTTTTAAACACATTCCTTTAACAATGAAAACTAGACTATGTCAACCTTTCACCACTTGTACTCACATGCAATCATCAACACTAAAAACCTCAAACAAATCCATTGAACACTTGTATAATATAATAATTAATCTCTCACCCCACTTAAAGAAGCCATCCATGGTTAACCTCAAAGATTAACAACACATGCACATAAAATCAAGGAACACATCCTCTCTGTCATCTTCTCTCATGAACCTCAACAAGAATTATAAGCCTCAAAATGCAGCTGTAAAAGACATGGAAACCCATCCAGCCCAAGACCCAAACCAATCCAACATCTTCAACACATGTTACTTTCTAAACCAACTTATTAAACCAGAACTGAATTTCCAATCCAACAACACATCATCCCTCCATATTCCAGTTCAGAGAACCCAATTTCAACTCACACTAAACTATTTTCAACCCATGCTCATGTATATTATTATCCATGTGAACACCAACTAAGAACTCCACTCATGCCACCATTATAATCAAATAAGTGGATTAAAACCCCAACAACATCAATTAACCTTGCCTCCACAACCATGCAAACCCACAGTGCAACAAATTCACAGAGGTGTTAGAGATGCTTACCAATCCCTTAGGTTGCCGGCGAACTCCCACGACGACAGCGGTCTCAAGCCCTTGCCATGTCTCTTCCCTTCAAAGCTCTTTTTCTCCTTCAACGATGGACCAAACCCGATGACCAAGAAGGAGCTTCCCAACCGCTTGGTGGAGTCTCTCCGCCGTCAGAACTCAAGGAGCACCGCGTCTGCTAATCCTCAGGCCGGAATCAGAAAACGGAGGAAAGAAACGGGGAAGGGAGAATGAAGGATGGCGGCGTTAGGGTTCTGGAGGCCGGCCCTTACTTATGGCTCGAGGAAGGATCTCCACGCAATCGTAACGACGTTTAAATTCGATCCTTATCTTATCCGATTGTTCCCCAAACACGGAAACGATGCCCACTATCTCTACGAATCAGGAACCCACTTGACTCAAGTGCATGGTTATTTGCACTTTTGCAAATCAGCCCCTCTAGTACTACAATTCACACATGCATGCATTCATGTACATTTAGTAAGTAACCCCTGACTTTTACTTTAATTGCACGCAGTTCATTCTTTGTGAGAGAAAATGTTTTTTTTTCATTTACACCCTCCCTTTCCCAAATTTACCAATCAATCCTCCCTCACCCACAAATACAAATTAAGGTTTATTCTAAAATAAATCCCATTTTTTCCAATTAACCATGTCTAGGGGGGATTCTTTCAATAAAAATAACCAAACATAATAAAATTCAATCCTAAAAACCCTGGGTTTTACAAATAATGCAATAAGTTCAGCTTCCATAGTGCTCCTAACATTGAGCTTTTACTTTGCAGATTTTCATTAGATAGCTCCTCCACCAAGTAGGAATAGTTAGCCGGAGGTGGACTTTAAGTCTAAGAAATTAGATATCCAGTTGGCATCTGTGTATCCCCGTACAATACTAGGGAATCCTGTGTATCTCAATCATTGGGACATGGTTCTCTTGAGGAATTTAAGTACTCTCTCTAGAGTAGTCCAATGCTTAGAGTTAGGGTTACTAGTGTACCTATTGAGTCTAGTCATAGCACAAGCTATATCAGGTCCAGTTCTGTTAGATAAGTACATTATAGATCCTATAATTTGTGCAAATCGATCTTGCCTTATAGGTTCACCCTATGTTTCTTAAGGTGCATAGTATGATTATAAGGTGTAGTAGAAGACCTGCAATCAAGATAACCAAAATTTTTTAGCACTTTCTCAGTATTGTGTGATTGGGACAATGTTATTTCAGATTTAGTTCAAATAAGTTTAATTCCCAAAATCATATTTGCTTCTCCTAGATCCTTCATGTCAAATTTTCTGGACAAGAATTTCTTAGTGTCATTAATCAAATTCATGTTAGGGGAAAATATTATGTAATATTATTATTTTATTAGGTTAAAAATCAAGCTAAAAATGAATTTTCGGTCGGACGAGGTTGATTTTCAGCTTGAGCTTAAACTAAATTTCGAGTTCAATCTAGTCAAATCGTGTTTTAGATATTTTAATTAGATTGTATTTTAGATAAGGGCATCTTTAATGATTGAGTCTTCCAAAAACTCAATACCTATGCCACCTCATCAACCCATTAACCTCTTATCCACTAACCTTTCCCCCATAATGGTTGAGCTATCCATTATACTATAATATGGGACCCACTATCATATCATTCACCATTTCAATTTTTCATAATAAATATTTTTATTAAAATGTATTTATTTCAAAAAATATTTTAATGTTTAATAAAAGTAGATAGTATATATACAAAAAAATTCCATATTTTCAAAATAAAATATTAAAATATTTCATAAATAAAAAATATATTAATTAAAATTACATAAATAATCAAATTACATAGTAATCAAAATAAAATGCATTAAAAATACAAAAGATAAATTCTAAATATTATATTTAGATTTTATAACATTACAACATAAGACGATGATTCTCAAGTTGTTCAACATTCATATTGTTAGTATCCATGATGAAAATTTGATGATCAACAACCATTTTAAAAGATGCCTTTAAACTCTGCACTTCGGTTAATTTTTTTTTCTTTATTCTCGTAATTCAGCCCACCTTTCTTCAAATTCTTCATCCATATTTTTATCGGTGCCGCTTGACTTCCCTTTTCTCTTCGTCTTTGCCTTTGCTTTTGCCGCTTTCTGACTGATGGAGCGAACTTCACACTCATTGTCATCTATATCGAGACTGGTATCTACATTAGATGAAGATGTGTAGGCACCTCTTTCATTGATCTTTGTTTTCTTTGAAGACCTTGTAAGAGGAGTGTTTGCTTTCCATTTTGGATCGTCTTTTAACATGACCCAAACATGCTCATGGCAAAAATGTTTTTTACGATAATATAGCGTACGAGCATGTTCCATCAACTAGTCGTCACTCTATCTGCTATGGTGCTCTCCTTCCAATTTGTTGTATACCTGGTTGAATTCATTAACATTTGGAAGCATCCAGTACCAATGTTGTTTACAACTAGTTTGCTTTCATCTTGGACCAGATTTTTGATTTCCATTGGAAAGTATTGATTACTTTCGTGTCCAAAACATCTTATCATTCTGACCAATGCCCACATTGCTATCACTTGAAATTGTAAGCCATGCACTCACAAGCATTTTATCATCTTCTATACTCCACGGTTGACATTTTTTTTGCTTGCTCTTCATATTGTTCTCCATCTATGACGATATTCTCTTTCCCTGGTTGTGTGGAGTAAGGAGGAAATTGAGAGTCAGAAAATGAAGCTGTTTCCGTTGTGTTTTGATGCTCTGTATGAGAAGCTTCATCCAAATTTGTGGATTCGTTTGTAAGAATTGGAATGCCACCCATTTCTGCATTGGGAAACTGATTGGCCATGAACGGATTAAAAAAACCTGGTCCCGAATACGTAGGATAAGAATATGGAAAACCTGATTGATTTTGGACATTTGGAAGGAAGTATGGATGATTTTGTGGAGGCGGATATTGAAAATTTTGCATATTTGAAGGGGAAAAAAGGGAGAATTTTGAGAATTTTGTTGAGTATTTGAATTTGGATTTTGTGAAGATGAGGAAGTATTTTTATACATAAGTGGGAGATTGAAAGAGAATGAAGAAGAAGTGGAAGAAAAAGAATGAAGAAATGGTGGAAGATCAGATGAGAATATGAGTGTATTTATAGAGTTTGATATTTTTAAATAATAATAAATTATTAAAATATTTGACCTCAACGGTCGTTTAAAACAACGGGTGTGTTTTAATTTGAATGGAACATTGAGTATTTGTTTTAAAAATAAAAAATACTTTTTTTAAAATGAAGATGCACTACAACGCTTGTTTGGTTGGGGGATAATCTTTGGGGTTATCCCCAACACAATTTCCCGTAAAAAAGTTTTTTCCGCCAAAACCTTTAACTAAGATTTAAAAATATAACTCACCAATACATGGTAGACACATCACTATCTTATCATTAATACCTTTAGTTTAAAATTCCCACCAAAAAAATTTAAATTTTTTCAAAACTTATTTCTATCTCCAAGTGGGATAACCCTCAATCAAACGCAAGCGGCAAAGGTCCTTTGCACACGAGATGAGAACTCCGGTTCAAATCTTCTCTGTCACAAAGTGAGGGCGCAAGACGCGGGTCACCTAGTGGAGTGGCCACTTGCGCCATGCGTGAGTGCTTACGTGTGGGATTGATAGTCAAGGGGAGGAAGCTCGATAGGCTCCATTGAGCGCCATTAAAGATGCCCTAAGGGAATCAAACTAATTTCGAGCTTGAGCTTATCATTTTGAAGTTTGAGCCGAGCTTGAGCTAGGCCCAGCTTGATTATATTATGCTTGATAACTGCCCTAGTGAAGATTATTAAACTTAAGGGAAATATAATGGGTTGCTTTGAAAATCCTCCTTAAAAGGGCAGCAAAACTAAACCGAATAGCCACCAGAAGTTAGGTGAGAACCTTGTGGCCCAAGTCCAGATTGGTCCATGTGACTACCTTTTTCATTCTCAGGATCCTCTACAATGTATTAAAGAGATTCATGTCCCTCAAACCATCATTAGCACCAAAGCAATTAAGCATGCTCTGTCCTCTAATAACATCTTAATTAACAACTGTTTTGAGAATTGTACCATTTCATCTTGGACCCTCACTTTTTCAAAATTATTTATATACCCTTGTGTTATGATAAAAGACCGCAAAGAAGTCAAAAAGAAAATCAAAACCTCAAAGCAATTATTATTATTTTCAGCTGATTTATGTATGAAAAAGAAAATAATTCAATTTCACAAGAAAGAAATAATGAATAATGATCAAGCAACATGAACGGATTAATTAATATACACAATGTTAGAATAATTTTTTTGAAAATGAGGGGGTGAAAAGAAATTTAATTAAAATTTTTAATTTTCTCTAAAGTCAAGGGGTAAAATTGCAAAAAGTAAACAAAGTTAACAAACTCGTTCAAATGAAGTATGGGGGAGATATTAACGGGAAACAAAGCCTAATTTTGAATCTCAACGGAGCCCGTTGGCGCTTTCCGTTGAAAACTCACGCAACACTTTCTTTCTCTTTCTCCGTCCCCTTCCCAAAGTGGTACTGCTCAGCAGAGTGAGCCCAGACCAGCACACCATCTCATCATATCCCCTCTTCTCCTCCACTCTTCAAAGCCACGAGCTCCACCACCTCCAAGAGATTCAACAATGGCGGGCTTCGTCGGCGTCCTTGTCTCAGATCCATGGCTCCAGAACCAGTTCACCCAGGTCGAGCTCCAATCCCTCAAAGCGCAGGTAAGCCTATCCCATTCTTCTGCAACGGTGGCAGCGGCGGTGCATACTCATTGTGTCTCTTCTTTTGTAGTTCTTGTCGATGAGGGACCACGGCGGCGGTCTGAGACTTGGCGACCTCGCTGCCAAGATGTCGAAGCTTAAGATCATCGGCGATGGGATTAGCGAGGAAGAGAGGGATTCGTTTGTGAAGCAATCGTATGCGAATCTCGATAGCGATGTGGACTTTGAGTTCTTCTTGAGGGTATCACTGTCTTGTTTGGGTTTGATTTTTTGTTTTGGTGTGGTTAATTTCTTGAGGATTTTTTTTCTGCTTTTTTTTTGGAAGGTTTATTTGAAGATGCAGGTGCAAGCTGGGGCGAAGAACTCTTCTTCTGCTTTTCTGAAGGCCGCCACCACTACTTTGCTTCATACTATTAGTGAATCGGAGAAGGCATCTTATGTCTCTCATATTAATAATTATCTCGGCGATGATTCATTTTTGAAGAGATATCTCCCCATTGATCCACTCACTAATGATCTGTTTGAGATATCCAAGCATGGGGTGCTTCTGTGGTGATGTTTCTTTCTATTTTTCTAATGTTTGTGTGTTGAACGGATTGTGATGATTGGATTGACAGATTCAAGTGGTTGAAGATTGTTTTCTTTGCTTGTGTAGCAAATTGATCAATGTGGCTGTGCCGGGGACCATTGATGGCGCCGCGATTAACACCAAGAAAGTGTTGAATCCTTGGGAGAAGAATGAGAATCATACTCTCTGTCTCAACTCTGCCAAGGCCATTGGATGTACTGTGGTCAACATTGGGACGCAGGATCTTGCTGAAGGAAGAGTGAGTGTGCCTTTTATGATCTTTTTTTTTTTGGTGACATAACTCAATTCTTTTATTTTCTGAAGTCATGAGAATTTGGAAGGATTACCTTCTGTTGATGTGGATGGAAGTGAAAGTGACTGTCTGGATGATTGCTTGTGGAAGTTCTATATAATGGGAAAAAAAAGAATGTGCTTTAATTTTCTTTTTAAACATTTTTTTTTGCGTAATTCATCCACAATTATGTATTATTTATTATCATGCACATTTTCCAATTGAATGTACTGTTTACATTCTAACATCCTTTAGTCGAACAACATGGAGTGCTGAGTTATGTTAGTAGAAAATAAAAAAATATGACATAACGATACATTGGTTTTCTGAATCATTGGCATTATGATCATTCATGCAATGAACTCTGGACAAACTATAACACCATTTGCAGAATCTTTAGGTCAAGTAAGTATTCAGGGAAGACATAAAGTACCTATAAACAACACACTCCCATTCTTTTATGCTAAAAGGGTTTAAGCATTGTATTCCCTTAAAAATTTATTATTTCTTCAAAGCAGTAGCACTTTTGGATGGAAACTGTACATCATCATGACTATGAAGGATTTATTGTTGAGATGGCAGAGTGTTATTTATGTTGATCACTTTAGTATTCTGCTTATTTTATACCTATGTCTAATATCATGCTGCGCCCTGTTTTCTTCCATTGCATTCTTCCTATTTTTTCAAACTATGAAGTATCACAGTTTCTTTCTGTTTTGTGAGACACTAATAGTTGTCTTGTGTGCTTTCAGCCTCACCTAGTCCTTGGGTTGATATCTCAAATTATCAAGGTACATAAATAGGGTGAATTTGGATTTTCTTTGTGGTTATCATTTAATATTTCTAAAGACTACATATAAATATCTGGTACTCAGCATTTCAAAGGATCATATAAATGTCCTTGGACTATTCTGATTTTTTACTTGTGCTTCACAATGTTTCTTACTGTTTTGTGATCCTTTGTTTATTAGTGAATTTTTAAACATTTATTGTCTTGCTACCATCAGATTCAACTTCTGGCAGATGTTAACCTTAGTAGAACTCCCCAGTTGGTTGAGTTGGTTGATGATAGTAAGGTGGGTTAATGTCTCATTCTTTTAATATCTAGTATTTTAAAGTCTTGTTGTAGTTCCAAAGATTTGTGATCAAAGTTCTTAGACTCACTTCTTCCATAAATTAGTATTTTAATTTCCTTGACCTGTTCAGGATATAGAGGAGCTGATGAGCCTATCACCAGAGAAGATTTTACTCAGATGGATGAACTTTCAACTTAAAAAAGGAGGGTTCAAGAGGCTCATAACAAATTTCTCATCGGATGTGAAGGTTTGTCAATTAGATATCTACAAAGTCACTGATGGTTCTTTTTGTATCATTACTTTAACCTTCATTCTAAAGCATGATTCCTTTTTCTCCACAGAACTGTATGTAAGTATTTATGTATTAAAACTTAAAAGTCTGTTATGTGAATCAATTTTGAGAGACACTGCTATTCATGCTCGACAATTAGCTTTTTCTGGTCTCATCCAATTATTCATTATCATATGCTCATATTTGCTGATCTATTTCAATAATACCTCACAATTATCACGGTGATTGCAATCAACCTATTTTGTTTTTGTTCATATGCAACATAGAATTTTTCAAAACCTGCAATATTTCAAACACCAGCTTCTATATGCGAAGTTTCATTCAAAGCACACATATATTGACATAGTTTCAGTCTTTATTTTGCTGGCACAATTAATCATATATGTTCTCTTGTACCAAAATATAAGGTGCCGATCTCAGTAAATCTAAACCAGGGCATTAGTCCAGTTTTGACCTTGGTTGATTTAGGATGTGACGAATATTTATTATCTCAGAGCACCTTCGCTTCTAATATAGGAAGTTCTCTTTTGACTTCTATGAATGAAATGAGGTGGGCTCTACTTTATTATGAAATCATTTTCTTCTCATGCTCACAGTCCATTAGCTTCTGTTGAGACAGATATATAGATAGATAGCCAAACAAACATATGGATGAGCATAGTAAACATTTGATTGTGAAAATTCAATTGATAGTGGTAATCATTTGTTTGTGTGTGTGTGTTTGTGTTTTTTGTTTTCTTCAGGATGCTGAAGCATATACTTGTCTACTAAATGTTCTGGCACCAGAGCACAGCAATAAATCTTCTGGAATGACATTGAAAAGTGCACTAGAAAGAGCAAAATTAGTTCTCGAGCATGCTGATAGAATGGGCTGTAAAAGATACCTGACCCCAAAAGATATTGTTGAAGGCTCACCAAATCTAAATCTTGCATTTGTTGCACATATATTCCAGAAAAGGTATGGACTACCTGCCGCTCCATTGACTGAACAATATTTATTTAACATAAGTTGCATAGAAAAATCAGCCAACATGGGCTGGTAGGTTTTAAAAACTTTCAAGAGTTAAAGTCAACCCCACTAGTGATATAGAGAATGATTTCTCAATGTTTCTTTCAATCCCTTCTTCATTATCTAAGAGTCTAGGTGTTGCTCCATCTTAGAAAGGCTACCTTAATGACAGTATGCTGACTCTTTATTACCAATTGGACCTGTGGACTTTGTGGATTTGATAACAAACTACTTGATTAAATATTGGTAATAAAAGCATTTCTAGGGTGTACTGTTATGGAAATAGTATAAATCTACTACATGGTATGGCTTATAATCGACCTCTTTGAACAAAAATGTTAAATGAGGCTTTAGCAGGATTTGGAGATGGGCACAAATAGAAAAATGGCAAAAACTTTACGACACCAAGAGACTCAATGGTCCCCACCCCACACTTGCATTGGCCAATGCCCCACACTCACAATAGCCAGTGCAAATTACTCAACAAAATCTAACCCCAATATCCTTACACACAAACACGTAACCTCAAGCATAGAAACTCCTAGTACAGTTCTATGTGCACCCCTATCCTTCAGAGCGACCCCTTGAATCTCTGGTAAGATTTGGGTTATTTGGGTGATCATGTATACAAAGTCCATGAGCTGGGGATAACTATTAGAGTTAGTTCTCTTGTAATACTAACCATGAATGTTTACCATATTTGACATATATGCTTTGAACAATTAACATCTACACATATCTCATGTTATGAATAATGCTTTTCTACCAAATAGGTAACCATTAGACTTCTCAACTCATTAATAACCATTAACTTTTTTTTTTAAAATCGCTAACATCACCATCTCAATATAACTTGAATTGTTATGAATGAATTGGTAAGTCTATTTGGTAAAACCTTTTTGTACAAAATAACATTTTTATTCAGGCTATTCGCATGAATATAAATTTATTTCTACTTCCCTCTCCTTCCACAAATACAGCATTATAGCTAGTTCTCTACAGCCTATTCTCTCTACTTAGGCAAGCATTGAGTACATCCAATTAATGATTGGTTTGTTAATTGTGAGATTGTGTTCCTGTAAGTTATGAACATTTGTCACTTGTCAAGCGCTTAGAAGTTGTTCTCATGTTGTTAAACTAAATCATTCAAAGCTCAAACATATATGTTTTGCTTTCAAATTTTATTTTCTTATTGTTGTTAATTACCTATTCTAGTCTCTAGTTTGGTTTGAAGCATTCTTTTCTTATTTTAATCTTGGTCAAACCATAAAATAGTTGTAGAATCTTGATGTTAATGTAACAAATACTGTCAATTTAATGCTCTATCTGTGCATCCTGAACTTAACTTAATCCCTGTGTGTAGAAATGGATTATCTTCACAGATGAAGCAAATATCTTTTCTGGAATCAATGCCAGATGATGCACAAATTTCTAGAGAAGAAAGATCATTTCGATTGTGGATCAACAGTCTTGGGATTTCAACTTATATAAATAATGTGTTTGAAGATCTTAGAGATGGGTAAATCATCTCTATCTTGTCTTTTCTATTAGTTATTTTTTTTAAACCAAATGGTGACATGCTTCTATAATAAGTGATCTAGTTGGCAAATTCTGGCCATGCTAATACTTCATTGTATATCTTTGTAGATGGGTCCTTCTTGAGGCCATTGATAAAGCCTCACCTGGGGTAGTCTGTTGGAAGTTTGCCAATAAACCTCCTATCAAAATGCCATTCAGAAAAGTGGAAAATTGTAATCAGGTTGTAAAAATAGGAAAGCAATTGAAATTTTCTCTTGTTAATGTCGCGGGGAATGATATTGTTCAAGGAAACAAGAAATTAATATTAGGTAAGCTTCCATACATGCACTCCAAATTTTATGCATGTACCTTAATCCTGATTGGGCATGCGCCTGAAAAATATAATCTAGGAACTTGTTTTTTGGAAATAGATTGATTGTTGAAACCTATTTGGATTTAGTTTGGAAGCCCAACCTGAAATCATATAGTATCAGTAGTTTATAATGATAATGCCTTAAATTTCCATTATTCTTCTGACAAATATGATCTTTTTTCAGCATTTTTGTGGCAATTAATGCGATACAACATCCTCCAACTTCTAAAGAACTTGAAATTTCATTCTCATGGAAAAGAGATTACAGATGCAGATATTCTGAAATGGGCAAATTGCAAAGTTAAAGATTCAGGAAGACACTCTCGAATGGAGAGTTTCAAGGTATTATACATTTCTGATTGTACCATTGAGATGTATGTTTGTTCTTCACAAACTGAACTTAAAAATTTACTTGTGGAACATGGAGACTGCTTCATATTTTAACCAAAAGAAGTATGCCATTTAGGATTTATTTTACATCATTCACCCAGATCTTGAGTTTATTTTTGTTAGATGTAAACCAAACAAAGCAACGAATGAAAAGAAGAGAAATAGGAATTTTTTGATGGATCTAGAATTAGATTATAATGGAGGTACCTACACCCTCATAAAGAGAGCAAAAGGATGAGGGTTGCCAACATAATCTCAAAAGACATTTATCACCCTTGTAAACTGAGCTAAAGAAATCACCTAATAAATGACATAATACCACTTAAACAATTTTGACCCTATTCTATTTATCCATTGGGATTCCTTCAGGATATTTTGAAGCCTTGTCTGGTCAAACCAGGTCTTAGAAAAAGCTCAGTTCCTTTGGTTTTATTTCAGCAAGGGCTTATGTAATGTTAGGACAGCTACCATAAAATAATGATGATAATGATGATGATGATGTTGGATGGATAATATTGGTTTGTCTATCTTGTTTATCTTGTATCCAGTATTTCTTGGAACTGCATAATGTTTTGGGAGGGAAAATGAGTTGCAGCTTGTTACTTAGCAATTATCCAACTTCTTTAATGGTGAAGCCAAATATAAAGCATTAGTTTTGTTACCTTATTCTGATCTTTATTGCCTCTTATATGTGCTTGCATCTATTAAGAATAGAGAATATGAATATGTCAATGTTGCTAAAGTGCAAAACCCTGAGCATATATAAAGGTTCAATATAGGATAGTCACCCTATATCAGGATACCACTATATAAAATAACAATCTGATTTAGAGAACAACCTAATGTAATAGAGTTATATGGTAACAATAATATGTTCAACAACTTTACACAATATTTCAACTATTATCTTGTGTGGTGATTGGTGATAGCCTTTCTTAAACTGCAGGACAAAAAACTCTCCAATGGCATTTTCTTCCTTGAGTTGCTCACTTCTGTGGAGCCTCAAGTTGTGAATTGGAGTCTTGTGACTAGAGGAGACAGTGGTAAGCTATGTCAAATTCCCTTGGAGGCAGTCCTGTATTTATTTGTGTTGTTTTATGGTCGGTTTTCATATCCTATTATGATCCAGCATTAAATTTTAATATGATTTAGGGTAAAGATCAACGATAAAGTCACCTAGATTTTTGATAGATCTTACTTACCAGGAAAGGAATTGCATCTCTTGATTTCCAAGCATTGCGTCAATCCTAACTAAGACTCTGGAGTCCGAACAATTGTCTAAGCTGGTTCCCATAGTGTTGAATTATTATCTGATAACCCAATGCCAAATCCACAACTTTAGTTCTGTTTTAGAAGATCCTGCATCAGAAACCTGTTACATTTGGTGATATGCATGCTTTCTAGAATGTTGCAAAGACTATTGGTATGCTTTTTAAATGCAAAACAATCCTGATAGGCTTCTGCACCTGGTTGTGACAGAGCTGTGGCAGTCTGTAACTAGAGTTATGCTAGATTTCACAATGGTGGAAGCTAGGAAGTTCATTGTAAAACATCATGATGGAAGTTTCCAGGACTGTAGATGGATGCCAAGTCCATTAGTATCTTGTAAGTTGCCAAGTCCATTAGTTTCTTGTAATTTACAAGATACTAATACACACCGCATTAGTATCTTGTAAGTTGCCATGCTGGGAGTTTCCAAGACAGGTAGATGGATACCAAGTCCATTGCTGCAAAATATGTTTTGCATAAGTTGCAGATTGACTGCTAAAAGAAACGGTTAGATTTAACAAATCCACTTGGTAGCAAGGAGTTTAATTAGAAGGGTTCTGCTAGTTAGCACTTGACTTCCATTAATAAGGTTCTAGTTCTTGGTCTTGGTGTCTACCAATAAGATTATCTACCTCTGTGAAATCGTGAGTAAGAAGTTTCTACACGACTGCTTTCTCTCCAGATGATAAGAACCTGGTAAACCTATGCTTCTTAACTTTTGAGCTTCATCTTTCTCTGTTTTCCATATGTTCATCTCAATATTGTTACTGTGGGACCCTTTCAGTACCTAGTGGGGAGTAGGGCTGTCAAACGATTAAGCTGTTCGTGAGCAGATCGAGATCGACTCCGTAAAAGCTCGAGCTCGGCTTGGAATTTCGAGCTGAGCTCAAGCTTCAATTTCGAGCTCGAATTTAATTTCGAGCCGAGTCGAGCTCGATCGAGCTCAACTTGAAAGCTCGAAATATTAATATATAATATTAATATTAATAAATATTAATGTATAATATAATATATAAATAAAATATTTAATATTTAGTATTAATTTATAAATAAGTTTTTTATTTCAAGCTTAATCGAGCCGAGTTCAAGGTTTCAAAATTATAATTAAGTTCTGAATTTTAAGCTGAATCGAGTCGAGCTTGAGCTTTCGAAATTAAAATCGAGACGAGCATGTTTTTTTGATGCGTAAAAGTAATTGACTCTTGCAAAACAGTGCTAAAATATAAGCATGCAATCTTTGGTTTAACGCAGATGAAGAGAAACGGATGAATGCCACTTATATTATCTCTGTGGCGAGGAAGCTTGGATGTTCTATTTTCTTACTCCCCGAAGACATATTGGAGGTAAATTGGCTGATTCTATTAAAATAAAAGCTTCTAATTTAGAAGTTTCTTTTGTCTACTTCTTGTTATATGTGAAAAAATTATTTTTGATAAAGGGATTAAAAAATGTTTCGTTTTTCAAAAAATATTCTTCTTTGGTAGATTTCATAAGATTTTGAAATGTATATCATCAAGTAAACATATTGAATTTTACTAATTTTTCTACATTACTACTCTTTATTTTATGCATTTAATTTTCTCTGAATTTAACTAAATGTAAAATAAATATATCTCAATCTTGATTGAGTTATCCCATCAATTGTTGTGTCATTAACAACCATTGGTTTTCAATTGCAATTCTTAAAAATACAAGTAATTTGACATGAATTAATTGTGAATGTTTTTTGGGTTCATGCATGCCATATTCATGATGAGTTTAGTATTCCATGAATGTTTCTCAGTATTGCATGACTACAAACAACATGAACTAATTAAATATTAAAACTCTCAGGGATAATACAATTAATTTTTCAAAGAAAAAAACCTCTCCCAATATTTTAAAATCAAAATGTACACATGATGGTGTTTTGCCAATTTAATGCCAAATTTGTTTTAGTTTGGTTATTTACTATGAATGTTTAAAGATAATCATATACTATTTATTTGATTCAGCTTAAGAGATCTATCTAAACAAACATCACATTCATGGACTTTGATCTATATTTAAATTTTTTTAATTCTCATTGTGATTTGAGATTATAAGTTTTTTCTTTTCTTTTTGCATCTATGATATATACTAATTCTTTAATAATGTTATTAAATATAGTTTTTAATAGTAACACTATAGTGATATATTAAAAATACTAAACATAATTAAATTTTAAACAATCAAATATCAACCATTAGGATATTTTTTGTTTATGAGAACTCTAATAAAAACAACACTTGATTCTAGTCAATCACATAAACCACATTGGTCGTGATTTTGAAGAAAATAATCATGTGATCTTGGAACAATTAACCATGGATGTAATGCTGGTTAAACCAATACCTAATCCTTTTTACCACATGTTTAATGATCTATCTTTTTTGAAGTTTTACCTAAACAAGCAAGCATAGATGAGTAACCATCCACATCTCTTAGGTTTCACATGCAATGGATTATAAGATAAGATTGGCATAGAATGAAAGGGAATGACTGAATAATTAAAGCAACATTCTTTTGATTTTCATTTAATATACTTATGATGTAATGACATGAAACTTTTAGGTTCTGAACCAACGATCTCTTTGAGAGTAGGTAACTAATCTGTTTTATTATGTAGTTCCATTGTTTACCTACTCACATCATGTTATCCATTGTGGGACAATGTTGGATTCTTCTGATTTCGAGATAAATTCTCTGAAAAAGAGAAGTTCAGTAAGAATTACTAGTTATAAGCATTCCCTTAATAACATGATAAATGATAATTAACTTTTTTTGTAAATAAAAATCAGAGACAGAGGAAGAAAGATATGTCGAAAGTCTTCATATATACTCGATTATTTTCAATGAAGTGTGGCTCATCAATTTTATTTTTCTTATTTTTATATAATCGTATTATACTATTTTTTTTCTCCTTTCTTTTCTTTGGAGTTTTATATTTTATGTAAGCTGAAACCTTCATCCAACAAGAACAAACTTTCAGACATATGATGGGAATGAGAAGTTTCAAACATTCTTTCTCTTTACCTCTCAATCTTATCTTTGGTTTATGTAGTTAATTATCATGAAATAAATAAGGTTGAAATAGAGAACAAGGAGTTAAAAAAAAAACAATGAATTGTAATTGGATGATGTATGTTTCATCAGGTAAATCAGAAGATGATGCTTACACTGACAGCAAGCATCATGTATTGGCATTTGAGGAGGCCAGTCGAAGACCGATCCGTGTCCTCTGACAGTGACAATGGGAGTTCATCTGAGACCATCTCAAACTCAAACATCGACGATTCCGCATCAGAGTCATCTACCGATGATACTTTGAGCAGATAGTTGCAGCTATCCTGATGACTACCTAATTGATCGACTAATGTATATTCTCTAATCAGTTATTACAGATGTTCAGAACAGCTGATACATATCAGTTGTGACTAAACCAGAGTACGTAGCATAGCTCTTTTGCTTTGATGTATCAAGCATGCAGAAATAGGTGGGTTTTACTCACTGCATTCTGATAATGTATTGAATGTACACACTAACAAAAATGTGGGCTGTTTGATTTGTCAGTAGTTTTCCCAGGCATCCCTGATCCAATACTTTCATGAGGATAATCAGGTGGGATTTCTTTTGCTTGCTATGATTGAGTAAATCCTTTATTTTTCAACTCCTTCCCGAGTATGGTAGATCTGTAGGCAATGAGGAAGAGTAATTTGCATAGAAATCTTCAAGAAAATAAGGGGATATTTGTGGAGAAATCAAAGGTTTTTTTAAGGCAGAACTAGGTTTTTCAGAATTATAGAACAAGGGAGATCCCTCTATCTCCGCTCTACTCCAAATCCATTACATTAGGGCATATATATCTTTACAACCAAAAGTCTCGAAATTCTACAATATTACAAAACATACCACACACATAAAGATGAATTAATTCTTAACACTCCCTCTTAATTTATATTTTCTATTCCCAACAATTTTCTAAAGTATTGAAATTTATTTCTTGGAAGAGCTTTAGTGAAATATCAACAACTTGATCTTCGGTTTTGAGATATTAGATTTCTACTTCATCTTCAATTGCATCTCTAATGAAGTGATACTTCATAGCAATATGTTTCGTTGGGCTATGATATACTAGATTTGTCATACATAAGTGGAGTTGCTTCTTTTTGTAGTTCACCAATGTCTTCCAATATTCTTCTCAACCATATTGCTTGTGAGATAGCCATTGAAGCGGACACATATTCGGCTTTGGCGGAGGAGAGTGTAGCCTTCTCTTGCTCCTTAAAAGTCTATGTAAACACACTCGATCCAAGATAGAATGCATAAACGGAGTTGTTTTTCATGCCATCAATGCTTCCAAAGATGATCACTATCACAAAATCCAACTAATTTGACAAAAACATGTATCTCATAAGAGATGTCATAGTCAACCGTACCTTGGATGTATCTCAATATCCTCATTGCTGCTCCAAAATGAATTTGACTTGGCTTGGCCATGAACCTTGGCAACAAATTTTTAGTAAACATAATATTTGGTCTGGTTGATCCTAAATATGACAAACTCCTGATCAAAATTCTATAGAGTGCCATCAACCTCTTTAGAACCATCATTTTTGGAATACTTTTCATTTGCATTCATGGGTGTGTCAATAGGCTTACAATCCTTCATGTTGAACCTCTCAAGAAGACTTATAGCATATTTTTTTTGAGAAATAAATACATCATCTTCATTTTGACTAAGTTCAATTCCCAAGAAATAATGTTGAAGACCCATATTACTCATTTCATACTTGTTCATCATATCTCTTCTGAAATCTTCAATCATATTCTCATCATTCCCAATGAACACTAAATCATCAACATCAAGAGAGATAATGAGAGCATTGGATTTACCTTGAGTTTTCACATACAATGTTGGCTCACTCTTGCTTCTTTGAAAATCAAAAGTATGCATCAATTTCACTATACCACGCCCTTGGTACTTGCCTGAGGCCATATAATGTCTTCTTCAACTTGTATACTTTTGCTTCTTTACCTTAAACAATGAAGCCTTGAAGTTGTTGTTAGCTCATTAGGGAGAGATATTTTTATTAGGTATATGCTTCATGTTTAGGGCTAAATATGTGCATGTTTAGTCCTAATTCTTATAGATTGTAGAACTTGTGTTAGCTCACTCGGATTATGTATGTTTTAAAGAAATTTTGATAATTATGCGTATTAATTCGAGTTATTTATGATTGTCACTGGAAAGGCTGATTTTCGGCCTCCACAATGAATTACCAACTAGGAGGATGTCATGAGCAAAAGCAAAACGAGCCGCGATTAAGCAAGTCTTCACCAGGCGATTATGACAGTGTGAGATGTGTCCCTCCTCAGGAGAGATGCGTCTTTGATTACACTCTGAGCCACCGATAGAGTAGGGATTTTGCGATGCGTCTTTGGCTTTCATGAGCCAGCGTTGCTAGCAGCGTAGCTAGCGATGGTGATTTCCGATGTGTCGCTCCTCAAGGAGGGATGCGTCGCAGATTTTGGCTATATAAGAGAATGTTGCACTCCTAGGGTTATTATCTCGGTTTCTTGACGATAGAGGCGGCGCCCTCAAAGTATGCGATGAGTAGGCGCATTGAGGGCTTCACCAAAGGCCGAACCGACGATTCGGAGAGCCTCAAGGCTATCTTGGGAAGAGAGGGCTTCACAATAAGGGCTAAGATCCGCATATTCTTGCATTATCTTTTAATTTTAGTCCTTGTATCTTAATCATGAATGCTACATTGTATGAATGCTTTGATTTGTTTGTTATGAGCATTATGATAGTAGGCTAGAACTTTTTTCTAGGGTTGTATGGTGATGTGGACATGAGCATCAATTTTATCTCTTGATTATATGGTTTGTTGGTTGATGTATTGTAAAATCCGAATATTTTAGGAAATTATTTTTCCTAGTTATTTTCCTTAATTTTTGGTTAATAAAAGGAAAATCCCCATGGTTTGATTTAATTGAATTCTTTATGGAATGAAGATTAATTTTAAATTTTTTTAATTTATTAGTTAATTAAAGAAGTTCCCCATATTTGAAATTAAGTGGGTTTTATGTGGAAAGAAGAATTTTATTGGTTAGTTCCCTAATTAGGGTTAAATGGGTCATCGGGGATCTTTCGGTAATTACAAAAAAGGTAAGGACTTAGACGCAAAAAAGGCATGGATGGATGGATATATATATATATATATATATATATATATATATAGGGGGCTGTTAGGATCAGGCCGGCTGATACTGACAGCTCCCATATCACACACACACACACACACACACACATATATATATATATATATATATATATATATATATATATATATATATGTTATGAAATATTTAAAAGAATGAATGTCCATTACGTTACCCTTACCCTTTATTTCTTAACTCCCCTTTTCTTATAGTTTCATTTGCCCAAAAGGTTACCATTCTCTCTTGTAATTCCTATACATATGTGATTGTATCCAAGGAATTGTATAACAACAAGAAAAACAAGAAGAAGAAAAGCTTCCTTCTACTTTCTCTTATCTTGCTCTCCTTTTGCCTTACTTTTCTTTATTATTTTCTATAGTTTTTATAACACGTTATCAGCACGATTTGTTCTCTACAAGCAACAATTCCTTATTTGTTCTTCGTGTGTGAACCGGATTCACTACCGGCCTCAGGGTCATAGTCTTGTCGAAGGATCCTTTTCTAGTAACCTCTCTGTGCCGGTAATTATATTCATAACTTTTTTTTGAATTTGCATTCTTATATATATAAGAGAAAAGCTCTATTATCTTTTACAATTTTCATAAAAAAAAAATTACAACATGAAGCTAAAGGGTAAGCAAGACTTGAAGTCCTGTGTACATCAATAAGGCCTGAAGCCTTAAATCAAAAGTATTTATTTCATAATTTGGCTTCATGATCAATACAAGACCTGAAGTCTTGTGCAAATAAATAAGGTTTGAAGCCATAAACACAAAATATTGATTTCATAATTTGAAAGAGGGTGCTTGCTATATATGTGGCATGAAAGACCATTGGTCACGTACCTGTCGTACGACCAAACATCTTGTTGACATCTTGGTCTACTAACCTCTATGGCATTCACTGAACTCAATGGTGGTGATCTATGTCTAGCAGACAATGCAACAACACACACCATTTTGAGAAATGAATTCTATTTTTCTACTCTATGTCATGTTGAGGCTAATATCAACATCATGTTTGGTACCACAAATTTAATAGACAACTCTGAAAGAGCATATATCATGTTCCCTGAAGGAACTAAATTCATTATTAGTGATGCGTTGTTTTCCAGTGATCACAAATCTTGAAACTTACTCAATTTTATAGATATTCGATAGAGTGGTTATTGATATGGAGTAAAAAGAAAGGCACTGATCGTGTACCTGTCGTACATTGAAGCACCTTGTCAATCTTTATCAAGCACCAATAAAAGAAAAAGAATCATTGAAAATTCATGAGGGCATCAATTAAAGAACCAGAAGCTTCTTTATCAAGTGAATTTTCATGTGTGCTTTATATTTATTTTGCAGAATATATGGATATCGCTAAATCCATGGTTGGATTGAACATCAAAGATGAGGATGTATGCCTTGTTGATAGTGCGACAACGCACTCAATATTTAAAAGCAAGAAATATTTTTCTCATTTAATAATGGGTAAAACCAATGTCAATACAATATCGGGCAGTATAAATTTGATTGAAGGCTCCAGAAGAGCAAATATATTGTTTCCTGGAGAAACAAAATTTATTATAACTGATGCATTATATTCTCCAAAGTCCCAACGAAATTTATTGAGTTTTAAAGATGTACGTCTTAATGGATATCATATAAAGACGTTGAATGTGGGAAACAAAGAATATTTATATATAACTGCTATTACTTCAGGTAATAAGCAAGTATTGGAGAAATTGCCCCCATTCTCATATGGAATTTATTATACATATATTCGAACGATTGAAGCAAATGCTATCGTAAACCAGAAGTTTACTTACTCAAATGAATTTATTTTATGGCATGATCGGTTAGGCTATCTTGGATCAATAATGATGCGCAAAATAATTGAAAACTCATATGGACATCCATTGAAGAACCTGAAGATTCTTCAATCAAATGAATTTTCATGTCCATCATGCTCTTAAGGCAAATTGATTATCCGGCCATCACCAAATAAAATTGGGACTGAATCTCCTATGTTTTTAGAGAGAATTCATGGTGATATATGTGGACCAATTCATCCACAATGTGGGTCATTTAAGTATTTTATGGTATTAATTGACGCATCAACGAGATGGTCTCATGTTTGCTTATTGTCAACTCGAAACCTGGCGTTTTCGAGGTTGTTGGCTCAAATTATTCGATTACGAGCACATTTTCCTGATCATGCTATTAAGACAATACGGCTTGATAATGCTGGTGAATTTACATCCCAAGCATTTGATGATTACTGCATGTCCATTGGAATAAAAGTTGAACATCCTGTTGCTAATGTTCATACTCAAAATGGCTTGGCAGAATCATTTATAAAGCGGCTCCAATTAATTGCCAGACCTTTGTTAATGAAAACAAAGCTTCCGGTCTATGCTTGGGGACATGCAATTTTACATGCCGCATCACTTGTGCGCATAAGGCCAACAAGTTATCAAAAATTCTCCCCCCTTCAATTGGTTTCTGGGCAAGAACCAAATATATCCCATTTGAGAATTTTTGGGTGTGGAGTATATGTCCCAATTGCTCCCCCACAAAGGACTAAAATGGGTCCCCAAAGAAGATTAGGGATATATGTTGGATATGAATCCCCTTCTATTATTAAATATCTTGAGCCATTGACAGGGGATGTTTTCATGGCTCGATTTGCCGACTGTCATTTTGATGAGACAATTTTTCCAACATTAGGGGGAGAAAATGGAAAAATGAAAATGTTGGAAAAAGAAATTACATGGAATGCTCTGGGTTTAAATCATCTTGATCCTCGCACAAAACAATGTGAACTGGAAGTTCAACGAATAATTCATTTACAGCGAGTTGCAGATCAACTATCGGATGCATTCTCTGATCCAAAAAGGATAACAAAATCACATGTACCAACGGAAAATGCCCCTATTAGAATTGATGTCCCAGAAGGACCTTCTATAACAAATGAATCTAAAGTACGTCTGAAGCATGGAAGACCAGCTGGTTCAAAAGATAAAAATCCTCGAAAGAAAAGAGGAACAAAAGATCATGCATGCCATAAAGAAAAGGCCGATAAAACAGATATTGAAATAAACGATAACAAACTTCCAGAAGAAGTTCAAGATCCTGAAATTGATGAGGAAAATCAGGAAATTTCCATAAATTATGTCTCAGATGGAAAACAATGGGATAGAAAAGAAACAACTGTTGACAATATCTTTGCATATAATTTGGCAGTTGATCTTTTGAAAGAAAATGAAGATTCTGAGCCTAAATCTATTGAGGAATGTCGAAAAAGAAAAGATTGGCCAAAATGGAAAAATGCAATCTAGGCAGAGTTAAACTGTCTCATGAAACGAGCAGTTTTCGAACCCATAACTAAAACACCTGAAGATGTTAAACCAGTTGGATACAAATGGGTATTTGTGCGAAAACGAAACGAGAAAAATGAAATTGTTAGATATAAAGCAAGGCTTGTTGCACAAGGGTTTTCACAAAGACCTGGTATTGACTATGAAGAAACGTACTCCCAGAATGGATAATGATCACATTTCATTATCTAATTAGCCTTGCAGTACATGAAAGATTACAAATGCAGTTAATGGATGTTGTTACTGCATACTTATATGGCAAGCTGGATAATAATATATACATGAAAGTCCCAGAAGGACTTAAGATGCCTGAAGCATGTAATTCAAAATCCCGGGACATGTATTCAATTAAGTTACAAAGATCTTTATATGGTTTGAAACAATGCAGTATGTGGTATCATTACTCTGTGAATATTTGTTAAAAGAAGGGTATAAGAATGACCCTATTTGCCCATGTGTGTTCACAAAGAAATCCGAAAAGGGATTCGTGATAATTGGGGTATATGTTGATGATTTAAATATAATTGGAACTCCTGAAGAGCTTCCAATTACCGTTGATTATTTGAAAAAAGAATTTGAAATGAAAGATCTGGGGGGAACAAAATTTTGTTTCCGCCTGCAGTTCGAACACTTAGAGGGTGGTATTTTTATCCACCAATCAACATATACAGAAAGGGTTTTGCAAAGATTTAATATGGATAAAGCATATCCATTAACAAGCCCAATGGTTATTCGATCCCTTGACATCCATAAAGACCCTTTTTGACCTCGAGAAGATAACGAAGAATTACTTGGTCCAGAAGTACCGTATCTTAGTGCAATTGGTGCCTTGATGTATCTTGCTAACTGTACCCAGCCAGATATAGCTTTTGCTATAAATTTATTATCAAGATTCAGTTCTGCACCAACACGGAGACATTGGAATGGTATTAAACATATACTACGTTATCTTTGAGGAACAATTGATATGGGTTTATTTTATACACATGAACTAGAAGGGCAATTAATTGGATATGCAGATGCGGGTTATTTATCTGACCCGCACAAAGCCCGATCACAAATTGGTTATGTATTTACACATGGGGGGACGACCATATCTTGGCGTTCTATGAAGTAAACCATAGCTGCTACTTCTTCAAATCATGCAGAAATACTTGCAATTCACGAAGCAAGTCGTGAATGTGTTTGGCTAAGATCAATGACACACCATATTCAAGAAACTTGTGGCTTGTTGTCCCAAAAGGACACACCAATAATATTATATGAAGATAATGCAGCTTGTATAGCTCAATTGAAAGGAGGATTCATTAAAGGCGACAGAACAAAACATATATTACCGAAGTTATTTTTCACACATGATGAGAAAAATAGTGATATTAATATTCAGAAAATACAATCCTGTGAAAATCCTGCAGATTTATTCACTAAGGCATTACCCACTTCAACTTTTGAGAAATTTGTTCGCAAGATTGGGATGCGTCGCCTCAAGGATCTTCAATAAATGTCCTCTTCAAGGGGAGTCATATACGCGTTGTACTCTTTTTTCTTCGTCATGGTTTTGTCCCACTCCTGACAAAGTTTTAATGAGGTAGCACAGGAAACGTAATGAGGTAGCACAGGAAACGTATATCAAGAAAGCTGTACTCTTTTTCCTTCACTAGGATTTTTCCCACTGGGTTTTTTCCTAGTAAGGTTTTAACGAGGCAGATTCCTATACAATGGACATTCAAGGGGGAGTGTTATGAAATATTTAAAAGAATGAATGTCCATTACGTTACCCTTACCCTTTATTTCTTAACTCCCCTTTTCTTATCGTTTCATTTGCCCAAAAGGTTACCATTCTCTCTTGTAATTCCTATATATATGTGATTGTATCCAAGGAATTGTATAACAACAAGAACAACAACAAGAAGAAAAGCTTCCTTCTACTTTCTCTTATCTTGCTCTCCTTTTGCCTTACTTTTCTTTATTATTTCCTATAGTTTTTATAACAATATATATATATATATATATATATATATATATATATGTATTAGATCATGTTACTATGAGGTCGACCTTACTACTATTCAAGTAAGGTCGCCTCATTTTCACCCATTTTGAGAGTGTTGTTTACTAATCCAACCGTATGGATGGAAAGAACATCGAAAAATAAAAGAACATGTCAATTTTCATACAATTTGGTGACCGTATGATCATTCATCTTAAAGGGTGAAAATTCAACCCGTTAAGATTTCTATAAATTTTCACTCGTTAAGATAAATGATCATACGGTCACCAAATTGTTTGAAAATCGACATGTTCTCTTATTTTTCAATATTATTTCCATCCGTACGGTTGGAAACCCTAAAAACACTCTCAGAATGGGTAAAAATGAGGCGACCTTATTTTAATAGTAGTAAGGCCGACCTCATAGTAACATGACCCTATATGTATTTATGTATATTTTTGTTTTTATTTTTTTTACACATATGTAATTATTATAGATATGTGTAGATATATAACTGAATTTTCAGGATAAGATAATTTAAAAAGTAGATATATGTATATATATATATATATATGTATGAGAGCTGTTAGGATCAACCGGCTGTACTTGCAGCTGGCCTAATCCTCACAGCCCCTATATATATATATATATATATATATATATATATATGAGATTCATACAAAGAAAATATAAAAAAAAATGATGATTGATGGATGTGATATCTTTATATATATATATATATATATATATATATATATATATATATATATATATATATATATATATATATATATATTAATTATGTAGATGAGATTCAGATAAAGAAAATATAAAAGAAAATGATTGATGGATGTGATACCTTTTATTATATATAGGGAAAATTATTTTTCAGTCCCTGACTGTTTACTTTCTGACTTTTCAGTCTCTCTGACAAAACATTAAACTTTTCAGTCCTTCCTTTTAAAATGAATTACTTTTAGGTCCCTGCCGTGACCTTTACCGGTTACTTTTTTATTAAAACCCCAAAATACCCTCTTTTCCTCCTCCTCAAAATTCACATTTTTGGCTGAAAGGACAGGGAGCATGTAGCCAGCTTTTGTACTTCCATTCTTGCAAAAGAAGCGAAGCCTCTTCTCCTCCTTCCTGTCTTCTCTTTCCCTTCTTCTCCTTTATTTCTTCTCCTTCCTTTCTTCTTTTGCAGAGCAATTGGGTTATGTTTTTAGTTTTGTAGAGAAGTTACGACGTAACTGAGTCCGGAGCGCCAACAGATTAGGTGGGAGAGTCTTGCAAAGACAAACAACCAAGGTAGATCCACTTTCTCATTGTTTTATCATGTCTTGCGTCATATAATATTTGTGCGTATGTGCAACATTTTGCAATCGTTCGAGAAGAATATGGTCGACCTTATTGTGGACACAGGTAATGTAACAGTTGGCGACGAGTATGGGTATTCGATTCCAATGTAATTTACTGTCTTTATTATCTGGCAATGTAAGCCTTTAGTTTGTGCTTGTTATTTCTCGCAACCGTGTATTACAAACACGTAAGCATTTACAATTTTCTTTAAGTCTTTAGAATTGCCCTTATCTCTTTATTATCGAACAAATGTCTTTAGTATTTGTTTTATCTCTTTATTATCGACCGTAAAGCTTTAGTATTTATCTTATCTATTTATTATTTACAGTAAGTGTTTAACATCAGTTGTATATGCTTAGTATTGCGTCGTTCTGTTTAGTATTGTCTTACTTAAAAGAATCTTCTTTCAATCATCAGGGACCCTCTAGCCGAGAGCATGTCCTTGAACATTGTGGGTTCTTCTCAATATCATGAGATTGCAGTGCTCAGAGTTGGCGAACGATTTGAAAACATGGAACACTTTAGGGATGTCCTCCGTGACTTTGCTATCAAAAGGAAATTTGACATTATGTTCATTAAAAATGACATAGAAAGGGTGACGGCCAGATGTGCCAAGGCAGACTGCAATTGGAGGGTCCATGCTTCTCGAGACGGAAATCTGCAAACCTTTCGAATAAATACATTGCAGCCCACACATGTGTGTGGTGGTGGTATCGGGACAAGTTCCCACCCGAAAGCATCCAAAAAATGGGTTTGCGGTCGTGTGATCCAGAAGCTCAAGGATCATCCCTTGTATAGGGTCGTTGACATTCAACGGGATATTTTGCGAGAGCATGACGTATGTCTTCCGTACAAGCAAGCATGGATGGAAAAAGAGGTTGCCCGAAGCACTCTCCATGGGAGTGAGGTACAGAGCTACGATTTATTGTTATGGTATGCAGAAAAGGTGTTGACGACAAATCCCTGTAGCGTTGCCGTAACTGACAGTGATGGCTAGCGATTCAGACGTTTTTTTTGTTTCCGCGCTTGTGTTGTCGGCTTCAAGTTGGGTTGCAGGTCGCTGTTGTTCGTTGATGGAACACATTTGCTTGGAAAATACGGTGGCATCTTGTTAGGAGAGATGGGCAAAGACGGCAACGAGGGATTCTTCCACGTCGCATTCGCCATAGTGGACAATGAAACTGACGACAATTGGACTTGGTTCCTCACCAATCTCAGGGATACAATATATGGTGATGACGATTATGACAAGTGCATTACATTCTTATCTGACAGATCGAAAGGTCTCGTTAATGAGATCGCAAGGGTGTTCCCTTCATCATCTCACACCTATTGTTTGCGACACTTGAGGTGAACTTCATGAAGGAAAATACTAGCATTAGGAAATCATTGAAGGAGGAGTGTTGGGCCTTCTTTACACGCATCGTATACGCATGTACTGCTAAAGAATTCGATGATGCGGTGAACGACCTTATGGTTGCATCGGCACAAGCGCACCGTTGGCTAATCCAAAAGTCTGATGTGGCCCATTGGTCGAACTATCTGTTTAAGGGGCAAAGATGGGGTGAGATGTACTCGAGTGTCGCTGAGTTATTCCATGCTTGGATCAAGGAAACGCGCCACCTCCCGGTCACCGAAATGGTCGACTCAATCAAGTAATATTCACATGTGACTAAAAATCCTTTACTGTTTAGGGATAATCTTCACTATTGCCTCTAACGCTTTACTATCGACCTTAAAGCTTTACTATTTAGTGTAACTCTTTAGTATCCCGTATAACTCTTTACTATCAGGCCTAAAGCTTTACTATCTAGCTTAAGTCTTTACTATTGAATGGAAAGCTTTATTATCCAGCACAACTCTTTACTATCTTGCTTAAAGCTTTACTCTTTGCTGGAAGCTTGATTATCTCTTACAAACGCTTACTGTTCACAGGTACAAGCTCATGAATATGATGTATGCCCGGTGCGAGCATGTCCGGCGCTGCGGAACACATCTTTTCCCAGCAATACATCGAAAGCTCGAGGACACTATCGAGTAAAGCCGCTTGCTCCGCGTAGGCCGTTCGGACGGTGAGCAATTCGAAGTTATCGAACAGTGTAGCTACGCGGTCAATTTGCGGACAATGACATGCTCTTGCAGACGTTGGGAAGTCTATGGAATACCTTGTACGCAGGATTAGAGAGGAAGAGAGAAATAAACCGAGTGTTAGAGAGAAAAATGAGAATAAATAGACACTCAGAAAGAGAGAGAACAAGGGATAGAGAGAGAAGATATGAAAAACAAGAGAGAACATGGGATAGAGAGAGAAGAGAACATGGGGTGGAGAGAGAAGAAAGAGGACAACAGGGACAAGAGAGAGAGAGTTAGAGAGAGACAAAGGCTTTGAGAGAGAAGAGAGAATTAAATCAGATTAGAGAGAGAAAAAAAAAGAAATTCTGATTTAGAGAGAGAACATGGGATAGAGAGGGAAAAGAGAGGGCAGCAAGGTCTTTTCTATAAAAAGTAACTCTGTTTGTGTGAGAATGGACTGAAAAATAAGTCTTTAAAAAAGGAGGGACTATATAGGGATACCAAAAGTTATGAGGATTATATAGGGATTTCAAAAGTGTACAAGGACTATATGTTACTTATCTCTTATATATATATGGGTGATTATAGGGGACATGTATGGATAGTTATAATGAGAATATATATATATATATATATATATATATATATATATATATATATATATATATATATATATAGAGAGAGAGAGAGAGAGAGAGAGATGTTATAGTCAGACCGACTGTAACACTTTGTATTCCCGGTCGGCTCTCATTTGGCCCCCTTGAGCATGTTTGAAGGATTTCCAACCTTACAGATGGGAAGATCATTGAAAAATAAGATAACATGTCCATTTTCATACAATTTGGTAACAGTTTGGTCCTCCCACTTAACAGTTCTTATTTTATATAAATCTGAACAGTCCAGAATTTCAACTGTTAAGTGGGAGGACCAAACGGTAACCAAATTGTATGAAAATGGACATGTTAGCTTATTTTTCGATGATCTTCCCATCCATATGGTTGGAAATCCTTCAAACATGCTTCAGGGGGCCAAATGGGAGATGACTGGGAATGTACAGTGCATCCAGCCGGCCTGATAACATCACCGGCCTACATATATATGTATATATAGTAGGAAATATATATAAATAAGAGACAACGTGTGTATGAGTGCAAGAGGATTTTTATATCATAGTAAAAGGAAGCGGTTTGTATGGCTGGAGAATAAAAATGTATATTAAATATATAAAGAGTACATCATTGTTAAGGAACCACGTGTGAAATTGGAATTCTTTTTAAATCACGTGCATGGTGGCAAGGAATGATGGTTGAATGTTTTATTTTGAAACAAACGTGTGATTTTTTTTTAAAAGTGATAAGGTGCTTCTCACCTCCACCAGCGACCTGAGTGCACGTCCAGCCCTTTTATCAGAGGAGAGGAGATAATGCCTGCACGATCATCGCACCCGCCAAAGATAGAAGATTTGATTCTCCGTCAGCCGCGATCAAGGGGATCGTAATCCCGTCTAAGCCTTTTCGTGGCTTCTTAGAAGAACGGAGAGCGTGTAAACCCTAGCGCCGTCTTCATTCCTTGAGATAGATCGCAAAGGAGGGATAGCCCATCACCGGAGTGTAGCCTCGAGGCGCCGCAAGACTACCAGCCTTCAGTTGTCCATGCGGTGGAGACTGGAGAGGGTTTGGCTAGCGAGGAGCGTCTTCTTACGAGCATAGAGGGTGTTTGAACCAACGCTGCTACCTGAGCACCGTCCCGATAGCATCATGTGCAAGTATAGCCTAGTAAACTCTAGAAAGAAAGTATGAATATGGGTGTAGGACTCTAGTTGGGTTCTCAGGCCATGTTAAGTGGACTAGTTCAGATGTGTGGCTATGCACGAAGTTTTTGGATACTCAAACACTAGCATGGTAGGGTTGCATTGATGTTGGGGTTCTCTGGGATTAGAAGATGTGTGTATGTTGCTTGAGTCTGGGGAAGAAGGTATTGGTTATTTTAGAGGGTTTGAAAGGACCATAACATCGGGTTCAGACATGAGTAGGGATCTCTGTGATTAGAGTATGACAAGCATGAGCAATATGAACTTGTTTGTATGTGTTTAAGGGTTGGTAATTGAAGGATCATGTATGGATAATTTATAGGTGGTCAGCGTGGAGAAAGGTTGATGATAGGTTGTGGATCTTTGTTGGTACATGGTTGTGGATATCATCATTCGTTTAGTTATAACCTGTGAGAGGTTTAGATGGAGGATAATGGGTACAGGCATGCTTGTGAGTTCCTCTTGAAAAGGATAGGGTGAGAGAGGGTTTGAGACCTTTATAATGTTTGGCTTTGGGTATGATGATGGTGTATAGATAAACTTGCATGAATAAATTGAGGTTTACGGCTCTAGATGATGAGCAAAGAGGAGTTCTGAATGGATATGCATGCACATTTTAGAGAGAGAAGTAGTTAGTAGTGCATATATATGAAGCTTGTATGGGTTCATGGATGATCTCTGAGGCTTGCAAGGATTTAGGAGGTTGTGGTGTTAAGTATGGCAGACCTGGCAAGTTTAGGTTATAAGCACAATAAAAGCTAGAAATTTGTGAGAGCTTGCATGGTTTTGTGAGGGTAAATCCGAGAGTTATTCTCAAGAAAATCTTGTGGAATGCCTAGTGTGCCCTTAAGGAGGGGCTTGTTGTGTATGTGTGGGGGAATGGTTAGTGTGGTTCATTGATCAAATCTAGGCATGAATCAGATTGATGGTTGGGTGTGGGTTAGTTTGAGATAAATGGTTTGGGTTGAACAACTTCAAGGAAGATGGGCTGGATCAAGTAGATGAAGTAGTTAAAGAGGTTGGGTTTAATCTACTTCAAACAAGTTGGTTGGGTTAAGTCAAATTCCAACGAGTCAGGTTAGGTCAAACCAACATAAAAAGGGTTGGGACCATGAGTTAGGTTAGTCAAGTTAGAAGATGGTTAGTGGCCTGCAGTCTGGCTTTTCTTTTTTGAGGGATATCTGGTTCATTTGTAGTTCTTTGATCAGAATGTGTAGGACACCGTTAGAAAGATAAGGGAAAGCCCTTTCTACCAAATCTTATATCAGCAAGATCAGGTTCCCGGATTAGAAGTTATGAGCAGTTCATTATGACTGCGCAGAATTACCAAAATTCTGCATTAACACTAATGATAATAATAAACCACTTTGTTTTTAGTGAGGGTACTAAGTTATGGTTGTCGTTAATAGATTGGGACATAGAGCGCTGAGCCATGTCAGGAGTGATACGGGCCAGTCGAACAGACTTTGAATAGAGGTAAGTACTCTTGCCTAGTTTTCACCCATCTTTTGATATTGCTATTTGTTAGCATGCTTTCTTAATTCATGATGATACATTTGTTGATTTCATACACATACATGTTTCTTTGTATTGCTCCTTCGTTATGTATGTGTATGGGTTGATGAGCTAGAGGTAGTGTTTACTGAACACAATTATCCGTTGATCGACACGTGGCTGTGGAAACACGTGAGCCTGTACTCCGTCCGGATAGGAGTGTGTAGTTTTAGTATCTGTTTGTTGGATGCTCGTTGAGCAGACCAACCTGTGACCAGGGCGAGCTGTGGAGACTCGTGGTGCTTGTGTGCAGGCTGGGTAGGTATGCGTCAGCGGAGTATGCGTACTCATTGGGCATAGCTTCCTGTTATTCGGCACTTGACCATGGAGACATGCGGTACTTGTGTTGGTCGGGTAGGTGTGTGCAGGTTGAGTTCTGTTCTCAGCCTGGATCAAAGGAGCGTGGGGGCTCTGGTTGCAGGACGTGCGGGGACGAGGACACCCCGACATTCTGGTATCTCATGCCAAAGGGGTAGTGAAACTCTAGTTGTCTACCCCTTAGTGGGATGATCACGCCGACGCATTTTGTCACATTATACGTATAAAGCTACCGGACTCAAGGTCACGGATGTGACCGAGATTGATGATCGTGAAATTTTGGTTGTTCTTGACCGGGGATTGTTTGCTGAGCTTGTTCTTGGAATTCTCTTCCGGAGCCTGAGGGCTGCTGTTTGGATGGGAGTTTTTACTGTTGTTATTGATTTTGGTAGACTCCTAGGATTTGGATTGTGCGGGGCGTGGCCCTATTTGTTTGACTGATGATTTTTGATATTTTGACATGTCTTCTATCATTGTTATGGATTTGGTTTCATTATGATCCATGCGGGGTACTTACTGGGCTTTCCCTTCGAAAGCTCACTCCACTTGTTTCCCTTCTCTCTTTCAGGTTCCGAGGAGTAGTTGATTCAGACTCAGGAGCTGCGCGAGGGATTGGGATATCTTAGTAGAGGTTTGAGGACCTCAGGTTTTCTTGTGTGTGAGATTGTATTATTGTAGGACCCTCATAGGGCCTAGACTATTGCAGGGCATTTGGACCCTGATTTTATTTTTCGTTATGACTCTGAGTTATTGCTTATATTTCGTTTAAGATATTTTTGTTATTATTTGTTATTTGCTATGATTACTTAGGCCTTGTATCCGAGTGAGGTATGCCTTTGCTTGGGTACGGTCGGTTTGTGCACGTGCCCGAGGCCTGGAGATTAGGTCGGGGTGTGACATGTATGGTGTGCTTGTGACGTGGTTCTTCATAAACAGTCGACGAGTGTCAACAAACCTTTAGTTGCATTAACTTCACTTGTATCCACTTCATCATTGATCCGAAAGGGGATGACATATCTTAGGCTTAATGATATGTGGATGTTAGTGTAGAAGGACCACGCATCACAAGGTGTAGACATATATGGTGGATCATCCGTGGTCCGACAAGGTGGAAGGTTCAGTAATGCTTCACTTTACGCCATAGACATATAGGGTAGAGACAGAGGCATATTCCTTAGACATAAGGAATCAACATTTATGCGTCACGCTTATGAAGTCACCTAGATCATCACTAAATAGCCCTTACTATCCAGCCTGACAAACCATCCCTGATCAAGTGAGAAAACCATTATCATGTCTAGACGTAATGCAACCCTAGAGTCTTATCACTGATAGCCCTCTCTGCATTCTTCGTCATGCTTCTCATCTTTCTTTAGGAATTAGTTTTGTTTAAACTAACTCTCCACATATCGATTAGTGAAGGATCATAGTACCTTAGTCGACTCCTGCTCAGCTAACTACATACACTCCATGAGGAATTCAACCTGGTACTTACCAGATTTTACTACTTGCGACCGCGTGTGCTTGTGTGCAGAGGCATAGTGCTTACACTTGCCGACGGTCAACAGTTGCTCCACCAATGGCTCTTCTTTTATTGTACAATTCAAGAATGCCAATTTTACATCAAGTTGATGCAAGTGCTATCCATTTTGAGCATCCAAACAAATGATAGCTCCAATTGTCTCAAGTCTTACCATTGGAGTAAATGTTTCTTGAAAACCAATTCTGAGTTGTTTAGAATAACCTTTTGTGACCAATCTTTACTTTTTCCTTTGAAATAATCCCTCCGGGTTGAGCTTTGTTTTGAACACCCATTTCACATCAATTATATCTTTGCTTTTGGTCTCTCCACCAACTCCCAAGTGTTGTTTTTCTCAATCACATCTATTTCTTCTTCCATAGCTTTCACCCATGCCTATTTTTTAATTGCTTCTTCAAAGCTTTTTGGTTCCATCACAAAGAAGTTTCAGCTAGCATATACCCCAATAATGTCTCATTCTCCTTGGTGGTGAGCTTGAAGATGAGGAACCTGGATTTGATGGAGAAGTTTGTGATATTTGAGGACTTGTATTTGGAGAAACAACATGTGGAGCTTCATGAGTCTTCATTTTCTTGATTTTGCAATCCTTCTTGAGAGGTGACAACTTGATTTTCTATCCTTTTCTTTTTCCAATCGCACGAAGCCTTCGCATCAAAGATAACATCTCTACAAACAATAACTTTATTCCATTTCAAGCTAAAGAGTCTATAGCCTTTTGATTTTTAGCTATAGCCAACAAATATACAATTTTCACTAGCTGCATCAGGCTTGTGTCTCACTTCTTTTGGAACATGAGCAAAGTAAACACACCCAAATACCTTCAAATGATTCACTGATGGTTTCCTTCTACTTCATGCTTCAAATGGTATTTTATTTTCCAACTCTTTTGTTGGATATCTATTCAATAAGTACACTGCTATATATACCGCTCCACCCCAAAAGAATTGAGACATTTCTTTCTCATGAATCATAGACTTGGCCATCTCCACAATGGTTTTATTCTTTCTTTCCACCACCACGTTTTTCTGAGGTGTGTATCCAACACTCAATTATCTTCTAAAGTTGGTAGAGCCAAATGCTCATGCTTACTACCACAAGTGTACATGCCAAACAAGTAATATAATGGACTAAGAAGTTGGGTATCGAATCCACAGGGACTTGTAAGAAGTACTAGTACTAGCTATTTATCTACTATTAACTTGAACAGAGTTGTGATATTTACTAATTTAAGTGCTAAAATTAAGGAAGAGAACTGGAGTCACTATGAAGTGAAAAGCGGGGTGAAATTTAAGGATAATCAGTCAGGAGAAGGGATACTCGGGTATGAATCCCTCTTGTGTTCTTAGCCCAGGATACAGATAATACCTCCTACTTGTTGATCACATGGGATTAGAAGGGTTCCTATATCACTTTCACTACCACTATCACAGCCGAATTACTAACATTGAGTGGGGTTTTAGGGAACCTATTTCTTAGATGAAATGCGGGAATAAGATATATGAAAGAGTTACTCTCCTTAATGCCCGAGTTCTCAGTACATTCACAGTCCTTTTTATTGATTATTGAGGTAGTTCTAATACGAGGAGGGGTTCGCTTCTTCCCTAGTATAAACCAATTGAATACTAGGGTTGTCGCAACGTAAGCATTCAATGAAATGAATAGACTCAATAAATCTCAATCCACATCAATTAGTCAAACAAGAAAGAGACATTATCATACATTAAACTTAACCCAAGAGTTCATCAATATCCAAGTATCTGAAGGGTTAGTTCCTCATTAGAGAGGAATACATAGCAAATACAATAATGACTAGAGTAAAAGACATAGGACAGTGATACGCTATTCCGAATGCTCTTGGCGAGGACCATTGTGTATACTCCCTTGATGCTCCGTCGTCGTTTAGCAAAGCTCCTTGCTCTTGTGTGCCCATTCAAGATGGCTGATTCCTTCTCAGTGGTGGGTGGTGGTGGTGATGTGGGTGATGAGAGCCTCCAAGGGTGGTGAATAGAGTTTGAAAGCTCTCTCTCAAAACCCTAATCTTCAATATTTATAGCCCTCAACGCTATCATGACTGGAATGTAATTTACGAGGCGCTTAGACTCAACAGATTAACATTACTGCCTTAAGGGTCCATTATAGACGGGTCTGTCTATATCTTCAAATTTGGTTCTATATGAATGAACGACCCCATATATTTCACATACGACCCCGTTGATAACCCCATTGATTATTCATACGGGTTCATTTACTAGATTAGGTCTGGACCCCTTTTCCATCTTGATTAGATGGTCTCGTCCATGAGTTGGACGGGTCCGTCTAGCGTTTGAATTCAACTCCTTTACTGCAGACGGGACTGGCTGTTACCAGACAGGTCCGTTTAGTTCTCTTTTTCAGCCTTCTTCCGCTGAATTTGCTTTAAATCCCTATCTTTTTCATTGAGTTGCCCCAGTCTGTCCTAATTCACAAAGATAACACATTTTAAGTACCGGCGGCCTCCAAATCATCAAGATCACATATTAGGTGTATATAATTATGATAATCAAATATAGTAATTCGAACACTTATCAAATATCCCCACACTTAAGCATTTGCTTGTCCTCAAGCAATTAAAAGAGAAACTAAAGGAATGATAAGTGATTAACCTCTGGCTAAAAGAAAATCAGTTCAGCTCTACTCTAGTTTTACCATCAAATGTGTATTCTCCTACTTCAACCCAGGACTTAGATCAGTTTAGTGACTTGTGCAAAATTAACACTAATCATGCATTTACACTAAACTTTTTCAGTTTAGTGACTTGTAAACTAAGAGTAGAGCAAAATTGAAAAAGTTTTCACATATGCCGTCATTCATTTACACTAATCATGCATTTGCTTATAAGCTTTGCAATGAATTCCTTGGCTACTTGTCCATCCCCACACTTGAGATTTTACAATGAGTTGATAAAGACTACAGTTACCACATCCCCACACTTAAAGAATTACATTGTCCTTAACGCACACAGTAAAGCAAGAAATAGAATTGATAGAGATAAACAAAGGAAAAGGTGAACTAAGACTTCCCAATTGGTGGAGTTGATTTCCAAAGTGCATGTGTAAATTTGGAGAAGATTTGGGCCAACATTGGAGCATTTTCAAGTCCCGTGGAACATAGGAGAATCAATATAGCTCAAGAAAATAAAACATAGCATAAAGTCTGAAATAAACTGAGACAGAAGGACTATAAGCAGTAGAACATGGATAAACCCTTGCTCACTGATACAAAATATAACATGGCCTGATCCATAATATAAAACTACTCTGCCTCCTCTAGATCGTCGGACTGGGCTGCTATAGGAGGGCGGATTGCCGACGAGGGTGCTGCGAATGGTCCTGATGAGGCAGAGCTCGGTGCATGGAGTGTGGGAGATACTGAGTGCTCACAAGCAACCTCATCATGTGGCGTACATCCCATCGCAGCTTCTCGATCTCTCTCCGAATGTGGTGCAGCTTCTCTTGGATATGAGCCTCTAAACTTACCCGGCCCTGAAGAAGTCGTAACTGTCCTACTTGTAACTTCTCTAGAATTCTCTGCAGCGATGGCTGGGGCTCTGTGGCGAGGAGCGGCACTAGGGCAGCAGGAGGCGGTGATGGGGCAGAGGGAGAAGATCTATCCGCTACTGTCGTATCATCCTATGCATGCTCTGGTCGCCTTTGTGCCTCTGCTGCCGGGTTTCGTGTCTCAGCCGCCGAGGTGGGTGACTTCACAAGACTGCGCTATGTCAGAAGGTTTTTGCCCATGGCTCGCCGGACCAACCCCACCAAAATCAAAATACTGAAGCACAACGGCTTGACGGTGATAACCTCGGTCCAGTGTTGTGTATCACCGAGCAGGTCCATTCCCATTAGGAGTCTTGTGACATAGGGTCCCACTGATATGGTCTTCATGGGAGGGGACTGACCGTGCCGGGCAATGTAGTCGGCGAGAAAGGTCACGATGTGAATGGGATATCTATGGATGATGTTGTACAATACAAATAAATCTGCCCAAGTGTTGGAGCCTGTACTGTTATCTCAACCCGTCATTGATCAGCTGATAATAGCGTGTAAATAACGGTGGATGGGATCAACAATATATGAGGTCTTCTTCACTCCATCAACCGTCCCAACCGTGTCGAATGAGCTCGGGACTCCTGAGGTCGCCGCTGTCTCTCGGTACTCAACAGCTTGCTCGGTGTACTCCAGTGTCTTATTGAAGGCTCTGTCATAAAGACCAAGGGCCACAGAATACTGGGTGTAGCTCATTGTATGCATGCGGCCTTCGAGCTGAAATGTAATAGCATCGGGCTTATTCTCAGTGTAATGGGAAGTGTCCACCTCAAAACTGCTCAACACCTCCAAAGTCGGCTCCACATATACTGGTGAGTTTATGGCGAGGGCACGGTCCCATCCCCCAAAAGAAGTCATCTCTCGAACCTTGTCTTCTAAACCCAGCTCTCTGAGGACATCCCAATCAATAATGGTGGTGCGATAAAAATCCTTGGTCACCAGTCGCGCGTACCGCACATTAAATCTGTCTTCAAGGAATGTGGAAGTGTGGGAAGACGACTCGACACGCTGACGCTTGCCTTTGGCTTGTCTAGGGCCATCTGCAATATAAATTTGGTTAAATATAATGAGCAGAGAAATTACAACTCTTCAGTAATTCCAGATGGGTCCGTTTAATAAACAGATTGGACCGTCTGGGCCTGTGGGGCGCCCAGATTCCATGAGATGGGGCCGTGCAAGGCCAAGAAGCCGTCTCGACACTAAATCATGTAATACAAGAAGTATAGATGTACATCTATGCATACTCAACAAGAAATGGACAGAAAATTGATTCTATGAACCTCTATTTTTCCGGGATACATCAAAGATAACACGAATGCCCTAAAAACCGACAAACCGCATATTAGGATGTGTTAAATTCTACAACCGTGGACAAAAGCATACCTGTCGATTTCGCGATGACAAAGAGCTCGGGGTGTCTAGAAGAGCACTATGAGTGTTATGTGTGAGAGAAGAATGAGAGTGAGTAGGCAGCATTGTGTATTTAATTAGAGATGAAGCGTGGTTTTGAACAACTGCGCCGATTGTAGTCTGAAACCCCTAGTATAGATAGTCCCATACACAAGGTGGATGGGTCCATCCAACATTCAAACCTAGCTCAAGATACTAGACGAGACAGTCCAGAAAGTGGACAAAACCGTCTAAGCTCGTTCTTAGTTTATTTTCAAAGAAACAGCGGGCAAGCTAAAATTGCAAACAGACTCGAGTGCAGATAAGACACTTATGCTCTAGATAAAGCTTAAAAACCTAACCCATATGATTGAGATTATAAACATTCATCAGAAATAAGAAGATCAAGCATATCATACTTGTTATTTCTTCCTAAATCTAGCAAATAGATAGTAATAAAGAGCGATAGGAATTGAAAGTCTTGGGTTGCCTCCCAAGAAGCGCTTCTTTATTGTCATTAGCTTGACATTTCTAGGTTGTAGCTCATGGTGGGTTGAATGTATGAATACCTTCTCCAGACCTCCCTCCGAGACAATTCCCAAATAGAGAAAATCCTAAACTAGAGTATATAGGGGGCTTACTATGCTGGACACCTGCGTAGTGCCCTACTCTGTCTTGGTTGGTAGTTTTTTTCTTTCTCTTGTCCTTTTTTCCCTAAATGTAAAGCGGACCAGCAACCACAATCTTCTCATTCTCGATAGGTTGGTCCTTGGTTGTCTCTTCTAACTCTTTATCCAATGAGCTCAGCATTTCCTCCACGGGATCTATAGCCAATATACCCTGCATACAATCATCAGCAAATAAATCTATATCATCTAGAAAGTATGAAGTGTCATCATGACTCATTGTTTGGTGCATGGCAGATGGCAACTCAAAAACAACTTCACTATCTCCAACCTCAGGGCAATTTTTGCGGTAGCATAGTCTTGGAGAGCTCTTGTGGTGGCTAGAAATGGCCTACCAAGGATGATAGGAACCTCTACGTCATAGTCAACATCAAGGAGTACAAAATCCACAAGGAATACAAATTTATCGACTCTGATAAGTATATCATGTGCCATTCCTCTCGGTCGCTTCATAGATCTGTCAGCTAATTACAAAGTCATCCTGGTCTCTTGTGGTTCTCTCAGCTCAAGCTTCATAAACAGCTTGTAGGGCATGACTTTGATGCTGGCTCCTGAGTCGGCCAGAGCACTCTCTTCAATCCCATCTCCAATTTCGTAAGGAATTATCATACTTCCAAGGTCTTTCATTTTCTTTGGTAACTTGGATTGAATAACCGCAGAACACTACTCGTTCAGACTTACAGTTGTAATTTCTTCCAATTTTCTTTTATTGGTGAGCAGCTCTTTCATGTATTTGGAATACTTTGGCATGTGCGAAAGAACCTCTACCAAGGGTAAACTGACGTACAGCTGCTTGATTGTTTCTAAGAATCTCTTGAATTGAGCATTTTCCTTGACCTTCTTTAATCGCTCAGGATAAGGAATTTCAGGTTGATATTTAGGGAGGGGTGGTTGATCCACCACAATTTCCTTCTCTGCACTCTTCTCATGTTCAGCCGAATTTTCCTCAGTGCAGGAACTTTCACCAGTCTCTTTTCGAGGTGCTTTCACCAACAGTTCCACTTCTTTCCCACTCCTCAGGGTCACAACCTTCAATTGTTCCCAAGGGTTCGGTTCAGTGTTGCTTGGGAGGCTGCCTTGAGGTATTTCTGAGATCATCTTTGCTAGCTGCCCCATTTGGTTTTTCAGGCCCTACATAGATGCGTATAGATTTCTTATGTTGGGGTTAAGGGTCTCGACTTCGGCATCATTGCTGACCATATATTTAGCTAGAACTTCTTCAGCATTAAATCTTGGGATTGGAGGTCTAAGAGATTGTGGGGGAAATCCTGGTGGTGTGGCAGAACCTTGAGGATTTCCATATGATTGGCCAGGATGGCTCCAATGGGCATGTATGATTTGAATTATGTTCCTTGGTGCCTTGAAGGCTTCCCCATGTACTGCACCTCTTCTATGGGGGCCACTTCAATGTTGTAGATGGGGCATTGAGTTGTGTTATGCCCTCCCCTACAGTTGTCAAAGGAGATAGCTTCTATAGATGCTGAATTACTACCGGCTGCCAAACGATCAAAATTTCTAGATAACTCAGCTACATGGGCTACAAGATCTGACTTTGCTCTTGTGGTGATAGATCAAAAATTACTAGGCTCCTTCTTCCTGGTAGACAAAAGGGAATCGTCACTGACCATATCCTCAAAAATCTGCTCAGCTTCATCTGGAAATTTGGTGCCGTGAGATCCTCCAGCGGCAGCATTCATAAGCTGTATTGAGACCGATATAAAATGAATGAACTTTGTATCCTGGCTCCAATCCATGATGAGGACAACGACGGACCAAAGACTTAAACCTCTCATAAGCTTCGTACATCGATTCATTTTCCCCTTGCTTAAATATAGTTATCAATGCCCTAATTTATGTGGCCTTACTTGGTGTAAAATATTTTCCAAGGAACTTATCGAGCATATCTCGCTATGTCCTGACGCTTCTGCTGGTAATGATGTAAGCCAATCATATACCCTTTCTCTTATACTAAGTGGGAACATTCTTAGTCAGATAACGTCGTCAGATACTCAATTGACCTTGTATATGTTGCATATCTAAACAAAGCACGCTAGATGCGGGTGGGGATCTTCATATGGTCTCCCATCAAATTGACACCAAGTTTGGAGCATATTCATGGCGCTGGATTTAATCTCGAAATTGTTCAAATTCACTGTCGGTTGGTGAATGCTGAATTCCTCCCTCGTATACTTAGGTCTCTCATATTCATATAGTCTTCTTCGTCTCTCTGCCATGATAGGAGGATTTTCAACCTCAACTGGTATCTCCACGTGTGTAGGGTTCTCACCTTCAGAGGACCTTTCCTCTATTGGTTCTTCTGTCTCTGTTAGCCTTCTATGCAATGTTTTCTCTATTTCACTGTCTTTGTTAAGCCTCGACCCGGATTCCAGGCCTCGAACACGTGTACAGATCGGCTGTACCTAAGTAGAGGCGCACCTCACTAGGATACAAGGCCTAGATAAATCAAAACATACAACAGATAATAACATAATAACTCAAATAACTTAAGCAAATAATTCAAAGTTATAGCAGAAATGAAATTAGGGTTCAAGTACCCTACATAAAGCTAGGCCCTATAAGGGTCATACATATAGTGTCTCACAACAAGGAAAACAAGTGAGGTCCTCAAACCTTGGTAATAGTATCCTAAACCCTCGTGCAACTCTTGAGTCCGAGTCACCTACTCCTCACGATCAAGAAACATAAGAGGGAAAACACGTGGATAAGCTTTCGAATGGAAAGCTTAGTATGTACCCCGCATGGATCACAATGAAACAAATCCAACACAAATGATAAAAGATAAGTCATGAAATGAACAAATCAACAATCATCAAGTAAAGTAAATGGGGTCATGCCCCACACTATCCAAACCCTAGCAGTCTCAGACCTACCACAAACAACTATTGACGGTAGACTCCTAACCCAACAACAACCCTCAGGCTCTGGAAGAGAATTCCAAGAAGAATTCGGTAACAATCCCTCGGTCAGAAACAATAGCCTTGGCTGTAAACGACCCTCCGGGCGCAAGTCGGTAGTGCTACCTCTCGTACTTGCCGACACGGTTAGCGAATCAATCCCACTGACGGGCTGGACAATAAGAGTATCCTCTATCCTGGACGTTCTACAATGGAGCCCCCATGCTCCACTGATCCTAGCGGAAGAACATAACTCAGTTGGCACACATGTACTCGACCAGCGTATAAGTACACCTGTGCCCATAATCAAGTATTGGTTAACAGGTGGGCGTGCCCAGTGAGTGTTCAATAAACAGATAGTGAAGCTGACACACTTTTATCTGGACGGAGCACAAGCCCACGTGTTTCCACAACCACGTGCCAATCAACGGATGATCATGTTTAGTAAGCACTACCTCTAAACACATCAACGATACACACATATAACAAGTAAACAATCCAACTAAAACAAAAATCAAATATGTGTATGTAACAACGAAAAGATCAGAATCAACAAGTAGGCATGCTCTAACACATGGTAAACAACAAAGTCAATAAAACCCAAAACTGTGTAGGGTCTAGGCAAGAGTATCATACCTCGATCAAGGACGGTTGGAATCACACAAGATTCCCTCCTGGCGTGTCTCCACACTCTACGCTGGTATCTGATAATAGAGTTTATGTCAGCAATGGTAATCGCTCATAATCCGTATATGTCTAGATGCACAAGTATGACCCACTAATGGGTCATAGCCTATGTGTGTTCATCCTTAACTGATTAAACCCCAACCACTCAGTCAAGTATGGTACTATGCCCTAGTGTTTAAGGCTCTCCATTGTGGTACCGCCCAGTAATAAAGATAAATTCTTAGCATACATCGCTCAATTCATCGTGCTGGGCCATAGCCCACTAACAATTTTCAACTAATTAAAAGCTATATGGATCATATTAATAACTCATAACCTCTTCATTCCTTGGAGATGGGCCGTGGCCCACTAATCCTTTCTAACTTAGCTCAGTCTTTTAACTAAGCCCATTAAATATGTAAGCCATTTCCATTATCTTTTAATCCCTTTATCCTCTTAAACAAGTAGGTTTTTCACCAACAATTACATTTACAAATTTCCATTTAATCTCTTTTGTAACATCATCCCATCAGAATTATAAGTCACCTTTACATGACTTTGATGACCTTGATTCATTGGTTGAGTTCAACCCATTTAAAGCTAGATGTACTTATATCACTAGTTCATAGTTTCTTTATTTTCATGAAATGGGTCGGCTGGCACTCTTACATATTCTAACCCCACTAAATCATGAATTGTTTCCATTAAACAACATGCTTTCATGGTCTACTGATTAGCTAATCACTTATTCTCAAAGCATACTCATAAGTATCAATGAAGTGGGGTCGATCTATCTCATGAGCTATGACCTTTAACTGCGAGAACTCACAGTTATAGAGTGTACATGTTAAGGTGATTGCTTAATATATGTCCTAGAGATGTATTTATAGGTACGTGTATACTCATATGTGGAAGAACTAGTTGGAACTCCATTACTAGACATCAGTAAAAAGGTATCTAGTGGCATTAACAAGGTCATCACTAACTAATAACCACCAGAACCCTTCTCTTAGTCTCAGTATAAGCTCTGTCCTTTCTCAAAACCCTTACAACTCATGAACATCAACAGCATGTGAAAGCCTCTCTTCCTCTCACCTCGTCTCATAACCACTCACCATCCCCTAGTTTCCCTTGCAGGACTAGAACACAACCCATGCATGCTTGACCTCTAAACACCATATCTTAGAGAGCCCTGGTTTATTTTGAAACCAACTTCTCAGTTCTTGTATCCATACATGGTTCCCTAGCAACCTTAGTAGAGATGGGAGGGGAACTCACCGCGTAGCATAGCGACATCGCCGCTCACCTCTCGTTTTGTCTTTCTCTCGTTCTCAAGTGGTGCGCCGGAGTTTGATGGCGTGTTGACGTCTCCCACTCTCCAACGAGCTCGCAGCAGCCCAGAAAGGACTATGGATCTCCTCTCTCCGACGAGCGTGGACTTCCCGATCTTCCTACCTTTCTCACAAGTGCCTGGCTGCCCACTTGCGAAGAAGACCTCCACCTCTCTCCTTCTCTCGATTTTGGTGGCGCTAGGGCTCAAGAGCCTGTCCTTTATATAGCTCGTGGTTAATTGGATAGGCTCGAAATTCCTTTGATAGGGGGATACGACGCGCAACATCTTTGCCCCCTCTATGGTAAGCCGGTACGAGATTAGCGGAGGAGAGAAGCTATATGCGATGACGCTGGTGGAGATGCGGACGTCTATCGTTCGAGCCTTGAGATCGGGCCACGAGTCTGATGGACGGTTGTTGCTCAACTGCGTGGCGTTGCGTAATGGAGGAGATTGCGACTCCGGTTTTGGATCGAGCCACTGGCCCGGATGAACGGTTAGTGATGGCGTCGCGTGGGAGTGTTCACGCATTTTCTCTCTGGTTTGACACACAATCATCGCCACGCGTCTCCGTTGAAATGGCTCGATATCCTTGTGATAAAGATAATGATCCTTTAGTCCCATGCATATCCACGTGTTTATTTGCCAAGGAGCCCATTCTCTATTTTATTATTTGCATGCCAGTTCACTCTATGTTTATTGTTTACTCATGTGAGAGGCCATCTTTTCATTTTGGCCCCCATCCTTCCACTTATTTGTAGTCAGGTCCCATTTCTACTATGCTCATCCATGGTTATAACTTGGATGGATTTTATGAGGTTTTTTTGCAAAACCCACCCCGGGTCTTTTGTATATCACATGTAAACATTTCCACAATTAAAATCTCTTGAATGACCACTTTTGCAATTGCACCCCCTTTATTTTAGAATTTAATCACGTATTTGTATCTCCATTCATGGCTCCAATGAGTGATTTCTTGCAAAAAGGTCCAAATCCACTTTTTCTTTTACATGTATACCCCTCTCTGAATTTAATTTGGAGAGACCATCTTTGTTAGTTGATCCATCTTTTATTTAGTTGGTTTGATTTTATTGAATTGAACCCATGGTTTTTTTTAATACCATCCAAGCCCTATTATTTAATTCATATACTTACATACCAAGGTTTCTTCAAATACTAGACAACCTTAGTCAACGATCATGAGAGGTTATAATAATATTATAATCCATTACAAATTTAAAAAACCTAGTTGAGGATGATGTCACCGGCTCCTATAATCTTTTCATTATCATGCATTTAAACCTTCACATAACTTTGATTTGTATGAGGCCTCTTTTGCAGATAAACTCTACCACTACTATAATTTACTACTGGGTCCCTCTCTGTGAGAGAAGACAAATTCTCATTTAAGTCCAACTCTTCTTCAAAATCACGAATAGGTCCTTGATGACCCAAATTAACCTTAATTTAAGTGCTAACCAACTTAATCCCCTTTTTCATATAAAATCCGATTATTTCCAAATATGGGGAATTTTTTTAATTAACAAATTAATTTAAGAACAACTAAGAAATATTTATTCCATAAAAATCTTTGATTTTACAGTCTTCCTTCACAAGACCTGTTGGTCTTGCTCGGGTCATGCACAAGTTCCTCGCAACACAGATAGGGAAAGTGATTAGTACAAGAAATAATTGATTCAGGTGACAAATAACAGTACAAAATGAAATAATGAGGAAATAAAAATAAGAACTTAAACTAATGGTTAAAGTAGTAAACTCCTAGTTTTCCTTGTAGTCTAAGTAGTCCCCGGCAATGGGGCTAAAAACTTGGTAGAGCCAAATGCTCATGCTTACTACCGTAAGTGCACGGGCTAAACAAGTAATATAATGGACTAAGAAGTCGGGTATCGAATCCACAGGGACTTGTAAGAAGTACTTGTACTAGCTATTTATCTAATATTTAACCTACCCAGAGTTGTGATGTTTACTAATTTAAGTGTTGAAATTAAGGAAGACAACTGGAGTCACTATGAAGTGAAAAGCGGGGTAAAATTTAAGGATAATCAGTCAGGAGAAGGGATACTCGGGTATGAATCCCTCTTAGGTTCTTAGCACAGGATATAAACAATACCTTCTACTTGTTGATCAAATAGGATTGGATTAATAATTCCTATATCTCTTTCACTCTAGCTATCGCAGCCGAATTACTAACATTGAGTGGGGTTTTAGGGAACCTATTTCTTAGAAGAAAAGCGGGAATAAGATATATGAAAGAGTTACCCTCCTTAATACCCGAGTTCTCGGTAAATTCACAGTCCTTTCTATTGAGGTAAGTCTAATACGATGAGGCGTTCGCTTCTTCCCTCGTATAAACCTATTGAATACTAGGGTTGTCGCAACGTAAACATTCAATGAAATGAATACACTCAATAAATCTCAATCCACATCAATTAGTCAAACAAACAAGCGACATTGTCATACATTAAACTTAACCCAAGAGTTCATCAATACCCAAGTATCTAAAGGGTTAGTTCCTCATTAGATAGGAACATGTAGCAAATACAATAATAACTACAGTAAAAGACATAGGACAGTGATACGCTATTCTGAACGCTCTTGGCGAGGACCGTTGCGTAAGGATTTCCTCATCAGGTTTCCATTTTGACAGGATCTCAAACCGAACTCTGCTTTTAATGTTGTGTGCTGGACATGTAAAAAACAAAAGGTGGTGAAAGTTTCGTTAGTAGAACATTTATATATGACCTTTGAAAACCAGGTGGCGAAGGTTTCCTTGGCAGAACATTTACAGGTGGCCACCAAAAACACAAGGTGGAGAAAGTTTCTTAAGAGAATCATAAAATTATTAATGCTCACCTTGCTCAAGAGTTGGATTCATCGCTTCTATTCAGCTTCACTGAACAGAAAAATGACAAAGGAAAAAATGTGAGTTTTTCAAAAGCTAGATTTTAGAATTAATGCAGAAATAAAATCTATCAAACAACAGTTGGGGAAAACAACGAGAGAGAGGAGAGTAATCACTATGAAATGGCTACGTTACTAAGGTTCTTTTCCACTCAAAAACTCTCTTAATACAAATGATTTACAACAACATAACTCCAAATCTCTCTTAATACAAATGATTCACTCTCACAAGCAGATCAATAACTCCTTCCGCTAGAAAACAATCGTAAACCCCAAAAACTAAACCGTAAACGCCAAAGCCCTAAGCCCTATAAAATAAATGCGTGAATAGTTGGGGAAAACAACGGGAGAGAGGGGAGTAATCACTATGAAATGGATAGGTTACTAAGATTCTTTTCCACTCAAAAACTCTCTTAATACAAATGATTTACAACAAGATAACTCCAAATCTCTCTTAATACAAATGATTCACTCTCACAAGCAGATCAATAACTCCTTCCGCTAGAAAACAATCGTAAACCCCAAAAACTAAACCCTAAACGCCAAAGCCCTAAGCCCTATAAAATAAATGCGTGAACAGTTAGGGAAAACAACGGGAGAGAGGGGAGTAATCACTATGAAATGGATACGTTACTAAGATTCTTTTCCACTCAAAAACTCTCTTAATACAAATGATTTACAACAACATAACTCCAAAACTCTCTTAATACAAATGATTCACTCTCACAAGCAGACCAGTAATCGCTTCCTCTAGAAAACAATCGTCAACCCCAAAAATAAACCCGAAACGCCAAAGCCCTAAGCCCTAAAAAATAAAAGTGTGAACAGTTGGGGAAAACAACGGGAGATAGGAGAGTAATCACTATGAAATGGCTACGTTACTAAGGTTCTTTTCCACTCAAAAACTCTCTTAATACAAATGATTTACAACAGCATAACTCCAAAACTCTCTTAATACAAATGATTCTCTCACAAGCAAACCAGTAACCGCTTCCCCTAGAAAACAATCGTAAACCCGGAAAAATAAACCCAAAATGCCAAAGCCCTAAGCTCTAAAAAAATAAACGCGTGAACAGTTGGGGAAAACAACGGGAGAGAATCATTTAGGGTTTAGGGTTTAGGGACTCGCTTAATACAAATGATTTATAACAACATAACTCCAAAACTCTCTTAATACAAATGATTCACTCTCACAAGCAAACTAGTAACCGCTTCCGCTAGAAAACAATCGTAAACCCCAAAAAATAAAGCCAAAACGCCAAAGCCCTAAGCCCTAAAAAAATAAACGCATGAACAGTTGGGGAAAACAACGGGAGAGAATCATTTAGGGTTTAGGGTTTAGGGTTTTGGGACTCTCTTAATACAAATGATTTACAACAGCATAACTCCAAAACTCTCTTAATACAAATGATTCACTCTCACAAGCAGACCAGTAACCACTTCCACTAGAAAACAATCGTAAACCCCAAAAAATAAACCCAAAACGCTAAAGCCCTAAGCCCTAGAAAATAAACACGTGAGATAACTCTGCCCTGTGAAATGGTTACCCTAAGCCCCAAAAATCGAAGAGCTTTACTCTAGGAGAGGCTCGCCTGCGAAATGGTCGTTGGAAGGTGGGGACTTCCCGCTATCGTGAGACCGGATGCCGCTGTCGGGGAGTAGAATAGAGGAAGCAAACCGTCACCTTAGGGTGAATGACAAACGCGTGCGATAACGCCACCCTATGAACAGCGCGGAGTTCAAAAGCTTTTAAGCGGGACTGACGTTACGTTTGAAAAAAAAAGGAGGGGCTTGTTAAGAACATGGAAAATATGAGGGATTCTTTGTTGAGAAACCAACTTTTCAGGGTTTCTCGTGGAAAAAAACAAAATAATAATAATAATAATAATAATAATAATAATAACAGTTTCTTTGTGAATTTGAAGAGTTTTTTTTATTGTTTCTCTTATTAAACGCTTAAGCAATTATTTTGTTGGTTTATACGCTTTTTAAACGGCTCATTTTCTGTTGATTATCTAAGTGAAGCATTTATTTCTACGCTTATTTAACAGTTGAAACTTTTATTTTTTGGGGTTTCGCTTATTATACTTCTGAAGCGTTATTTATTTATTTATTTTTTTTTTGTATTTTTCACCTGGTAACATAGGAACGCATCAAACGAAATTGACGGATGTTGAAGAAAACCCATAATATTTATAATACTTAATAATAGGGGTAAAAGTGGAAAGACATGTGACATTAATCCAGGCGTGCATGCAGCGGAATCATAGCCAATTCCCTGTACCAGATCATGGGGCATTCCCCCTCAGATCCAAGGTCTAATTCTCTTTGGGACCCAATCGCCATCTCCCTCTAACCTAAGGATGAAGCGATGCCATCTGAACCCGAGTCGCACCTAACAGAATCGACGCTGTTCGAAGCCGCAGCGCTACCCCTCTTCAGATTCGAGCATGTTCAACCCAGGCCAATGGCGGAGGTGTTCTCCAACGATTGCACAGCAGATTCAAAGCCCCTCGGTGTACCATCCAACCATATCCGAAGGAGGGCTTCGAGAAGCTTCTAGAAGAATAAACGCTTAGAGCCAAATCGGAGTTGAGGAGCTAACTTGGGCCTCGAAAAAGAGTTATTCTCCTCTTTTGGTTTTTTATCCTCTTCCAATTTCCAAAGCTCTCTCGAGCTAAACGCTTTGCACTTATTAAACGCTTATGCGTATATTTTATGGGTAAACACTTATACTTGCGTATTTTTCTCATCTCAAGTCCAAATAAATATACAACAGAGTCTAATGTTTTATGATTTTTTCTAGTCTTTCTGTTAAGTATCCTTTTTGGGGGCTCTTCATTTTCTTTATTCTGTTGTTGTTCATTTTCTGTATTATTGACAAAGTCACAGAAGCCTCCTACAACGAATGCATGTAACATTTGTTAAAATATAAAGGCAAAACATGTTGAACATCAAATGGAAGAAAAAGATCTAAGCTGTCAACACAAATTAGGGGCTTTTAAACCTGTTCTTCATAATTAATGGAATGGAATAAATTATGGATGGAAGCCAAGGAAAATACAGTGTTGTTGCAACACAAATTGAACAAACAAGGCATGATAGAATTCACTTAAAACAAACTGTGAAAACAAAGTGAAAAAGTGAACTCAAATAAAAATATAAGTGAAAAATAGAGCCCGGTACAACTAGTGCGCTGCAATGGTTGCCTGTTTTGGCCTTCCAACTGATACACCTCACAGCCAAAACCAAGACATGCATAAGACATACCCAAAACAATAATTCAAGGAAAATACAGTGTTGTTGCAACACAAATTGAACAAATAAGGCATGAAACAAACTGTGAAAACAAAGCGGAAAAGTGAACTCAGATAAAAAATAAGTGCTCAAGGAATCAAAAACCTGAGAAAGTAATGCCTCATTGTGCTATATTGGATTTTTCAAGTGCGTCATCATAGCCCAAACTAATGAAAACCTGCAAGGACAAACAAAGATATTAAAACACACCCAATAATTATACATGAAAACATAGTCATAAGTAAAAAAAAGTCGCATCCAAAGTCAGTATGAGGATCATAATAGAAGATCAGAATAACACAGCAACCTATCATCAAAAAAGGTACTATGCAGGTAATCTAAAAAAAAAAACGTTCAGCATGAGGACATTCATTATACAAATGCATCTACAAACAAATAATAATATTATTAAAATTAAAAAAAAGAAAAAAAAACAAGACCAGGAGATCCATATAGGTATTGGAAGAGGATAGAGAACCAAATGAGGAGTGAAACCTTTTTTAGAGATGAAAGTGCATATGAGAGAACTGAAGTGGAAGGCAGCTGTAAATATAAAGCTACCATCTTAGTCAATCAAATCTAGAAAAGTGGGGTTTTGGTTATGAAATATATTTTGGGATTAGTAAGCTTTTCTTTAGAGCACTTTTACTCAAGGTGTCAAGTGGGACTAATTGAGCCAAGTGGCAAGCTCTTCTCCACCAAGCCTCCCCAGCCTTAAGAGGTCGGAGTCCAAGGAAATGGCTTGGACTGGAATAAATTATGGACAGAAGCCTCCTGCAAGGAATGCATGCAACATTTGTTAAAATTAAAGCTAAGCATTTACACAAATTAAACAATAAACTTAACCCATCTCATTCCCCTCTACTGTTTTCAATAATTCGGAAACTGTTCTCATTCTTGAAGCTGCTCTCGCCATAGCACATAATGTGTGGAGTCTTCTTGAAGGTGTTTCCATAAACAAATTTATTTATTATAAATTGAATAATTAAGTTCAAAGGTACATCAAGTTGAAACAGAGAAAGCCTAATTCTTACTTGAAAGGTTATTCTTTTCTCAACCAGAATGATCGTGGATGTTTGGTCTTTCACCATTCCTGATCTCCAAAATAGACCCATCTTGAAGTATTACTTTATTTTCTATCTTGAATGCTATGATACATCGTGCGATATGCACAGTTTTCAGAAAACAACACCATTAAAAGTTGTTTGTAGAAGAATGATAAAACAACCAAGATTTCTTAGGAACCGATAAATGAGCTTATCACTAGCAACCTCATCAAACGGAATTTTTTCTTCCCTTGCACAAAATTCAAAATACTTGGACAAAAAAGCACCACAGCTGGACCCACCAGCTTGCAATGGGTTATTAATAAATTTGATTATTTTCCATTGCTTTGGGTCGATGAAGTCCTCCAATAATTGAAGCTGAAAATTTAAGGTTTAGTATGAACATTATAGACATTAAGTACATGAAACATGATTGAATACATACCATCAAAAAAAAAAAAATCAAAGGCTTATAATTTTGTACACCATGCTTTATATAATAAAAAATGTAAATACTCTTGTGTTCAAGGTCAGCACATGCTCAAAAAAAGTGACTATTGAGTAGCATTGGAAAAAAGACCTTGATGAAACAAAACAACAACCAGGTTAATAAAGTGGTACATTAACTTTGTTGTCTAACCATATGCTATGTTCCTTACCTTTTTGTGCTCTCTGCCATGTTTACGAAACAGATTGAAATTTTTATTTTGTGCACTATATCTTGATACCATCAAAATCTACAAGCAATAAAAAGAAATTTATTATACATGGAATGGACATTTTTAAATGAAATATATGAAGAAATAAAGCCAAAAATTGGATTCAACATACAACAAGTGTAATAGGGTAGAAAAGAAGTCTTTAAAATTTTGACTAAGAATTTCCAGAAAATTATCAATATCCTACAAGATAAAATATTGATTGTTAAAAATTGTGAATCTAATAAAAAATAATTCTGTCAAAGAACCATTCAACCCAAACCTAAAGCTGTTAGGTGAGGCCTCAATAATAGTTATATATCTCTAACAGATATCACGCTAAAACCAAGAAAAAAATTATATAAATAATAAACAATTACATTAGTACTGAATAACGTGCTTGGTTTGAGCAACTCCAATAATTCTGGTGAAAGTATATGCTTTTCTACTTTCTTCGTTACCATTTCATCAGAATACACATTTAAAAAGACCTACAAATTGTCACAAAAAGACAATATGTTGTTCTCATTATAATGAAAATAACTGGAGCTCAGTAATTTGTGTAGTAATTTCATATATTACCTCTTGTGCAGCACGGAAGAAGTTAGGTGACTGATAAGATTCAGTAACGATTTTCAATTGATTTACACTGTAATATGCATTAATCAAGATATAATGAGCTAGATGTGAAAGAATTTAAAGATTTATTTGTTCTAGAGTATCTACTCCAGCTGCAAAAGGTGAAGCTTGTTAAGCTTCTGGAGAGTCATAATTGATTTGAAGAGCAAGCAGCTTAGGTGATAGTAAGTTAGGGAGTTATTATACTCCCATTTTGTTTTTATAAAGTAACTAGCTATAGAAGTATCTGCATTTTCTTCAAAGTGGAATAAATATCATTACCTCTCCTAACTCTGAAGAATTGACCAAGCATTATTGATTCTCTGAGCTTAGCTTATAACATCACTCGGCACACAGTTTTATTAGACTGTTGTCCCAAGAAAATCAAATCTTCGCCATAAGGGCTAGTCTCTTTTTTTGGTCTGAAGTTCCTGCGCTTGTAAACTATGATGTCTTTGATGTCATATGAGCAGGAGCCTTTGTAGCATTCTTTAGTGGTGAGGGTGGTCCCGCTCATGCTTCCGGTAGTGAGGATGCTGGTGCTTCTGGTGCCGGTGCTGCTGGTCCTGGCGGTGTATATTTGTAGGCGCCCCTTTTCTACATTTTTCCATGGGGGGCCCTCTTCTCGAGATAAAGACAAAGAAAGTTGAACAACGCTTGCAACATCTTCAAGCGGCGGCATTGTCTGCTGGCCATTCGTCTGCACAAATAGTGCATCGATCTTTGATTCAAGCGCATCTAACTTGTTCAGGATGGGATACACCATGTCTATCTTCCGCCCATGCTTCAAGGAGCGTGATTTCTTTCCGGGGGGAACCTAAACGTGCCCATCAGAGTGCTGGTTCTTGGTGGGTCGGCTTGTGCAAACCCAATCAACTTAGCCTCCGCCAAGCAAGAGGGGATGAGGGGGACAAACTGAAATACACACAGAAGAAAAGTAAATAAATAGTTAAGTTAAAACATAAGCATTTAAGCAAAATACTAAAATGTTATAGAACTAATAAACGCTTACCCAGAAAATAAACACTTCACATGAAAATAAGCCTTTAAGCAAATCAATAAATACGTTTACCAGAAAATAAAACCAAAGCAACACAATAAAAACTTTAACAAAAAACCTAAGTATTTACACAAAACAATAAACAGAACGCACCTCCTTCCCCTCTAGTGGTTTCATTAATATGGAAACTGATTTCTCCTTCTTGAAGCTATTCTGTCCGTAGCACATAATGCGCGGAGTCTTCTTGAAGCACACCTTATTGCCTGTCCCAGTCACCTCATAGAATCATAAATTAAGTGCGAGGATGTACCCTCGCAGGTACCCTGACACTTTGTGTTTCCCTGCTAAACGGTCGCTCACACGACCTGCTGCATCAGGGATCTTCTTCATCAACCACTTGTGGACGGCCTGCGCCCACACGTAGTCCCTAAGAGTGCGAGGTTGTTGGCGTGCACAGCAACCCACCTCGGGGCTGCACAGTTAGTGCTGGTGAATAAAAAGGTCCCGAGGATGTAGATCACTAGCATCTTGATGAAATTCCCCTCCTCAGCCTCTCCCTTCACAACGAGGTCGAAAATAACCTTCTGGATGGCATGGCGGTCTTGGTCAGTCGCCCTGCTCATAGTCTTTAGCTTTCTCAAAAATGTCACCTAGCGTTGATGAGAGGGTGGTTTTTCCATGCCATCTTACAAAGAACTGCACATTATAACAAACAAGTGCTTGAACATATAATTGAAACAAATTGTTGCAACCAGACCAATAAACAGTTTCACTGAAAAAAACTGCCAAAACTACGTAAAGTAATCAAACAGGCCAAATAATAAGCGTACATTGTTACAACCAAACAATAAACCATTTAGCTAAAAATAAATGGATCCCCCAAAAAGAAACCTCAACACAAAATAATAAACGCTTCCACTAAAAATACTTTCGCTGAAAACAGTCAGAAACAAAGAAAATGAAACGTAAACACCAAATAATGGACGTCATCTGTTATAACTAGACAATTAACACTTTTGGTAAAAAGTAAACTAAAATCCCTAAAATAAACCAAAACGCTAAATAATAAATGAACACTCTTATTACCAGACGCGTAAACACTTTTGGTTAAAAGAAAAGTCAAACCCCAAAAAAAAAATCCTAAATGCCAAATAATAAGAGCACTCTCCCTACCACACAATAACACTAAAACCTAAAAATAAATGGAAACTCTGAAGAATAAACACAGAAACAGAATAACAAACCCTAAAACCCAAAAACTGAAGATCCTTTCTTTTTGGAGAAGCTCGCTTATGTCCATGCACTTGGAAATGGTCGTTGGAAGCTCCGGAGAGATGGTCTTCCAGGTGGGCGGTGGTGACTGGATTCTGCAAAGCTAGGGAGAAGAGCAGCAGAAAATCATGAAGTTGGGGAGACTAACACAGACAAACCCTCACTGAGGATGAATGGGTGGTTAACATGAAGCAAACGCGTGCGATATCGCCGACTGAGAACCGTCAATAAGCGCGGAATTCCAATGTGTTTTTTAAGCGGGTGAGGACATTCTCTTAATTTCTTGACGAAATTAACACCACGCCGTTCAGACTGAAATCTGGTAAAAAAGGAGCGCTTTTTAAGGATATGGAAAATATTAGACTTTTTGGCGAGAAACCAACTTTTTATGGTTTCTCCTGAAATAAATAATAATAATAATAATCATTTATTTTGGGGTTCTGCTTATGAAACGCTTTAGCATATATTTTTCGTTGTTTATGCTTATGTAATGGCTTATGCGTTTATGGTTGTTGTTTTCGTTTCTTATAGGGCTGACACAATTAAATATTTTGGTTTCCGCTTATTTAGCTTTTGAAGGATTTATTTTCTGGAGTCCTCTTATTAATCTGAAGCGTTATATTTTTCACCTGGTAAACATAGGAAAGCATCAAACGAAGTAAACGAATAACAAAGACTTCCTAGAAAAAAAAGTAAATAAACAGTTCAGTAAAAACATTTCGTGAATCAAGAGCCAAGGGCAAAATGTCAATTTAACAACAATATATATAAAAAAATCTAGGGGGTATTTGAGTAGGTATTATTTTTTAAAATGCATTTAAATTGTTTGGACTAACTTAGCGGCTTAGCCCCAAGTTTGGCAATATGAATATAAGTAGGTATTTTTTTTTTTGAAAGGTATTATTTTATTAAAAGGCTAAAATCGTGTATGGGCAGTCAATTCAGTTTTCTGTATTTTTCAATCGGCTTAGTTAAGACATTCAAGTCATACTCAACAAAGTTCATTATCTATAATTCTAATTTCTATCAATAGTACTAAAAAATTCAAATTTTACTCAAAAAAAGTTCATTTTGACTCAACAAAGTTCAATTCTTTATAGTGTTTAATTCATACTCAACAAAGATCATGTATTCGCCAAATGACCTAATAGAGCGTTACAGTCGAAAAATAAACAAAACCAAATAAAAAACGCCCACTGTTACAACCTACAAAATAAAAGCTTTCTTTTAATAATGAACGCAAACCCCTGCCCTTATCCTATTGGGGAGAAGCTCTTACTTCTGTAGCATTTTTAATCAATAGAGTTCCCTCTATCTCTATTGGCTTTTGGGTTTTATGGGTCTATGATTCTGTTTCTGTATTTATACTTCAGGGTTTTCGTTTATATGAAAAAGACAAAAAGTAAACGCTTGGTCCGTTTGGTATGAAAACCCATCAAATAAAGGCTTCGGTGCCACTCCCTGATTTTTTTACTCTCCAGCATCCTTGAGGAATCGTCTACTTTTCCCTCAGCAAATATGTACAGCAATCTCATGCCACAATTCCTTGTTGTCTCACTCTTATACAAGATAATCTTTGCTGCATATCTTGCAGGTAGATGACCACTCTTTGCTGCATTCATGAGATATTGGATGCCAAAGTTTATTCCAAGTCCAACAAGTTTTTCCTGACAATCAAGCAAACCATAATTTAACAATGTTACTATATATAAACTTACAATGAAGTCGAATAAAACAAAAAAAGAAAAAGTAAACCACGAGATCTTCACCAGGCCAAGCATGAGATTGGCACTCAAATTACCACTCTTTGCACAATGCCGAATAGTGAAGACGGCCCACAAAATTCATATTCACATAGTTTCTATCATTGATCACAGATATACATAGATGTACAATTCCACAAGAATCTTTGTATACATTCCATACACAGGTGTAAAATTGAAAAATCTTGGTATACAACAAAGATTTCATATTCACATAGTTTCTATCATTGATAACAATATATACATGTACAATTCAACAAGTATCTTTATATAAATTCATTCTCCAGCACTCCGACAACGCCCATCGATTATTAACCTCACCATCCACCTTAGCTTCATCACCGGAATCTCGTTCTTCTTGAATTGAATCGGACGGCCATTAAGAATAAGTTCCATGAAGCAAATGGTGAAAATTCCGCAATCCATGCTCCCTGAATCTTCTTGGGGGCACTTCCTGACGTGACTCATGGGCCATGTGTGACTGTCAGTGACATTAGCTACGAAAGCAAGGTACTTGTCGCACAGTTTACGCTGCAACAAAACATGTTATTTTATGATTAGATCATTAGTAAATGAATTCTATAAATAATAATATAGGGATGTCGTACCATCTTTATCGCGTCATTGTCGTAAACTACCCCTTTCAATGACGAGTAATGCAAATACTTGCGATTCTTCCCGTCTAAGATTAGGAGGTGGTAGTGCACTTTGAGGAGTATCCGCATTAACACAACATCTAGATTGTGGAAGTTCTCTAATCCTTGAATCATTAGTTGATCAACCTCGCAAGATTGATCGTCATTAAATTTTGAGAGTATAGATGCCATGAGACTGATAATGCTAGCCTGCTGTTGGTACGGGTAGGGCTTATAATTGAGACTCTCCATCAAAATAATGGTAAAGGCGTCAATGACGTCATCGGGAATCATTTTCCTTTCGATCATTCTATAAAGTTGCTCACGATTCACAATCCTATGATCTTTCTTCCAGATGATTGTTCTGTTAGAGAGAATACGCATAAGCCTTTAAATAAGCGACAACTGAAAGTAAAAAACGCTTATGCCGTTTACTAACCACAAATTCAAATAAAAATAGAAAGTGTCTGCCGGTCCATCCTTTCATTGAGAAATATCGACACCACATTCTGATCCGCTGGGTCCAGCCGGTTGAAGCCAGTTGGCATCTTATCCTTTGGTATGATTTCATCGCTATTGTCCACAGGGTCTTTTAGATTCGCAGGTATGTCACTTACAGCATTGGTGACTTCTTGTTGTTTCTTAAAGGAGTCGAGAATGTTCAATGCCTCCAGTATCTACTAGTCACATAGATGAGTAGACACGGAGGGTTTAGGAGCTGCCTCCTTCCTCCCTATCCTGCTGGGCCTACTATTTCGCCGAGAGGCTTCCCTTCTCAGCGGATGTGTTATGCGAGTACTGCGCCGAAGAAATGGTTGTCCGAGGGCTTCCGATAGTGTGGCTGGTTGCTTTGGGGGTGCACCATCCTTGAGGGCCCAGTTGCCGATGAGTGGCCCGAACTTCTTTGTAGATGTCGATTCTTTGCGGTGAAGTCGATGGTGAGGGTGTTGCAACCCACGCTATCTTGCGGGTGAGTATTGAGTGTAGTCACTTTGTGCTTCCGGTGCCGATGTTGAGGGTTCTGCAGCTTCTTCCTCTGCCAATGGTGAGGATAGTGCAGCTCGTATTTCCAATGGTGAGGGTGTTGGCGCTTCTAGTGCTCTTGGTTTTACGATCTTTGGTGGTGCGGCAAACATCTCAGAGGCCACCCTTTTACATTAGCGAGCGCCATGGCCGTCGTCGGCCGGTGGCGTTGCGGGTGATCCATCCTCGGGTGCTGCAGCTATAGCCGATGGTGCTGGTGCTTTTGGGGGGTCCTCTGTTTGCCGCAAAGACGAAGCAAGTTGGTAACTGCTTGCGACCTCTTCCTATAGAGACATTGTCTGCTGGCCAATCATCTGTACAAGTATTGCATCGACCTTTGATTCAAGCGTTGCAATCTTATTCATGACCAACACCAGCTTGTCCTCAACTGCTTCTAGTGCAACCAACCAATCATTATTTGGTGGGATTTCTTCCTCAGGTTCCTTCTCCTCTTTCAACGTCTTCCGCCGACGCTTCAAGGGGCGTGGTTTTTAACCAGAGGAACCCAAACGTCCATGCCACAGTGTTGTTCTTGGTGGGTCAGCTTGAGCAAACCTGATCAACTCATCCTCCGCAGAGCAAGAGGGGGCGAGGGAGGAAAACTAAAATACATGCAGAAGAAAAGTAAATAAACACAACAGTAAACGATAAGCATTTAAGAACACATACTAAACACTTTACAGAAATAATAAATTTTAACAAAAACTAAAAAACACTTCACAGAAAAAGTAACCTCTCAAGGGAAAAATAAAGCTTTACAAGAATAATAATCACTTCAACCAGAAAAATAAGAACTAAGAAAAACCATAAAACCTTTATTAAAAGACCTAAGCATTTACACAAAACAATAAACAGAATCCACCTCCTTCCCCTCCAGGGGGAAAACTGAAATACATGCAGAAGAAAAGTAAATAAACACAAGAGTAAACGATAAGCATTTAAGACCACATAATAAACACTTTACAAAAATAATAACTTTTAACAAAAACTAAAAAACACTTCACAGAAAAAGTAACCTCTTGAGGGAAAAATAAAAGCATTACAAGAATAATAATCACTTCAACCAGAAAAATAAGAACTAAGCAAAACCATAAAGCCTTTACCAAAAAACCTAAGCATTTACACAAAACAATAAACATAACCCACCTCCTTCCCTTCCAGTGTTTTCAATAATATGGAAAGTGATTTCTCCGTCTTGAAGCTGTTTTGTCTGTAGCACATAATGGGCGGAGTCTTCTTGAAGCACACCTTATTTCTGGTCCCAGTCACCTCGTAGAACCATAAATTAAGTGTGAGGACGCACCCTCATGAGTACCACGACACTGCGTTTCCACGCTTCAGCTTCGCTCATCTGACCCTCTTGCATTAGGGATCTCCTCCATCAGCGCCTTGTGGACGGCCTGAGCCCATGCGTAGTCCCCAAGAGTGGTGAGGTTGTCGGGGTACAATGCAGCCTCGGCCGCGAGGCTGCGATTAGTCTTTGGTGAGCGAAGGTCCCGAGGATGTAGACCACTAGTATCTTGATGAAATTATCCTCCTCAGCCTCTCCCTTGACAACAAGGTCGAGGACAACCTTCTAGATGGCATGGCGGTCTCGGTCAGCCGCCCTACTCAGGAACCTACACTCAAGAGCACTCTTTGCAGCCTTGGGCTTGAAGGTTATCGCAGTACCGTGGCATCGGAGGCTGAGAACCATGGCTACATCCTCTGCCCGGAACTCCAGCTGTACAGAACCTATGTTGAAGTTTCTGTTCTTTATATTGTACTTATCCAGGTGGGAATCCAGCATCCCCCTCTCCCGGATAATAGGCTCCAGCTCCATAAAATGGGCAAAGGGAGTTCTCTTAAGCAACTCCCAATGTCGAGCTATCATCATAGTCTTCAGCTTTCTCAACAATGTCACAATTGGAACCAGGTAGTACCTCGCATTGATGAGAGGATGATTTATCCTTGCTATCTTACAGAAAACTACAAATTATAGCAAACAAGTGCTTAAAGATGTAGTTGAAACACTATTGCAAACAGACCAATAAATTGTTTCCCTGAAAAATAATGCCAAAACCACGTTTACACACTATTACAACCATACTAATAACACCTTTGCTGAAAACAGCCAGATACAAAGAAAATGAAAAGTAAACACTAAATAATAAACGTCATCTGTTACAACCAGACAATTAACCCTTTCGCTAAAAAGTAAACGAAAACCCCTATAAGAAACCTAAACCCTAAATAATAAACGAAAACTCTTAGTACCAGACGAGTAAACAGTTCCAGTTAAAAGAAAAGGCAAACCCCAAAAAATAAATCCTTAATGCAAAATAGTAAGAGTACTCTCCCTACCAGACAATAACCCTAAAACCGAGAAATAAATGGAAAACCTAAAGAATAAACACAAAAACAAAATGACACACCCTAAAACCCAAAATTAGAAATCCTTTCTTTGGGAAACGCTCGTCTATGTCTACGCACCTGGAAATAATCGTTGGAAGCTCCAAAGAGATGCTCTTCCCGGTGGCCGACGGTGACTGGATTCTGCGAAGCTGGGGAGAAGAGCAGCGGAAACTCGGGAAGTTGGGGAGACTAATGCAGACAAACCCTCACCGAGGATGAATGGGTGGTTAACACAAAGCAAACTCTTGCGATATCACCGACTGAGAACCATCAATAAGCGCAAAGTTCCATGTGTTTATTTATCGGGCAAGGGCATTCTCATAATTTCACGAGGAAATTAACACAACGTCGAACTGACTGACTTCTGGTAAAGAAAAGGAGAGTTTTTTAAGGGTAAGGAAATTTTTTGGCCAGAAACCAACATTATGGGTTCCTCAGGAATTAAATAATAAAAATAATAATAATTTTTGAATTTGAATAGTTTATTTTAGGGTTCGGCGTATGAAACGATTTAGCATACATTTTCCATGGTTTGCGCTTATACCCTGGCTCATGCGTTTATGGTTGTTATTTTCGCTTACTATAGAGCTGAAGCATTTGTTTATTTTGGTCTCCGCTTATTTATCTTTAAAAGCTTTTATTTTATGGAGTCCGCTTATTATGCATGTTAATAAGCATCCTCTTGTACTACATAGATTACTAGAAAAGCTGGAAACAAGCACTTCTACTGCACTTTCTACACAAAAGGGCACAATTTCGATCTCAAAATCTTGCTAAGTCTAATCACATTCATCACCCACTCAACTTCATCATCATGAGTTTGTCCCACAGTTCTTTTACAGGTCAGATGACCTTCATCCAATTGACGTGTAGTGCGCACAACAAGAGCAGCCAATAACCAATCGCCATCAGAAACAGTATCAGTAAGTTCCCCCATTAACATTGCTTGATTAAGAAATATCGAATGATCCCTGAACTGCCTGCACACCAGTTATCTCCCGCACTTGTCCAATAGAAAACTTAGCGCCGATGTATTCATTCTCCAACAGACCCTGCCGCATTGATACATTTATTCGATAAGTCACGTTCAATGCAGTAAATAAGTTAGTAAACTTTGTTGGGATTTCCTAACATGCCTGGATTGAGTAAGTGTTGAATACTAAGTGTGAAAGTGGATGGTTCCAAATAGGGCCGGGTATTTCATGTTTAACACGCAAATAACCAAACACAAGCATCATTAACACCTGTAAATCGACGTAATTTAGTCCAATAGAGACATAATCCTACTAAATTTTTGCATTATATGTCACACTTACATGTATAAAGATCATGGCCCCAATAGCACCCTTTAGTTGAAGAGAGATGAAAGAAAAAAGCAGCATAACTCCTTTTGTAGGCGAACCAGGAAGTAGACTACAAAAGACAACGTAATAGCAATGTTACAACAAGACTAATAAATGCTTACGCTGAAAAATAATGCGGAAACATCGTAAAGTAAAAAAAAAATACCAAATAATAAGCGTCCTTTGTTACAACCAGACAGTAAACCATTTCGCTATAAATAAAAGGAACCACAAAAAAGAAACCGAAACGCCAAATAATAAACATACAAACATAAGAATAAAAACAAATGTTATAATTGCGAGACTTACATTCTACTCTTTTAGATCATAAAAGAAAATTAAGAAAATAATTCCCTACAGATCTTGAAGGATAGGGCACCATTGGCTCAGTTCATAAGTAAAATCCTGCACATTCATTGGCATTGGTTTGTCTAAGTTTGGCTCCACTTTAAAATATGCATTTTATTTTCAAGGGAAGAGTATAAAAGACAGCCCTATGGTAAAAATTCAAAACTTCCAAAAACATCAAGGAAAACACAGTGTTGTTGCAACATAAATTGAACAAATAGGCATGAAACAAACTGTGAAAAGAAAGTGAAAAAGTGAACTCAGATAAAAACATAAGTGAAAATTAGAGCCTGGTACAGCCAGTAGGCTGCAATGGTTGCCTATTTTGGCCTTTCAATTGCCAAGCCTCACAACAGAACAATATATGCATAAAACAGAAACAAAACAAAAATTCAAGGAATCAAAAACTTGAGAGAGAAATGCCTCATTGTGCTATATTGGATTTTTCAAGTTTGACATCATAGCCACAAACAATGCAAACCTGCAAATACATCCAACAGACATAATCAAATGAAATATATAAAGAAATAAAGCCAAAAATTGGATTCAATATATGTAAAACCCGAAGATTTTAGGGGGTAAATTTTTCTTTAGTTATTTTCAGGAATAATTTGGTTAATGAATAAAAGTCCCCAAGGTTGGGTATAATTGAAAATAAAAGTCTTCTATTTGCCCTTTAAATTGTCTCTCATAGCTAGAATGAAAGAAATGGATTTAATTAATTAACTCCTTAATTGGAATTATTTGAAATCACCAGGGGCATTTTAGTAATTATGGGTGATTTGGGAATTTGAAAGGAATGAACAAATTTCATGGAATGAAATTTGTTTGAATACAAGATAAATGACTTAGTTATGGAAGTTCCCAAAGTTTGGAAATGAATGATCATTGATTGAATTTAATTTGGAAAATTCTCTAAATGTTATTAAGTAAGTGAGGCTAAATTGATTGCTTTAATTAATTCGGAAATATCCTAAGTTGGAAATGATTTGGTTTAATTAGAAAGGAAAGGGGAGAAAATGATTTAAATTACAAATTTATTAGTTGTGGCTGCCAAGGACCTAAGCTTGATTTTAGGAAAAGTCTATGACTTAAACATAATTGTGCCTCTCTCACAGCGGTAGGGACCTGCATGTAACCTTTCATAAAAAGAAGGACTTAATTGCAAATTGAAGAATGAATTAAGATGAGCATATTATATATATATATATATATATATATATATATATATAGGATAAAATGTTTATAGAGAGAGAGTTTATGGTTATGATGTTCAAAGGTTTGAATTCAAAAATAAGATCAAAGATTAACTTAATAGATATGATTTTTTTGAATTTAAGAGAAATTAATAATAAAATATTAATTCCATGGGCACGTGCATCGTTGAGAAGGAATTCAAAAGTTGATTTTTATTATTCTATCATAAAAACCCATTCTGTTATACTATATATAGATATATATATTATATATATATAAAGAAAGACAAAGTTGGAGGGATATAGATGAGAAAACAGAGAGAGAAAGAGATATATCGCCTCCACAATCATCGGGCAGCCATATATGGGGAGTGTTTTCAAATTCTTTCTGATATGGAAATGAGGCAATCCGGCTCGTATTCACGGGATCATGATTGCAAACGGCCACCCTCCGTGAACTCCTTATAAGAAGGAGGAGACGGTGCCGGCTTACTCTTGAAGGCCCTGAGCGCACCGTGAAGGCTAAATTTCTCCCCAGAAGGGCGGGACTATCTTCCATGGAGCACGAGCCACTAGGCGAACTGTGATCAACCACAAAGAGACGCCTAGGCGCCTTAACGTTGTCCAGGAGCTCTTCGGGACGTAGTTCACACCAGTAAGCCTCTCACCTTCTGATCGTTATACAAGTCCTGCATATCAATTCTAGAAAGGGAAACAATAAGTTAGATAATATGAAACAATGGAGAGGGATTCATGCATAAGTGTCCAGGGGTTTGGGGTTCGTTCATTATGATGTTAATCTTATAGTTTTCATGAGATTATCTTGCATGAATTTGTTTTCTTTAAAAAAAAAAAAAAAATCTTGTTTAATCTACAAGGCATGTATGGGTCTGGTAGTTTGTCAACATAGTTTGTATGCATGAGATGAGAGAGGATGTTTATGTTTGTGTTGACACTTATGGCAAGTCAGGGTTTGAGAGTGTGCACGCTTCGTTAGAAATCATGATTTGCAGTTGGGTTTAGTAGTGTGTGGTTGTTGAGTAAGCTCAGGTGTTTCTATGAGGGATGTTAATATTAATGGTCAACAGTAACTTGGCAATGGGTTCTTGGGGTTTCATGCCTAGTTTTCTTGATAGTAGTATGTAATAGCAATGGAGATAGGAATGAGAGGAGGGTTACAGGTGTCTAGTTATCCATATACACTAGTGAGAGCTCATGATCACATGCATGCATGATTTTAGTTAACATGATTGGAGATTAGTGAGTGTTTAGTTGTATGAGGGCCATTAACTTAGAGAGTGTCTGATGCATTAGCTTGTACAGGCCTGCAGTGTGTAGCTGTGAGGTTAGTGACGTGTGAACGTAGGGTTAGCATGGTACCTTGGAGATGAGTTGGGGGAGAGCAAAGATTAGAGGAGTGAGGGATACATAGAGGAGGTTCATAATATGGTTAGTGTTTGAACGGCTCTTAAGTGGGTTGTCCTTTGAGGTTCAACGGGTTGGTGTAGACAGTGAAAGCTACTCTCGGTTTCAAATAGAGGTGGGTGAGTGAAGTTAACTCAACCGATTAAGTATGGATTAAAGGGTTGGGATAAGTTTAATCAATAATATTCTTATTAAAGATTAGTTAATTGGTTAGGTTTAACCGATTAAGGAATGGACCTAATCTAAGGTTGGGTTCAGTCAAGTACAAGTGACTAAGTCTAACCAAGTTAAATAATAAAAAAGAAATAAAAGTTGTATGAGTGGGGGACATGAGTCATTGACCTCTTAGAGGGAGTAGTGGGCCTTAACCACCAGGCCACATAGGCATTTAAGTATAAAATGAGAATTTAAGAATTTGGGTAAAGAGAATATGGGAAGGACCATTAAATTGGGCCGGGCCCAAACAGAACATCTTGCATATACATCTAGAATCATACGATATTGCGAATTGCTGATATAGAATTTATAATCAGGATTGAAGTAGATGCGAGGGGAGTTGGTTCCGTGGAACCCCAGGCTTAGCGACTTCTGTAAGTACTTCGGCCTAGTACCTTTACTCTTTGATGAGTATTCTTGACTTTGTTATTGCATGTTGATCATGCCTTGTTCCTCCCTTCAGGGATTTTATTTTTATGTCTTTGTTGTGACATATTTGTTTCATACATGCTTCCATGAATTTTGTTGAAATCCATATATAGCATGTTTGATTGTTTTGGGGATGTTGGGATCCCTACTTGTACCGTTTCTTAGATCCCGGATTGGTGAGCAGTGGGCTCCGTGATTTTGCGAGCGTTGGGGATGGGACACCCTGACGTTCCGGCACTCCTAGCCAGAGGGAGAGTGTTCTGGTTGTCCTTGCCAGTCAGTGGGGTCGATCACCCACCATGTCGACGCATGAGAGGCGGCATCGCGCTAACTTGCGAGGAGGTCAGTACCGGATGGTCGCTTTCTCAGCCGAGGTTGTTATGGTATGCGTAGGGGAGACGTTTGTGGAGCTTCCGTTGGAACTCTTAGCTAGGAGTCACTATCTTGTTTTATTTTATGTGATAGACTCCTAGGGCTTGCTTTGTGGGGCGTGCCCCGAGTTTGCTTTGATACTCATTTTGGTTGTTATCATATTTCTTGAACCCCGCAGGGGTACTTACTGAGCTTTCCATTCGAAAGCTCATGCACTTGTTTTCTCCTCGCTTTCTGAGCATCCCGAGGCGAGGACACTAGTACGCTAGAGCCGAATGATCGTGGGTGGTGATGGATTCTGCAGGTCCGAGGACCTTGTCTATCTTTTTGTTTTGAGTGAGACATTATGTTTTGTAGGTCCCCTTAGGGCTTGATATTTGTAGGGTGCCTGAACCCTTGTTATTTATTTCCGCTGAACTCTGTTTATTTTGAATAAATTAAGTTGTTTATTTTGCATTATCTGCTTACACACTTAGGCCTTGTATCCGGGTGGGGCCCGTCTCTACTCGGCTACGGCCGGTCTGCACACGTGCCCGAGGTCCCGGGATCGGGTCGGGGCGTTACAATATACAACAAGCATAATGCGGTAGAAAACGAAGACATCAAAATTCTGACCAAGAATTCCAAGAAAATTATCAATATCCTACAAGATAAAATATTGATTGTTAAAGAACTTTGATGAGTATGACTTGAATATATTGACTAAGCCCATTGTACATGAGGGTCGCTCCATTTAGACGGATCTCTATAAGGTCTTGCATATGCGACGTAACGGCCCCAAGATCAAACCATAGTTGACAACGCCTAAAGTAGAACCTCCGCACCTTCATATGGAGGATGATGAAGGAGATGAGTCGATCGACAATCTCGCATTAACCTACAATAAAAATTTAACATTAACTGAGGTATTACAACAAGGAATCAATAAAAACATATATGAATATATTGAAGGTTTTGCTCTTCACATAGTACATATTCAGGAGGGAAGCCAAGATCCCCCTCTCCTGTATGAAAGACTCAAGCTCAATAAAATGGGCGAAGGGTGTTCTCTTAAGCAACTCCCAATGTCGAGCTGTCATCATCGTCTTCCGCATTCTCAACAATGTCACAATTGGAACTAGGTAACACCTGGTGTTGATGAGAGGGCATTTTTTCCTTGCCATGTTACAGAGAACTGCACATTACAGCAAACAAGTGCTTGAACAAGTAATTGAAACACACTGTTACAACAAGACCAATAAATGCTTTAGCTGAAAAATAATGCACAAACAGCGTAAAGTAAACAAAAATACCAAATAATAAGTGTCCTTTGTTACAACCAGACAGTAAGCTATTTCACTAAAAATAAACGTAACCACGAAAAAGAAACCTAAACTCCAAATAATAAACATACAAACATAAGAATAAAAACAAATGTTATAATTGCGAGACTTCCAATATCCTATTTTAGCTAATAAAAAAATTAAGAAAATACTTCCCTGCAGAACTTGAAGGATACTGCACCATTGTCTCAGTTCACAAGTAAAATCCTACACTTTAATTGGCATTGGTTTCTCTAAGTTTGGCTCCACTTTGAAACATACATTTTTTTTTTCAAGGGAAGAGTATAAAAGACAGCCCTATGGTAAATATTCAAAACTTCCAAAAACATCAAGGAAAACAAAGTGTTGTTGCAACACAAATTGAACAAATAGGCATGAAACAAACTGTGAAAACAAAGTGAAAAAGTGAACTCAGGTAAAAACAAAAGTGAAAATTAGAGCTTGGTACAGCCAGTGAGCTGCAATGGTTGCCTGTTTTGGCCTTCCAACTGCCACGCCACACAATAAAACCAAGAAATGCATAAGACAGACACAAAAAAAAATCAAGGAAAATACAGTGCTGTTGCAACACAAATTGAACAAATAAGGCATGAAACGAACTGTGAAATCAAAGTGAAAAAGTGAACTCAGATAATAAATAAGTGCCCGGTACAGCTAGTGGGCTGTAGTGGTTTGCTGTTTTGGCCTTCCAACTATTTTGGGCTAGTGGGCTGTAGTGGTACAATAGAACAAGCCATGCATAAAAGAGACCCAAAACAAAAATTCAAGGAATCAAAAACCTGGGAAAGCAATGCCTCATTGTGCTATATTGGATTTTTCAAGAGCGTCATCGTAGCCACACCAAATGAAAACCTGCAAATACATGGAACGAACATATTTAAATGAAATATATGAAGAAATAAAGCTAAAAATTGGATTCAACATACAATAAGCATAATGCGGTAGAAAAAGAAGTCATCAAAATTCTGAGCAAGAATTCCCAGAAAATTATCAATATCCCACACGATAAAATATTGATTGTTAAAGAACTTTGATGAGTATGACTTGAATGTCTTGACTAAGTACATTGTAAATGAGGGTTGCTCCATTTAGACGGATCTCTATAAGGCCTTGCATATGCAACGTAACGGCCACAAGATAAAACCACATTTGACACCGCCTAAAGTAGAACTTCAGCGCCCTCACATGGAGGATGATGAAGGAGATAAGTCCATCGACAATCTCGCATTAACCTACAATAGAAATTTAGCATTAACTGAGGTATTACAGTAAGGAATCAATAAAAACATATATGATTATATTGAAGGTTCTGCTCTTCACGTAGTACATATTCAGGAGGGAAGCCAAGATCCCCCTCTCCTGGATGAGAGACTCCAGCTCCATAAAATGGGCGAAGGGTGTTCTCTTAAGCAACACCCAATACAAAGCTGTCATCATCGTCTTCAGCATTCTCAACAATGTCACATTTGGAATCAAGTAACACCTGGTGTTGATGAGAGGGCATTTTTTGCATGCCTTATTACAGAGAATTGCACATTACAGCAAACAAGTGCTTGAACATGTAATTGAAACACACTGTTACAACTGGACCAATAAATGCTTTCGCTGAAAAATAATGTGGAAACATCGTAAAGTAAACAAACATACCAAATAATAAGTGTCCTTTGTTACAACCAGACAGTAAACCATTTCGAAAAATATAAAGGGAACAACGAAAAACAAAACCTAAACGCCAAATAATAAACATACAAACATAAGAATAAAAACAAATGCTATAATTGCGAGACTTACAATCTCTTCTTTTAGCTCATAAAAAAAAATTAAGAAAATACTTTACTGCAGAACTTGAAGGATAGCGCACCATTGGCTCAGTTCACAAGTAAATTCATGCACTTTCATTGGCATTGGTTTCTCTAAGTTTGGGTCCATTTTAAAACATGCATTTTTTTTTTCAAGGGAAGAGTATAAAAGACAGCCCTATGGTAAATATTCAAAACTTCCAAAAACATCAAGGAAAACACAGCGTTGTTGCCACACAAATTGAACAAATAGGCATTAAACAAACTGTGAACAAAGTGAAAAAGTGAACTTAGATAAAAACATGATTGAAAGTTAGCCCGATACAGCCAGTAGGCTGCAATGGTTGCCTGTTTTGGCCTTCCAACTGCCACACCTCACAGCAAAACAAGAAATGCATAAGACAGACACAAAACAAAAATTCAAGGAAAATACAATGTTGTTGCAACACAAATTTAACAAATAAGGCATGAAACAAAATGTGAAAACAAATTGGAAAAGTGAACTCAGATAAAAAATATGTGCCCGGTACTGCTAGTAGGCGGCAGTGGTTACCCCTTTGGCGTTCCAACTGCCACTCCTCACAGTAGAACAAGACATTCATAAAACAGACCCAAAACAAAAATTCAAGGAATCAAAAACATGAGAAAGCAATGTCTCATTGTGCGCTATTGGATTTTTAAAGTGTGTCATTGTAACATCCCGGTTTTTTTTTCCTCTTTAAATATGGGCAAATATAAAATAAATGCCGGAGTTTAATAGGAAAATAATAATTGGCTTGAACTGACTTTAATGAATAAATAGTGTATTATTAAAAGTTGGTAGCCATTAATTAAATGTGACAAATATTAGTTAATCAAGTTAATTGATGATTATATAATCAAGGTGTGACGATTAATTTTATCATGTGCCTAAGTTTGGGATTATTAATGTTCAATGTGAAAAGTATTTGAAGGGAATATTTAGAAGCGTTGACAAAATAAAATAAATATGAATGTCCTAGGTGTTATTTAAAGAAGGGTATGACAAACTAAATATAGTAAAGATAATAACTTAGGCTTGTGACATAATAATTTGAAATAGCATGTGTGGGCCGGACTTATAAGAAGGGCAGTGTGTATTAGAGGAGAAGAAGGAAATGGGAAACAAAGGAGTGGAGCGGGTCTTTCTCCAGTGAGACAGGGAGAGGATGGTAAAAGAGTCAAGCCTGGCTGGCGGATGGGAGCTGGAGGCGGCATCGCGCATGCAAAGAAGCAGGAGAGACCGCCACGGGGCTCCACAGTCTTTGTGCGTGATACTAGTTAGTCTGAGGCTTCAAGAGGAAGAAAGGAGACAGAGGTGGGGACGATCTCCAGGAGGATCGGTGCATTGGTGAGGATCAGAACAAACGCACGCGCTTTGAACCAGCTCCCCACCTGGCCATGCAGCTCCAGCCAGCCTACAACTTCCCATTGCGCCAGCCTTCTCGCGTTCTCCAAAGAAGACGCGATCGGCTACCGGCCGCGGTTTCAAGGAGCTCGAGCATCGTGTCCGCCAATCGGAGATGTTGTTGCCATTGTATTGTTGTTGTTGTTGTTAGTTATGGTAGGCATTTGTGCTCCTTGATGTATGTAGTTATTGTTGTTGTTTTGATTGTGAAATCCGGGTAGTTTTAATAGATAAGGAGATGCTTGATTGTAAGAATCAAGTGTGGCTATTAGATGTTCGATAACATGTGCGGATGAGCGGTGAGGCAGACATTAGTGATGATGTTCTTGTTGTATTGTTGTTGTATTGAATGGGTGTAAAGAAACTGGAATTTCTAGCTTTAAGAAGAGAGAATTTTATTGTTATTGTTCATGCATATAAGGTGCTTGAGGGAATGCTTATATGAAGTTCCAGAAAAGGATTTGTTCTAATGAGTTGTCGACTAAATCTATAAGTGACAGTAGTATTGGACATGTATAGAAGATCATAGAGGGAGTCTATTTGAAAGGTGCTAAGGTGGCTGTCAATGCTACTATTCGTATTGGGTTGAGTTTTGTTCAAGCTCATGATGTGTTCGATAAAATGTTTAATGGAGTTTCAAGTCCTAATTAGCGGATTTGGAGGTGGTAAATTTTTGTTGATGTGTAGTGGGATTCTACTTTGTAACTTTGAATTCTCGGTTTCAAAGAGAGGAGGTTGTATGGAAATTCTGTTAATAAGGACAGTGCCTTGAAGGTGCTAGTTGAAATGCTAACAAGAGATAACGAGGAGTTGGGTGATGTGATGCTGTGATTGTTCAGTGATGGTATTGGCTTGTGTTTAGATATTGTAGTAGTTGCAGCTTGTTTTGTTGTCGAATGGAAATAGGACATCAAAGGAGAGGTGCTATGTAGCATGTTAGAATGTCTATCAAGTGTGTTGAAATGTTGTAGAGAATTATGGGGACAGTTATCAAGGCATTGTTTAGCTTCTAATACTATGCTTAATGTATGACTAACCAAACTTAGGACAAACTGTTAGTAAAGGTCTTTTATTGTAATTCTTAGTTAAATACATTGTGATTCTTAGATAAATACATGAGTGTTGAGAATCATGTTTTGAGAAATGGGCCTTGAGCTAGTTGGATTTAGGCCCATTGATAGTATAATTTCAGGATTTCATGAAGAATAATTAATTATAATTGTGATTATTAGGAAAAGAAAATATTAATATTATTGCTATTAAACAATCTTAGTAATGATAATCTTACTTTGGGAAGAGATCTTCTTTAGTGTTTATGGGCCTTAAGAGTAGGGTTTAATTATGGGCCTTGAGTCTTGTGGAAAATGGGCCATGTATTTTATGCTACTAAATTAATAGTGTTTTGATTAGGGTATCTAGGTTCCTGTGACATTTTATTTGAGTCTGACGGTCAACGCATTTTGGGACTCCCTGGTTATAACTATCATGCTTTATCGTTAAGTGACATGCCTGAGTGCTGGACCTTCGTCCTAATGGACTTGGGCTCATGATTGAGTAGAAAATATTGATAGTAGAGATTGATATACTACAAGCTAGTATTTATTTGTAAATGGTTATTGTACTATGGAAAGAGAAGTACAAGTCGGGAACTCCAGGAGGTTCTAGTCAGACCTGAAATACTTAGGACTACAGGTGAGTGGACCTACTGTATATTCTTGTGGTTTATCGAGACTTATCGGGTTTTCGGTTTATATTCCTCGGCTATGATTTATTCCCGGTTTTGAGAATGCTTCCGATTATTTACAGCTATTGTAGATTGATGTTTTCTGCATATGACTAGCTGTAGATCATTGAGATAGACGTGAGATAGATATAGGACGTGAGCATCGATCTTTGCTTCCTGTCAGACGGTCCTTGCTATGCAGAGCGTGATACCGAGTGGGGGAAAGGTTTTCTTGTTTTCAAAATGAATTTCTGGCATCAAAACCTTGTTTCCAAAATGTATTTATCTTAGAACCCTTTCCCGACTCTTTGGAGTGCTTCGGTACCACGAAAGTGAAGACCCGTGATCGGGAAACCTCAAGCGGCTTTACATACAACCCGGTCGAGGGATACCTCAGCGGCTATTTATATCCGAGATCTTAGCAAGTGATCCTACAGAGTTGCATTCTTATCGATAGACGCTCACATATCTAGACATCTCATGAGACATAGACCGCATGATAGTGGTGATGACTTTTGGGTTTTCTCGGACATTGCATTAGATGATCTTCTTGACTGAGAAGATAATGCATAGACGTTCATGCTTTACTGACTTTCTACATTTATATGAGTAGAGATTACCTTCCATATACAAGATTATATTTTCAGATGCACAGGTCTTAATTGACTGGCGGTAGGGGTCACAAATCATCGAAGCTCACAGCTCAGTCCCTCTTCTTACTCACCTTGTGCAGTGGGCGCATGTGGGCTTGCGTACAGGCTAGACACGGTGAGATGTGAGGACTCTTAGGCAGCTCTGGCGTCCCATAATTAGCTTCATGTTGTGCACTCACTGTAGATGTTGTATTCTATTTTGGAGACTAGATACGAGGCGTGTAGTCAGTAGAGTGTTGTATCGATTATGACTCTCCTTTTGGATGAGCTCCGGACTATTTTATGTTTTATTACCATTGTCTCCAGTTCATTCCGCGGTTTTGATTTCCAGTTTTGGGCGGCCTTGGGCTCGGACACCCTCCCTCGAAATTTGGTGGTGTGACACGTGTCCCTATTGGGATTAGGGTGTTACAGTCATCATAGCCATAACCAATGAAAACCTGCAAATACATGGAATTGACATATTTAAATGAAATATATGAAGAAATAGAGCTAAAAATAGTATTCAACATACAACAAGCATAATGTGGTAGAAAAAGAAGTCATCAAAATTTTGAGCAAGAATTCCCAGAAAATTATCAATATCCTACAAGATAAAATATTGATTGTTAAAGAACTTTGATGAGTATGACTTGAATGTCTTGAATATGGCCATTGTAAATGAGGGTTGCTCCATTTAGACGGATCTCTATAAGGCCTTGCATATGCGACGTAACGGGCCCAAGATCAAACCACAGTTGACACCGGATAAAGTAGAACCTCCGTGCCCTCACATGGAGGATGATGAAGGAGATGAGTCCATCGACAATCTCGCATTAACCTACAATAGAAATTTAACATTAACTGAGGTATTACAACAAGGAATCAATAAAAGCATATTTGAATATGTTGAAGGTTCTGCTCTTCACGTAGTACATATTCAGGAGGGAAGCAAGGATCCCCCTCTCCTGGATGAAAGACTCCAGCTCTATAAAATGGGCAAAGGGTGTTCTCTTAAGTAACTCCCAATTCCAAGCTATCATCATCATCTTCATCATTCCCAACAATGACATAATTGGAACCAGGTAACACCTGGTGTTGATGGGAGGGCATTTTTTCCTTGCCATGTTACAGAGAACTGCACATTATAGCAAACTAGTGCTTGAACACATAATTGAAACACACTGTTACAATAAGACTAATAAATGCTTTCGCTGAAAAATAATGCCGAAACATCGTAAAGTAAACAAAAATATGGAATAACAAGCGGCCTTTGTAACAACCAGATAGTAAACCATTTCGCTAAAAATAAATGGAACAATGAAAAAGAAACCTAAACGCCAAATAATAAACATACAAACATAAGAATAAAAACAAACGTTATACTTGCAAAACTTACAATCTCCTCTTTTAGCTCATAAAAATATTAAGAAAATACTTCCCTGCAGAACTTGAAGGATGGCGCACCATTGGCTCAGTTCACGAGTAAAATCCTGCACTTTCATTGGCATTGGTTTCTCTAAGGCTCCACTTTAAAACATGCATTTTTTTTCAAGGGAAGAGTATAAAAGACAACCCTATTGTAAATATTAAAAACTTCCAAAAACATCAAGGAAAACACAGTGATTTTGCAACACAAATTGAACAAATAGGCATGAAACAAACTGTGAAAACAAAGTGAAAAAGTGAACTCAAATAAAAACATAAATGAAAATTAGAGCTGATGCGGCCCGGTGAAATTGATGGATTTACTGTTTTGGCCTTCCAACACTTGGCGCCTCACAGCAAAACCAAGAAATGCATAAGACAGACCCAAAACAAAAATTCAAGGAAAATACAGTGCCGTTGCAACACAAATTGAACAAATAAGGCATGAAACGAATTGTGAAAACAAAGTGAAAAAGTGAACTCAGATAATAAATAAGTGCCCAGTACAGCTAGTAGGTTGCAGTGGTTGCCTGTTTTGGCCTTCCAACTTCCATGCCTCACATTAGAACAACACATGCATAAAATAGACCCAGAACAAAAATTCAAGGAATAAAAAACCTGGGAAAGCAATACCTCATTGTACTATATTGGATTTTTCAAGTTCGTCATCATAGCCACAACCAATGAAAACCTACAAATACATGGAACATACACATTTAAATGAAATATAAGAAGAAATAAATCTAAAAATTGGATTCAATATACAACAAGCATAATGTGGTAGAAAAGGAAGTCATCAAAATTCTGAGCAAGAATTCCCAGAAAATTATCAATATCCTACAAGATAAAATATTGATTGTTAAAGAACTTTGATGAGTATGACTTGAATGTCTTGACTAAGCCCATTGTATATATATGAGGGTTGCTCTATTTAGACCGATCTTTATAAGGCTTTGCATATGCGACGTAACGACCTCAAGATCAAACCACAGTTGACACCGCCTAAAGTAGAACCTCCGCACCTTCATATGGAGGATGATGAAGGAGATGAGTCGATCGACAATCTCGCATTAACCTACAATAAAAATTTAACATTAACTGAGGTATTACAACAAGGAATCAATAAAAACATATATGAATATATTGAAGGTTTTGCTCTTCACATAGTACATATTCTGGAGGGAAGCCAAGATCCCCCTCTCTTGTATGAAAGACTCAAGCTCAATAAAATGGGCGAAGGGTGTTCTCTTAAGCAACTCCCAATGTCGAGCTGTCATCATCGTCTTTAGCATTTACAGAGAACTGCACATTACAGCAAACAAGTGCTTGAACATGTAATTGAAAAACACTGTTACAACAAGACCAATAAATGCTTTCGCTGAAAAATAATGCGAAAACATCGTAAAGTAAACAAAATTACCAAAAAATAAGCGTCCTTTGTTACAACCAGACAGTAAACCATTTCGCTATAAACAAAAGGAACCACGAAAAAGAAACCGAAATGCCAAATAATAAACATAGAAACATGAGAATAAAAACAAATGTTATAATTGCGAGACTTACAATCTCCTCTTTTGGCTCAGTTCACAAGTAAAATCCTGCACTTTTATTGGCATTGGTTTCTCTAAGTTTGGCTCCACTTTAAAACATGCATTTTTTTTTCAAGGGAAGAGTATAAAGGACACCCCTATGGTAAATATTCGAAACTTCCAAAAGCATCAAGGAAAACACAATGTTGTTGCAACACAAATTGAACAAATAGGCATGAAACAAACTGTGAAAACAAAGTGAAAATGTGAACTCAGATTAAAACATAAGTGAAAATTAGAGCCCGATAGAGCCAGTGGGCTGCAATGGTTGCCTGTTTTGGCCTTCCAACTGCCACGCCTCACCACAAAACCAAGAAATGCATAAGACAGACCCAAAAAAAAAAATTCAAGGAAAATACAGTGTTGTTGCAACACAAATTGAACAAATAACGCATAAAACGAACTGTGAAAACAAAGTGAAAACGTGAACTCAGATAATAAATAAGTGCCCAGGACAGTTAGTGGGCTCCAGTTGTTGCCTGTTTTGGCCTTCCAACTGCCACGCCTCACTGCAGAACAATACATGCATAAAACAGACCCAAAACAAAAATTCAAGGAATCAAAAACCTGAGAAAACAATGCCTCATTGTGTTGTATTATATTTTTCAAGTTCGTCATCATTGCCACAACCAATGCAAACCTACAAATACATGGAACAGACATATTTAAGTGAAATATATGAAGAAATAAAGCAAAAAATTGGATTCAACATACAACAAGCATAATGCGGTAGAAAAAGAAGTCAACAAAATTGTTACCAATATCAATATCCTACAAGATAAAATATTGATTGTTAAAGAACGTTGATGAGTATGACTTGAATGTCTTGACTAAGCCCATTGTATATGAGGGTTGCTCTATTTAGACGGATCTCTATAAGGCCTTGCATATGCGACGTAACGGTTCCAAGATCAAACCACAGTTGACACCGCCTAAAGTAGAACCTCCACGCCCTCACATGGTGGATAATGAAGGAGATAAGTCCATCGACAATCTCGCATTAACCTACAATAGGAATTTAACATTAACTGAGGTATTACAGTAAGGAATCAATAAAAACCTATCTGAATATGTTCAAGGTTCTGCTCTTCACGTAGTACATAATGGAAACCAAGATCTCCCTCTCCTGGATGAAAGACTCCAGCTGCATAAAATGGGCGAAGGGTGTTCTCTTAAGCAACTCCCAATGCCGAGCTTTCATCATCGTCTTCAGCATTCTCAACAATGTCACAATTGGAACCTGGTGACACCTGGTGTTGATGAGAGGGCATTTTCCTTGCCATGTTACAGAGAACTGCACATTACAACAAACAAGTGCTTGAACATGTAATTGAAACACATTGTTACAACAAGACCAATAAATGCTTTCGTTGAAAAGTAATGCGGAAACATCGTGAAGCAAACAAAAATACCAAATAATAAGCGTCCTTTGTTACAACCAGACAGTAAACCATTTCGCTAAAAATAAACTGAACAATGAAAAAGAAACCTAAACGCTAAATAATAAACATAGAAACATAAGAATAAAAACAAATGTTATAATTGCGAGACTTACAATCTCCTCTTTTAGCTCAGAAAAAAAAATTAAGAAAATACTCCCCTGTAGAACATGAAGGATAGCGCACCATTGGCTCAGTTCACAAGTAAAATCCTGCACTTTTATTGGCATTGGTTTCTCTAAGTTTGGCTCCACTTTAAAACATGCATTTTTTTTTTTCAAGGGAAGAGTATAAAGGACAGCCCTATGGTAAATATTCGAAACTTCCAAAAGCATCAAGGAAAACACAGTGTTGTTGCAACACAAATTGAACAAATAGGCATGAAACAAACTGTGAAAACAAAGTGAAAATGTGAACTCAGATTAAAACATAAGTGAAAATTAGAGCCCGGTAGAGCCAGTAGGCTGCAATGGTTGCCTGTTTTGGCCTTCCAACTGCCACGCCTCACCACAAAACCAAGAAATGAATAAGACAGACCCAAGAAAAAAATTCAAGGAAAATACAGTGTTGTTGCAACACAAATTGAACAAATAACGCATGAAACGAACTGTGAAAACAAAGTGAAAACGTGAACTCAGATAATAAATAAGTGCCCAGGACAGTTAGTGGGCTCCAGTTGTTGCCTGTTTTGGCCTTCCAACTGCCACGCCTCACTGCAGAACAAGACATGCATAAAACAGACCCAAAACAAAAATTCAAGGAATCAAAAACCTGAGAAAGCAATGCCTCATTGTGTTGTATTATATTTTTCAAGTTTGTCATCATTGCCACAACCAATGCAAACCTACAAATACATGGAACATACATATTTAAATGAAATATATGAAGAAATAAAGCTAAAAATTGGATTCAACATACAACAAGCAAAATGTAATAGAAAAAGAAGTCATCAAAATTCTGACCAATAATTCCCTAAAAATTATCAATATCCTACAAGATAAAATATCGATTGATAAAAATTATGAATTTAACTAAAAATAATTCTGTCAAAGAACCATTCAACCCAAACCTAAAGCTGTTAGGTGAGGCCTCAATAATAGTTTTATATCACTAACACATATCATGCTAAAATCAAGGAAAAATTATATAAAAAATAAACAATTACTTTAGTACTGAACAACTAGCTTGGTTTGAGCAACTCCAATAATTCCGTGATAGTATATGCTTTTCTACTTTCTTCGTTACCATAATAAACGAACACTCATCTATCTTTTTGTTTTGTTATTGGAGGATTCACGCTCAATTTTTGTTTTATGACTCACATTTATTAATGTTAATTACAATGCGTATTTTGTATGGACATGATACATGAGAACATAATTTGTATGGACTATGAAAGTTAAGTTATACTCAATAAATTTCATGTTAGTTCATGTTACTTAACCTAAACCATTGTATCTCATTTATATTGTTAACCATTTGTATTAAGTGAGTTTTTGCCTGAAAAAATAACCTTTGTAACTGAGCAATTTTATGGTAATTTGTATGGACTAAGAATAAATGCATCAGCTAATGGAACTCTAAATAAATGATTCTGCTGTTTGTATGAAATGATGCAACAAATCAAGACCTCCGAGGAAAGTTCAACATCTGATAATTAATTAAAACAACTCAAACAAAAAGCAATAAGAGCTCCAGATTACATTATGATGAGTATTGTAAGCTTTGCATTCCGGCCAGCTGTCTCCATGCATGAACTCAGAATGCATCTCTTACAACCCATATTCACTAAAGACATCAAGAACAAGAAGAAAGAAAAACGATGGATATATATCTAGATATATAAAATCTGACCATGAGCCTTAGTTCCCCCAGAGTCATGCATGCATGAAGGCTGAGCGATGGTGGAATATCATGCATGTTAATAAACGAACACTCTAGAAAGAAAAACGATGGATATATATCTAGATATATATCCATCGGACCATGAGCCTCAGTTCCCCCCGAGCCATGCATACATGAAGCTCGAGCGATGGTGGAGTATCATGCATGTGAATAAACAAACACTCTTATTACCCGACGAGTAAACACTTCCAGTTAAAAGGAAAGGCAAACCCCAAAAAATAAGTCCTTAATGCCAAATAGTAAGAGCACTCTCCCTACCATACAATAACCCTAAAACCTAGAAATAAATAGAAACCCTGAAGAATAAACACAAAAACAGAATGACACCCTAAAACCCTAAAACCAAAATCCTTTCTTTGGGAAACGCTCACCTGTGTCCACGCACCTGAAAATAATCGTTGGAAGCTTCGAAGAGATGGTCTTCCCGGTGGCCGGCGGTGACTGGATTCTACGAAGCTGGGGAGAAGAGCAGCGGAAACTCGGAAAGCAAACTCTCACCGAGGATGAATGGGTGGTTAACACAAAGCAAACTCCTGCGATATCGCCAATCGAGAACCTTCAATAAGCGTGGAGTTCCATGTGTTTACTGAGAGGGCAAGGGCATTCTCATAATTTCATGAGGAAATTAACACCACGCCGAACTGACTGACTTCTGGTAAAGAAAAGGAGAGTTTTTTAAGGTTATGGAAATTTTTTGGCGAGAAACAAATTTTTTATTGTTTCTACGGAATTAAATAATAATAATAATAATAACCATTTTTGAATTTGAGTAGTTTATTTTAGGGTTCCACATATGAAACGATTTATTAGCGTATATTTTTCGTCGTTTGCACTTATGTCCTGGCTCATGAGTTTATGGTTGTTATTTTCGCTTACTATAGAGCAGAAGCATTTTTTTTATTTTGGTCTCCAGTTATTTATCTTAAAAAACTTTTATTTTCCGGAGTCCGCTTATTATGCATGTTAATATGCATCCTCTTCCACTACATAGATTACTAGAAAAGCTGGAAACAAGCACTTCTAGTGCACTTTCTACACAAAAAGGCACAATTTCAAGCTCCAAAATTTACCACTACCACATACCCAATATATACACATCCATGGCTTTATGGAATTCCCTTATAGTTAAAACCTTCTTTCTATAACATGGACTATGACATTTCGCTGTTGCATATCAAAAATCTTTTAATTGAAGACCAATGGGACATGGATCTACTTCTTGATTTATTCCTTGAAAGCATAGCTAATGATGTTTTTTGCATAGAGATCAAACACCAACCCCAGGATGGAATCTGGGAGTGGATACAAGGCACAGGGACCAAATCCCTCTCTGCCACCATATATGCTCACTATACCAAACAACATAATACAAAACAAAGATTCCATCATATATTTATAATAATCATCCTCTTGCACTACAAAAACAACTAGAAAAGATGGAAACAAACACTTCTTCTACAACTTTCTACACAAAAGGGCACAATTTCAAGCTCAAACATTTGATAGAAAGCCAAGTCCCCGAAAAGGGGGCCTCGATGGAGAGCCAAGGCCGAGTCCTTGAAAAGGGGACCCGATAAAGAGCCGAGGCGAAGTCCTTGAATAGGGGGCAGAAAGGTCCTCTGGCTGCTTCTTGCAAAAGGGGTATCGGAAGGAGGACCCGCATAGTCCCTCCATGAGAGCTGGGACAACATAGGTTTGGTCAAGGTAGTCGAACTTCCAACTACCTTTGTTGTGGCATGCATCTGTACAAGCAGAACAAAGAGGAAGAGTACAAATTCAAATGAAATGAGTTTAACAAATCAAGTAGGAATAAAATGTCGTATAGTTTAGCAAATCATAGGAATAGGGTTCCATTAATCAGAAATTAAAAAATAGCGAAGGCAAGGAATCTCATAGGAAATGTTTGACTGAAATTAGACAGAAGGGAAGTACCATTGCCAGTTGAGTCTAAAATGAGTTTAGACTCAAGTAAAAAAAGAATTATAAGATACATTGGAGATTCTTTACATAGAAGTAATTTTATAATACAGAGAAACTTATCTTCAAATCTGTAGAAGTAATTAATTTTTACTTACAAGGAGGATGTACTTACATGTGATGTAACTAAAGGCATACCCAATATCATCAACCCATTCAACCAAATCAATGTAGCTAATGGCATTAATGTCAACCCCCCAAATTTGAGTGAAACCTCCTATATACTTCAACTCACCCTCCATGGTGAAATGCCCACCCACAAATACCACTAGTCTTCCCATTTTTATACACTATACAGATATATGGACTTCCCAAGATCTGCATTACAGAGGTAATGTATGTAAGGAATTAGTAATATAAAATTTGGAATCTGATACTTAAGGCAAGCACAATACTAGATGCAGTATAAAATTCATTTCCAAAAATGTGTATTTAACAAAAATAATCAACACACTTGCAATTAAACATGTGAAAAATGTAATTGGCTGAACTTAACCAAAGTAAAGCAAAACTAACCAACAAAAAAAAAAAAATCCCAAACCCTAATACAATCAAAGAATTGAACTTAACCAAATAATTGCTCAGCCATCAGATAACTACCACATTTGATTATATAGATCACAATATCTATCACACTTAACCAACAAGGGTACATCAATGATAAAACCCTAAAATCCACGAAAAATGGAAAAAAAAAATGCTAACCATTCTCTAGAAATTCATCCAAGTGGAAGCTTTCCTCGCCGGAGCAGCGATCACGAACACGAACGAGGTCTCAGTCTCACGATCTCGTGGGGCACAACGGGGGGGGAGGAGACAAAGAACAGTGGGGTAGCCCTAAACCCTTTATCCTGTGCCGGCACGGCCTGATTGAGACGAGTTTTCGTGTTTTAGACGACAATATATTCGGAAAATAAAATTTTTAATCTGAGAGAATAAGTTGTTTCTGGGAAAAGAAGAACCTTTCAATTTAAAAAGTAATTAGTAGTTGAAATTTACCAAGAGAGAGATAGGGGTTTACTATTTTGTGGTGTCATTAAACAGTAAAAAAATATTTGAAATTTTGAGAGAGCGATTTCTTGTCACACATGCCATTAAAGAGTAAATACTATTTGAAATTTTCTTTGAACACTCACAAGTAAGAAGATATTAAAATATTTATAGATATTCAAATAACTACTCAATTATACATATCTAAAATATCTACTTAAGATTAAAAAAATAAAAATTTAAATTAAAAATAGAGTTGTTTTAAAAACTAATCCATAATGATATGCCCGTGTCCCTCATGATGTGGAATAGTGCCCATGTTTACAATACTCACAAGAAGCAAATACTCGACCAACAAAAGAATAAAGGAGTTAATATTTCTAAAAATGAAATTGCACAAATAAGTGATAGTTTAATGTACCTTACAAACCAACCAGTATCAAGAGCATGACTTGAACTCTGTTGAGCATGAATTGAAGGATTAATTTCATTTGAAACTTTTCTTGTTTGACTAATTTTATTTCTGCATTAGTTCCTAACATTGAAACAAACTGTTAGAATCAGACCCGACCTAGCTATCCCCATTTCGATCTCTCTCTCAAGATGATAGCCATTTGTATTAAGTGAGTTTTTGAGTGAAAAAATAACCTTTGTAACTGAGCAATTTTATAGTAAATTGTATGGACTAAGAATAAATGCCTTGGCCAATGGAACTCTAAATAAACGATTCTGCTGTTTGTATGAAATGATGCAACAAATCAAGACCTCCAAGGAAAGTTCAACATCAGATAATTAATTAAAACAACTCAAATAAAAAGCAAAAAGAGCTTCAGATTACATCATGATGAGTACTGTAAGCTTTGCATTCCGGCCAACAGTCTCCATGCATGAACTCAGAATGCATCTCTTACAACCCATGTTCACTAAAGACATCAAGAACAAGAAGAAAGAAAAACGATGGATATATATCTAGATATATAAAATCGGACCATGAGCCTCAGTTCCCCTCGAACCATGCATGCATGAAGCTTGAGCTATGGTGGAGTATCATGCATGTTAATAAGCATACTCTTGCACTATATAGATTACTAGAAAAGCTGGAAACAAGCACTTCTACTGCACGTTCTACACAAAAGGGCACAATTTCTAGCTAAAAATTTTGCTAAGTCTAATCACATTCATTTCAACTTCATCATCATGAGTTGACTACAGGAAATATTATCTACAGCGGCGGATATATCCGCCGCTATAGTTTAATTATCCGCCTCTATATATATATATATAGCGGCGGATATTGCACGCATATCGCACGAGACTCAGTCGGGAATCGTTTACCTGAGAGGGATTGAGGCCCTAGGCTTGGGAGGGGCGAGGAACAAGCGAGCTCTTCGTTCTCCTCCTAATCGAGAGAGGGGGAGAGAGAAAATAACAGAGATGAAAAGGGCTGGGAGAGATGAAAAGGGCTGGGAGGGGCTGGGAGAGATGAAAAGGGCTGGGTAATCCGGACTTATAGCGGCAGATAACATTATCCGCCGCTATAGAGTATAACGGCATCTAACCTCGCCTTGTTGACGTTGCGGCGGATAACACTATCCTCCGCTATAGATAATATATAGCGGTGGATAATAACATCCGCCGCTATAAACTAGAGGTCCATGATCTATAGCGGCGGATAAGAAAATCCGCCGCAATAGATTTTCAGTTAGCTGCGGATAACATTATCTGCTGCTAATATCTGCCGCAAAAAACAAACTTTCTTGTAGTGGTTTCTCCCACAGTTCTCTTATAGGTCTGATGACCTTCATCTAATTGACGTGAAGTGTGCACAACAAGAGCAGCCAATAACCAATCGCCATCAGAAACAGTATCAGTAAGTTCTCCCATTTAGCATTGCTTGATGAAGAAATATCGAATGATCCCCGAACTGCCTGCACACCAGTTATCTCACGCACTTGTCCAACAGCAAACTTAGCGCCAATGTATTCATTCATTGATGCATTTATTCGATAAGTCACTTTCAATGCAGTAAACAAGTTAGTAAACATTGTTCGGATTTCCTAACATGCCTGGATTGAGTAAGTGTTGAATGCTAAGTCTGACAGTGGATGGTTCCAAATAGGGCTGGGTAATTCATGTTTAACACGCAAATAACCAGACACAAGCATCATTAACACCTGCAAATTGACATAATTTAGTCCAATAGAGAGATAATCCTACTACATTTTTGTATTATATGTCACACTTACATGTATGAAAATCATGGCCCCCGTAGCACCCTTTGGTTGAAGAGAGATGAAAGAAACGAGCAGCATAAGCCCTTCTTTGGCAAGAAGGCACATGAAGATGTTCAGAATGAAGTATTAAAACAAGCTGAAATCCTTTTGCAGGCCAACCAGGAAGTAGACTACAAAAGACGACGTAATAGCGATGAAGAACAGAAGAGGGACTCTTGTGAGAACCTGTCCTAGAAGGAAAACCAGTGGTCCAGAGTGTCCATTCGATTCCTCATGTCTGAACATCTACATACATATGGTTAATCAGTAAGTAAAACATTTAAATGCTTATTAATTTTACAAAAGGATGACATACCTTGATTTCTCTTATCACAACAGGCAAGCCAACAATACTTAACTGTAAATTAAATGACACAAAGGCAAATATTGCAGAAACTCTGACATGCGACCATTTTGGTGTTTAGATAAATGCAGCCTAATGTAATATTGTGAACTTTGTATTGCATTAGCTTTGTTTGAGAAGCTCACCGTTACAGCTGACAATAAATGACTGACATTAAGAAATATTGTACCAATAGAAAAAGCAAGGATCCAATGCAAAAAGACTCTGTTCCAGTAATACCTCCATGAAGCACTACAACTAGGGTTGCATGACAAACCATACCCTTACTTCTAATATCCGCACCTCCCTACAGAACATAATTTTCCAAAGCACCAAGATTCAGTTTCTACATATATCGCATTTCAATTAATAAAACAATACTAAAGGGTTCCAAGACACTTGAAGACAAGCATCAAACTTATCATTGAGGATAGTAAACATACCTGTTCATTAAGTGATAGAACTGTCACCTTCAATTGTTCTTTATCCTCAGCAGACATTAATTTCAGTTGTCTATCATATGGGTGATAGTTGAACTGTATTTGAACATACAAACATAAAAATAAAAACAAATATGGGAATACACTTAAAAAAATGTTATAATTGTGAGACTTACATTCTCCTCTTTTAGCTCATAAAAAAAAATTAAGAAAATAATTCCCTGCAGAACTTGAAGGATAGCGCACTATTGGCTCTGTTCACAAGTAAAATCTTGCACTTTCATTGGCATTGGTTCTTGCACTTTCTTTTTGTTGACTCTACTAGGAGTGAATAAGTTTCGATCGACCTCTGAGGGAAGGTATACTGGCCTTCAGACTCTCCTACACTTGCTTTGCAGCCGATGTTTTGACAATTTTCTTGTTTGGACCGGTACTTTATGTCTTGTATGTATTTCAAATTTTCAGCCAAAAAGGAGCAGAGATGAAGAGATGAGAGCCAGATTGGCATTTCAATGTTGGTCAAAAGAGGCAAAGGTGGTGTCTTTAGCTAATCCAAAGATAGAATCTAGCTTAAGAAACTTTGCCAATTTTTAACATAAGAGAGCAAAGATGAGCAGGTATACCATGAATGCACATTATGTAATGCCTCTCATTGCATTATAAATGCACAGAGATGATTTTTAACATAATGTTTGTAATGCGACAGTGGGAGTCATTACATAATGTGTGCATTCACAAAGATACCTCGGCCATCTCTCGCTCTCTTATGTTAAAAATTGGCAAAGTTTCTTAAGCTAGATTCTATCTTTGGATTAGCTAAAGACACTATCTTTGCCTCTTTTGACCAGCATTGAAACGCCAATCTGGCCCTCATCTCTTCATCTCTGCTCTGTTTTGGCTGAAAATTTGAAATACATACAAGGCATCAAGTACGGGTCCAAACAAGAAAATTGTCAAAACATCGGCTGCAAAGCAAGTGTTGGAGACTCTGAAGGCGAGTATACCTACCCTCAGAGGTCGATCGAAACTTACTCACTCCAAGTAGAGTCAACAAAAATATCAGTTACCTGATATATAGAACATGTAATTGTGGTAAGATGTTCCGGTATGATTTTGCCATCTTGACAACCAAATAGAGATCCATTTCAATAAAAGGTAAAAATTTCAAAAAGTACACCCTAAACGCAATATAATAAACGCACAATGCTTATAATCAGAACAATAAACATTTTCACTGAAAAATAATTGGAAACCCCCAAAAAAAAATAAACCCTAAATGCAATCTAATAAAAACACAGGCTAGAATCTAAACCACAACCCTAAAATATAATCATGAAGATCTTATAATAAGCGACTATCATTGCAACCAAAAATTTCACATGTGCCCTAAAATCCAAAATAAACTTTAATTTTTAATCACACACCTTAATGTTGAAAACTGAAGAGTTTTTTTCCTTTTTTTTTAATAAAGAGTTTTTTTCCCTTAGGAGAGTCTTTATGGACTTCCGATGGTCTTCCCGTTGGTAGGAGAGCTGGGAAGATGAGGAGAAAAGTGCTAGAAACTATATGAGAATACAAAAGGATGGGGCCTCAGCGCGCACGTGTGGGTGACAACTTGAACCCAGTTGCACGCAGAGTCCAAGGAACGATCAATAAAATAATAATATAAATTGATCTCCATCCAATTCCATCTCTATTGATATTATTATTGTTACAACTATTTTATTATTATTATTTACGGAGAAACCCAAAAACGGTGAGAATGCCCTCACATACTTAATAAACGCTTTCCAATTCCGCACTCAATAGTTGTTCGCAGGGCGTCGTTAGCGCACCAGTTTGCTTCCTGTTAACCACCCATTCGTCCTCAGTGAGGGTTTGTCTGCGTTAGTCTCCCCTACTTCACTAGTTTCCGCTGCTCTTCCCCCCAGCCTAGCAGTCTCTCCAACGACCATTTCCAGGTGCGTAGACCTCGGCGAGTCTCTCCCAATTAAAGGATCTTCTGGTTTTGGGTTTTAGGGTGTGTGATTCGGTTTCTGTGTTTATTCTTTGGGGTTTCCCTTTATTTGTAGGGTTACTGTCTTGTTGTGAGTGTGCTCCTATTATTTGGCGTTTAGACCTTTTTTTACAAGGTTTGAGTTTACCTTATTTCTGAAGCATTTACTCGTTTGGTTGTAAGAGATTTTCTTTGTTTTTGACTGTTTTCATCGAAAGTGTTATTAGTATGGTTGTAACAGCGTGTTTCAATTACATGTTGAAGCCCTTGTTGTCTGTACTATACATTTGTCTACAAGATGGCAAGGGAAAACTGCCCTCTCATCAACGCCAGGTGCTATCAAGGAAAAATTTGCTCTTATTCTTTGCCCTTTTTAGGGTTTATTTTTCAGGGTTTACGTTTATTATTTAGTAAAAACATTCATTTCTTTGGTTGTAAGAGTGGTCGTTTATTATTTGGCGTAGAGGTATCCTTTTCGCGGATCCGTTTATTTTTAGCGAAATGGTTTATTGTCTGGTTGTAACAGTGCACGCTTATTATTTGGCCTTTTTATTTACATTATGTTGTTTTTATTTTTTTTCCAGCGAAAAAGTTTATTAGTCTGGTTGCAACAGTGTGTTTCAATTACATGTTCAGGCACTTGTTTGCTATAATGTGCAGTTCTCTGTAAGATGGCAAGGAAAAACTGCCCTCTCATCAACCCCAGGTACTACCTGGTTCCGATTGTGACATTGTTGAGAAAGCTGAAGACGATGATGACAGCTCGGCATTGGGAGTTGCTTATGAGAACTCCCTTTGCTCATTTTATGGAGCTGGAGCCTATCATCTAGGAGAGGGGGATCCTGGATTCCCTCCTGAATATGTACAATGTGAAGGGCAGAAATTTCAACATAGGTTCTGTACATCTGGAGTTTCGGGCAGAGGATGTTGCCATGATTCTCGGCCTACGATGCCACGGTACTGCGATAACCTTCAAGCCCAAGGCCGCAAAGAGTGCTCTCAACTATACGTTCTTGAGCAAGGTGGCTGACCGACCGTCATGCCATCCAGAAGGTTATCCTTGGCCTCGTTGTGAAGGGAGAGGCCGAGGAGGAGAATTTCATCAAGATGCTAGTGGTCTACTTCCTCGGGACCTTTCAGTTTACCAGCACTAACTGTGCAGCCCCGCGGTGGGTTGCTATGTACGCCGACAACCTCGCCACTCTTGGGGACTACGCGTAGGCGCAGGCCGTCCATAAGTGGTTGATGGAGGAGATCCCTAATACAGCAAGTTGTGTGAGCGACGGTTTAGCAGGGAAACGCAAAGTGTCAGGGTACCTGCGAGGGTGCGTCCTCGCACTTAATTTATGGTTCTACGAGGTGACTGCGACTGGCAATAAGGTGTGCTTCAAGAAGACTCCGCGCATTATGTGCTACCACTAGAACAGCTTCAAGAAGGAGAAAATAGTTTCCATATTGAAAACACTGAAGGGGAAGTAGGTGGGTTCTGTTTATATTGTTTTGTGTAAATGCTTAGGTTTTTTGGTAAAGCTTTCATTGTTTTGCTTAGTTCTTATTTTTCTTGTTGAACTGATTATTATTCTTGTAAAGCTTTTATTTTTCCCTTGAGAGGTTACTTATTCTGTGAAGTGTTTATTATTTTTTGTTAGTTTTTATTATTGTAGTAAAGTGTTTATTATGTTTGCTTAAACGCTTATCATTTACTGTTGTGTTTATTTACTTTTCTTCTGCAAGTATTTCAGTTTTCCCCCCTCACCCCCTCTTGCTCGGTGGAGGCTGAGTTGATCGGGTCTACACAAGATGATCCACTAAGAACATCACTCCAGCGGGGATGTTTGGGTTCCTACGGAAAGAAACCATGCTCCTTGAAGCATAAGCGGAAGACGATGACTGAGGAGGAACCCTAGGAAGAAGTCCCGCCGAAGACTATTCAGATGGATGCACTCGAAGCCGTAGAGGTCAAGCTGGCGTACATACTAAACATGTTAAATGCGCTTGAATCAAAGTTTGATGCACTATCTCCACAGGTGAATGCCCAGCAGACAATGCAGTTGCTGGAAGATGTTGCAAGCGTTGTTCAGAGTGCTTCATCTCCCCAGCAAGCAGAGGGCTCCCCATGGAAAAATGATGATGCCCAGAAGACATGCAGCCACTGGAAGATGATGCAAGCGTTGTTCAGTGTGCTTCATCTCCATCTCCGCAGCAAGCAGAGGGCTCCCCATGGAAAAATGATGATGCCTCGCAGACGATGCAGCTGCTAGAAGATGATGCAAGTGATGTTTGGCGTACTTCATCTCCAGAGCAAGCAGAGTGCTCCCAAGGGAAAAATGGTAATGTTGCTAGTGATAAGCTCATTTATCCGCTCTTAAGAAATCTTTGTTGTTTTACCATTGTAAAATCCATGAATTTTGGGAATAAAATTTTAAGTTTTTAATTTAGTTAATCCCTTCAACTTTAAAGATGGAAGATAAAAAAGCTTAAAGAAAAGGAATTAAATTAATCGTGATTCTAATTAGGGTTAATCGGGGTTTGAGGACCTTTTGGTTAATTCCAAAAGTATTGAGGACCTAAGAAGAATTATCCCCTCTCACAGAAGATGGACTAAAATGTAACCTAAGAAAGTTCAGGGACCTCTGGATAATTGTCCAGATGAAAAACCCTTATAGAAGAGGTTGAATGGTCGAGATTAGATGATCTTGGGTTAGTGCTGATCGCAAGGCGTTATACGGCCTCTGTGTGGCCAAGTGGCAAGCCGAGACTTGATCCATCGGATCGTATGCTGGATCCGAGGCATTGAGAGGAGCTAATTAAAGTGACATCACGGTACTTGTGGATGAGGACCGTCCATCTCGAGATTGTCTTAAGTTCGAGACAAGATGGTTGAATCTGGACGTTGATCACGATGTGATCTGGACCGTTTATCCAACAGAGTAGCGGATCCGAGGCATCAGGATGAGATTTTGGCCGTTGGATGCGGTCATGTAATCCTCCCCCCTCATCTAATTGGGTATCGATCTCGAGGCAGGTACCAGACGTTTCCCTCCGCCAACGCGAACTGCTGTGAACACCACCTCCTTCCCTGGCCGTTACGTGAACGAAGATCGGCAGTCGCCAGCCAACCGTCCCATGGAGCTCACGAGCGCCTCGTTTCCCTATGTATATATAGATGGAGGTCTTCTCGATGTGCAAAGGCACTGAACGGAGGAGGTTGTCGTGGAGGAAGTACTCTGGCGAGGAGATAATCGAAGAAGGACAGAGGCTCCATGACAGTGATTGTCGGGCTAGCGTCCGCCATCGTGATTATCTCCAGGAGAAGGAGGAGGCCGAGGCAGCGAGGAAAAAGAAGGTGTGGCTCACTGAGTGCACTGCCAAGCTCGTCGGAGAAGATAGCAGAGCTCGCGGACGGACAGAGGGCTTCTGTAGTGCTGTTTGTCGTCCACGGCTCTCCGGTAAGCGCTCTTCCTTCCTTCTGTAGAATTAGAGTCTGGCATACATCGAGAGGAGCTCGGCGGTGATGGTGCAGCGCTCGACCGAGAGCTTAGGAGCTCTAGCGAATTGGAGAGAAATCAGCAGCCCTCTGGAGGTGCAGGTCGTGCGTGGAGGTTTTCAGTAACGGGCTGCTTGCTAGCGGAACCCTTGCGAGGTCTTGGTGTAGGGCTACGAAGGAAGAAGAGAGCTAAAGAAGAAGATGAATATTAAAAAAAACAATAATAAAGTAATTAGTTAAGTTAATTATTTAGTTAACTCAGTTAATTAAAAGATAGGTATGGTTTAATTAGATAATCAAGTTGGTTAGGTTAGATGATTTGGGTGAGTCCACTGGCAATTGGTTAGATAAGATCATGATTAGTAAGAGTTAATCAAGGATTAATTAAATTAGTTGACTAAGGTTCATCCACTAACACAATAGGCTTGGATCCAAACTACGTAATCAAATTAACTAATTTGATTAAGTGGATTAAGATAGATGACTAGGGACTTGGGCTAAGAATGTAAGTGGGTTAATAAAGTTAAATGGGTTGGATTTAAATCCATGAAGTGAACTAATGGATTAATTAATCAAGTGGAGTTTGATTAAGTTAACTTAAGAATGATAATTGGATTTAAATCGCTTAACCTAGCTAGTTGGTTGGATTGGACATTTAATTGATTAAATTGGTTGCGGCTAAGATAGATTGGGTCCTTGGTTGGGTTCAATCGGGTTGGGCTCAAGTAAAAGGTTTAAAGGAGCCAAGTTGGGTTTTAAAAAAATAAAAATAAAATAAAATAAAAGGTAAGGGGTGGGATTTGAACCCGTGACCCCTCAACACACCAATTGGGCCTTAACCACTAGGACATGGCAAGCCATGTAATAGAGCTTGGTCCTTATAAAATAAATTGAACTTGACAGATAAGGACCAAACAGCTTAGCGGGCCAAGCTAAGTGGGCCCAATTTTTCTAAATGACTAGGCAAGGTTAAATTAGGTGTTAAGACACGAAAGATAGGTCGCCGAGGTTGGACGATTGGCTGGTTAACCAAGTGAAAGGTTAAGGGTCGAGCTAGGGACAGAACACTAAGGAAAAACGGGTCGATAACCGAGTAGGTTACCTCCAGACTCGATAATTGGAATGTAACTCCCCAAGCGAGAGAGTATTGCATGTGTATCTTGAAATGTAGGCTTTTCTAGCATTTCTTTCATTAATAGAGGTTTTATTACCTGATACCGACGTGGAGGCTTAGGGACACGTCAGGGGGAAACTAGGGAAGTTTCCAGCTCTTGTTAAATGTAAGTACACTTGCCATGTACCCCCTCTTCGGAGTTTTTCTTGGCTTTGCTATTTTCATGGTTGATGATTTCTTTATTAAGTTCATACATGCTATCCTTTTTGGTTTCATTCCTGTTGAGCATATTTGACTGTTTCGGGATATTGGTATCCCTGATTTGTTGTTGGTCTACTGCCCAGACTCAGTGGAGCGTGAGGGCTCCGTTTGGGAAACGTTCAGGGACGGGACACCTTGGAGTTTTGGCTTGCCACGCCAGAGAGATGATACTCTGGTTGTCCTATCCGTCAGTGGGAATGGTACGCTGGCCATGTCGACACGTACGAGAGGTGGCGCTACCGACGATCGACCGGAGGGTCGCACAACCGGAGGGACGTGTTTTCAGCAAGTAGCTGGTTACGCGGACCGGGTTGATCTTTGTTGAGCTTTCTTTGAAACTCATCATAGAACTTAAGGGCTACTGTAGTTAGGGGTCGTACTGTTGCTTGCTTGTGGTAGACTCCTAGAGTTGGTTTTGAGGGGTGTGGTCCCATTATTTGTTTTATTGTTTGATTATGTCCTTGTGATCCCTGTAGGGGTACTTACTAGGCTTTCCATCTGAAAGCTCATGCACTCTCTTTTCTTTTCTTATTTTCAGATCCTGAGGTATAGAGGATTTGCGTAGAGGAGGGTATCGGGGATCAGGGTATTTGTTGAGGTCTTAGGATCTCCCTTATTTCTATTTTGTGAGAGACATTGATTATATAGGACCCTTGTAGGCCTGGCTTTATGTAGGGCTTATGGTCCCTTATGGTTTTGTTCCGCTGAGACCGGTTTATGGTTATGTTTATGTTATTGTCTGTTATCTGCTGATTCATACTTAGGCCTTGTGTCCATGTAGAGCTCGACTCCACTAGGGTACGGCCGATCTGTGCACATGCTCGAGGCCTTGAATCCGGGTCGGGGCGTGACAATCATTCTTCTACTAACAACTTTTATTAGTGTTTTCAGAAAACTGTCCATATGTTTCGTAATGGGTCTATTTTGGAGTTCATGAATGGCGAAAGACCCCCAACAAGTATTATCATAGTCTGGTTGAAGAGGTTATTTCCTCAGATGGACTTCCAAAACAACCTAGAGATCTATTAAAAAAAAAACTCCTCATTCTGGATGTAAATGGTATTCTTGTAGATATCATCAACCTGAAATCGTCCTCTTGTCTTTCAGATGCCATAATGAATAATAAACAAGCAAGTAAGAATTAGGCTTGCACTGTTTCAACTTGTAAGCGCTTAAAATTAATTTGATCAAATTGAACCTTATTCTTTGTATCAGTTTTCAAGAGACTTTATATTCTTGAGTTTTTGAACTTCTGCTTTGATACATTTATAGTTGGCATTTGGTCTTCCAGAACAAGGTACATTTCAACCTTTTATTTTTAAACTTTATTGACTCCATATGGCTAAAAATTTTCAGTTCATAATTTTTTATTGAAACTTGTTTTTGTGATTTCTGTAGGAAGAATCTTTGTGTTGTCATTGATGTAATAATGAACGATTTGAAGCCCAAGCTTCTGTTTTGCTGGGTAACTGTATTTCTTAGTGTTTATCCTTGGTCTATTTTTTAAGATATTCAGTTTAAGACAATTGTTTTGTAGGATCAATATTCCAAATGCTACAGATGTTACAGTGGAACTTATGAAAATAATGAGAAACCCATGTTTTTTAGTGTCCTGAAAGATGTTTGGATGGAATTTGGTGAATATAATGAATCAAACACTTTGTTGGTGGATGATTCTCCTTATAAAGCTTTACTTAATCCTGTAAGTTATTAATTCACGTATGTTTTTATTGATTCCTTAGTGTAATACCTCCGTTAATGTTTAATTCCTATTATAGGACCACACTGCAGTATTCCCTTTCACATACAATCATATGAATATAAAAGATAATCGTTTAGGTAAGACATTCAATTGTTGTCTGTTAATACTTCAGTTGTATTTTACTTTATTACATTTCATGATGAGCACTTTTAACAGGCATTGGAGGTGAAATAAGACTCTTTCTTGAGCGACTGGCGAAAGCTGATGAAGTCCAGAAATTTGTAGAAAAAAATACATTTGACCAAGAGCCTTTACCACCAAACTCTGAAAAATGGATTTATTACCAAAAGCTTATAAAAAATATTGGAATGCAAAACCAATGAGAGGTATATCATAAATTATAACGGAGGGAAGCGTTTATTTTGTGGTTTTTGTATATTAAATGGATGAAGTGTTTAGTTTCTTATATTCTTCTTTTTCTTTCTTATTATTCACATTTAATGAATGAATAATCACAATGGACTATCAAGTGATTCAGGTTTAGGGTTTAGATTTTTTAAGATTTTTTTTTAATTTAGAATTTTTTAGAATTTTTTTTATTTTTTTCAAACTAATGATTTGAATTTAATGTTTTTGTATTTATCAGAAGAGTCTGATTTGTATTAAGAGAGTTGAGTTATGCCTTTGTTAATTATTTGTATTAAGAGAGTTGCTATGGGAGAATACGGTTGTGCGGGTGAAATAAGTGATTCGGATGCCAATGCAGGTGCTGCGGGTGGTGCCAGTGCAAGGGGAGGTAGTGGTGGTGGTTCCAAACATTTGTTTTTGAACCTCCTTCAACTTGTTCAGGATGAACACCGGCATGTCCTCCGATCCTCGGGGGGGCTCCACCAGAACAGTCTTCCATGGGCCTACGTCTTTAGGTTTCTCCTATGTCTTCCTCTTTTCACACAATTTGAGGAAGCCAAACTGGCCCAACGGGGTGCTTTCCTTGGTGAGTGGGCTTGTGCAGACCCGATGAGCTCATTTTCTGCCAAGTTAGAGGGGGTAAGGGGGGACAGCTGAAATACATTCAGAACAATAGTAAATAAAATTTTCAGTAAAACCAAAAGGGGTTTAAGCAAAATAATAAATACTCACCCAAAAGTAATAAATGTTTTAGTGGAAGAATAAACTCTTACGCACCAAAACATTAAACGCTTTCGCAAAATAATAAAAAGCTTTACCAGTAAACTAAACCCTTAGGCTTAAAAACTAAATGCTTCACAAAAATAATACATGCTTACGTTATGCATAGGTGCTACACTATTTGAAAAGCAAATATTTCAAAACAAGGAAACATATAAATGCACAGATAGTGCATTGAGGTTTCATCGAAGCGCTTGTGGTGAGAGTGCAGCTAGTGCCGGCAAACGTTTGTAGGCCACCCTTTTTACATTTTTCCAGGGAGGGCACTATAATTGTTGCGGAGACGAAGCAAGCTGATCAATGCTTGAGACATCTTCCAGAAGACGTATTGTCTGTTGGGCATTCACCTGCGCAGATAGTACATCGACCTTCGACTGAAGCGCAGTTAGCTCGATAAGGTTGAACGGCATCTTGTCCTCTCCTGCGGCTGGTGCCTCCAAAAGAGCAGTCTTCGGTGGGACTTCTCCTTTGGGTTCCTCCTCGGTCTTTGTATTACGCCCACGCTTTGATGACGGTGGTTTCTTTCTGGAGGAACCCAAAGTTACCCGCCTGGGTGCTATTCTTGGTGTGTCGGCTTGTGCAAACCCGATCAACTTAGCCTCCGCTGAGCAAGAGGGAGTGAGGGGGAGAAACTAAAATACATGAAGAAGAATAGTAAATAAAAAATTAAGTAAAATGATATGTGTTAAAGCAAAATCTTATCAGGTTTAAGAAAATAAACGCCTTACAAATTAAAATAAACAATTAAACAAAAATATAAGCGCTTAAGCAAAGTAATAAACGTTTCCAAAAATAATAAAACCTTACGCAAATAATAAAAATATTAACCAAAAAAATAACAACGTAAGCGAAGCACTAAACACTTTACATAAAAACTAAGCGTTAATAAAAAACAATAAAAAGAACCCACCTTCTTCCCCTCCACAGTTTTAAATAATTCGGAAACTGTTGTTACTGTAGCACATAATGCGTGGCATCTTCATAAAGCATACCTTATTTCCAGTCCTTGTCACCTCATAGAACCACAAATTAAGTGCGAGGACGCACCCTCGCAGGTAGCCTGATGCATTGAATTTCCCAGCTGCACGGTGTCTCACACGACCCGCTGCATCAGGGATCTCCTCCATCAGCCACTTATGGGTGGCCTGCACCCATGCGTAGTCACCTAGCATGGCAAGGTTATCGGCGTATGAAACAACCTACGGTGGGGCTGCACAAGCGGTGGTGGTGAACAAAAAGGTACCGAGGAAGTAGACCACCAGCATCTTGATGAAATTCTCCTCCTCAGCCTTGCCCTTAACAACAAGGTCGAGGACAACCTTCTAGATTGCAAGGTGGTCTCATTCAGCTACCTTGCTCAGGAACCTACACTCGAGAGCACTCTTTGCAGCCTTTGGCTTGAAGGTTATCGCAACACTATGGCATGGGAGGCCAAGTATCATGGCGACATCCTCTGCCCGGAACTCCAGCTGAGTAGAACCTATCTTAAAGGTTCTACTTTTCACATCGTATAGCTTCAGGAGGGAATCCAAGATTCCCCTCTCTTGGATGATAGGCTCTAGCTCCATAAAATGGGCAAAAGGAGTTCTCTCAAGCAACTCCCAATGCCGAGCAGTCGTCAATGCCTTTAGCTTTCTAAACAATGTTACAATAGGAACCAGGTAGCACCTGGCGTTGATGAGAGGGTACCTTTTCCTTGCCATCTTGCGGAGAACTGCGCATTACAGCAAACAAGTGCTTGAACATGTCGAAACACACTGTTACATCCATACTAATAACCACTTTCGGGCAAAAACAAGTTGTATCCCCGATAAATAAACACAACAAAGTAGTAAATGTCTTTGTCACAATTAGAATAATAAACGCTTTATGTGAAAATTACACGTAAATACCGAAATTAATAAAAGCCCACTGTTAGAATAAAACAATAAATCCTTTCGGAAAATAAGTAAACGAAAACCCCAAACAGACCAGTAAACGATTCTGCTATAAAATAAACCCCCCCCCTCTCCCGTCCCAAAAAAAAACCTAAATCCCAAATATAAGAGCACACTCTCACAACCAAACAATAAACCTAAGCCCCCAAAACAGAATCACACACCCTAAACCCCAAAAACAAAAGAGCTATCTTTGGGAGAGGCTCACCTAGGTCTACGCACTTGGAAATGGTCGTTGGATGATCCGGAAAGATGGTCTTCCTGTTGCTCAACAGTTGGGGAGTCTAACGCAGAGAAGACGAAACTGTTAACCATCACTGAGGGTGAATGGGTGGTTAACACGAAGAAAAAACGTGCGATAACGCCGCCCTGCGAAAGGTCACTGAGCGCGGAGTTCAAAAGCGTTTGTTAAGTGTCCTGTATAAATTCCCCAGGATAGGCATTCTGGTAATTTCAGTGAGCCAGTTTAACAGTCATTGGGCTGCTGAACTGACATGGCGTTTGGTAAAAATGGAGGGGCGTTTTAAGGATATGGAAAATATGAGGGGTTTTTTTTGTGGAGTTCCATTTATTAGTTGACTGATGCATTTATTCTTAGTCCATACAATTACTATGAAACTGCTCAGTTATCAGAAATTAAATAATAATAATAATAATAATAATAATAATAATCATTTTTGAATTTGAATAGTTTATTTTTGTGTTCTGCATATGAACCGATTTAGCGTATATTTTACGTGGTTTGCGCTTATGTCCTGGCTTATGCGTTTATGGTTGTTATTTTCGCTTACTATAAAGCTGAAGCATTTTTTTTATTTTTGTCTCCCCTTATTTATCTTTAGAAGCTTTTATTTTCTGGAGTCCGCTTATTATGCATATTAATAAGCATCCTCTTGCACTCCATAGATTACTAGAAAAGCTGGAACAAGCACTTCTACTGCACTTTCTACACAAAAGGGCACAATTTCCAGCTCAAAATTTTGCTAAGTCTAATCACATTCATCACTCCCTCAACTTCATCATCATGAGTTTCTCCTACAATTCTTTTACAGGTCTGATGACCTTCATCCAATTGACGTAAAGTGCGCACAACAAGAGCAGCCAATAACCAATTGCCATCAGAAACAGTATCAGTAAGTTCCCCCATTTAGCATTGCTTGATGAAGAAATATCGAATGATCCCCGAACTACCTGCACACCAATTATCTCCCGCACTTGTCCAATAGCAAACTTAGCGCCGATGTATTCATTCTCCAGCAGACCCTACCGCATTGATACATTTATTCGATAAGTCACTTTCAATGCAGTAGACAAGTTAGTAAACATTGTTGGGATTTCCTAACATGCCTGGATTGAGTAAGTGTTGAATGCTATGTCTGACAGTGGATGGTTCCAAATAGGGCCGGGTAATTCATGTTTAACACGCATGTGAACTATTAAACAAAGAAGACTACAACAAAGAAGACAAATTCTTTCTATTCTCCTTCAAGATATTCCTTTGGACATTTGACAAGGGTTCCCCATTTTGGGGTTCTTTAAACCCTTCTTCCACAAATAGGCAAATATCATGAGAAATTAGAAGAGTTCTCATTTTTACATACAAATAATCATAAGGAGGAGCTTGGATCCTGGTTGTAAGCATAGGCCAAGCCACATTGGGGCCTGGGGGCACGTGTCCCCTTGGACTTTTGAAATTTTTTTTTAATATATATAATACTATATATATTATATGGACCCCAAGTTTATATAATATTATATAGAGATAGGTTACGATCAGGCCGGCCAAATCAACCGTGCAAGTAAGGTTGCCTCCCATTTGGGTATTTGGAGAGTGTTTTAAGGATTTCCAACCGTATGGATGGAAAAATCATTAAAAAATAAACTAACATGTTGATTTTCACACAATTTGGGCAGGTGATGATCCTCCCACTTAAAGATTGAAATTCTGAACCGTTAAAACTTCCCTAAAATAAGAACTGTTAAGTTGAAGGATCCTCACCACATCAAATTGTATGAAAATCGACATGCTAACTTATTTTTCGATGTTCTTTCCATCCGTACCCACATCAAATTGTATGAAAATCAACATGCTAGCTTATTTTTCGATTTTCTTTCCATCCGTACGGTTGGAAATCCTGAAGACACTCTCCAAATGCCCAAATGGGAGGTGACCTTACTTGCACAGTGTCGGCTGGCCATATAGTATCATGATCGATATATATATATATATATATATATATATATATATATATATATATATATAACAAATATATTTTTATTGTCACTCTCTCATCTGAGAATCCCAAATCTCTCTTTCTATTGTCCCAGTTTATGGTTTTACCTATATTCTTCCCTTCAATTTTTTTTTGTCTTTCCTCTTATACATAATCCTAAGCACTCAATTTTTTAAGAGACAAGGGGAATAAAAAGTAAGTTATTCATATTTATATATGCTTAATTTTATTTTATTTATTTAAAATTATTAATTGAAATTGATATTTGTATTTGAGTTTCATATTTTGATAACTATTGATGAAAATATTTATATTTTGTTATGATATGTGGATTTTAGAATTTTTTATTGAATTTATTTATAATTAGTAATATAAGTTTTGATTGTAAATAAATGTCTACTAAGTGTCTGATAAAATTCCTAGGAGAGAATTAACTTGCTAAACCAAATATAAATTGTATGATAATTATATATTTATATACAAATTAAATTTATATGTAGTTGACTAAAGCAAATTATTTGAAACAGTTATCAAGTTATGGAGAGATATTTAAAAGAAAGATAGAATCAATGATACCTATGAGAGATATTGAAAATACATTGTCACTAATTTTGCATATTGCTACGGCCATTGTTGATAGAGTATTTTTTGCGTTTTGTAAAGACCAAGTTGCGTAATTGTATTTTGGATCAATGGTTGAACAACAGCTTAGTTATTTACATTGAGAAGAAAAAATTTTGATAATATTTATAATGATGTTATTATGTGATGTTTTCAAACATGAAAACTCTCGTGGAAATCCCTAACTATTTTATTATGTTTAAATTTTTGATAATATGTTTTGTATTGTTAATTTTATTAAAAATTTATATGGTGCCCCTTTAAACATAAAGCCCGGCTTCGCCATTGCTTGTAAGTGAGCTTGAAGTTGCCATCTTTTCTTCTCCAAAAGACCTTTTTATTTCTTCAAAGAACATCACATTCTTTTTGGATCCAAACTCTGATAGCACTTGTAGGCGATGAGAAATAGTATTTTGCATAAAAATCTAAAAGAAAATGATAAAATATTTGTGGAGATATCAAAGGTTTTTTTTAAAGCACGATGAGGTTCTTCAACATTACAAAATATGGGAGATCCCTCTATCCCCGCACTACCCTAAACCCATTACATTGGGACATATATCCTTTACAACAAAAAGTCCCAAAGTTTCACAATATTACAAAACATCACACATAAAGATAAATTAATTCTACCTTGATCAAATACTCTAGAATGCCTTCCATTATTTCCCATGTATAATGAAATATTTGTAGTTAATTTGTTTACCTCCGAAATACTGCAATTTTTTTTTTTTTTGTTGATATTTTTCATATCAAACCCGGTCATTATGCTGATTTGAAAGTCATAAAACAATTAAAATCACTAAAAACACCTCAATATATCTTAAAACTTACATTAATATTACTCAAAGTTTCAAAAGTAGTTTAGAAATCCGAAGTAATAAATGGTTTATTTACTAATAATCAAATATGATTCATATGAAACTTTATTATTTTATATTATGTTAGTGAAGGAAAAAGAAGCCACATAGACAAAGAGAAAACACGTTATTTTTATAGGTCACTAAAGGCTCGCCTGTATTGACTTCTCAGAGGCCAAAAAAGTTTTTTTTATAAATTAAGGGTTTCTGTGGGTTTAATATGTGTTTGGATAAACTTTTTTGGAGAAGGAGAAGCTGTTAAAAAAGAAGAAAAATAGCTTTTTTTAGAAGCTGTTGGTTGAAGCTTTTGAAAAAAAAGCTCTTTTGAGAAAGAGTTTTGGCATTTTTACATTATGAAAATGCCCTTATGCAAATTACAAAATAACTTCCTAAATCTAACCTAACATAATGTGAGACTTGGGAGATGTTTATCTCTTGGATTTATTTCCTTTATGTGGCCTAATTAGAATAATGGTTAGTTAACCTTATTTTTTTTAATTTGGACTAATTACTATAGTCCAATCAAAATAAGTATCCTATTTGACTTCAAATCAAATGTTGAATTATAATAGAACTCAAAATCTATCTGGGCATGTTTTGATCTCCATAATTATATCCGAAGTATGGGTATGGATGACTTGGTTGTACTTGAGAGCCTTGAAGTTATCAACCAATTCCAAGAAAGTGAACGGGGCTTCATGGATGAGGACAATGAAAGTTCATTTGTTTGGCAATGACCAATCCATGAAGAGGTCCAACAGATGATCATAATTAAGGATGTTATTCGAAATTAACTTTCTAATAAATCTATGGGTTGATTTTGTATTATTTATAAAAAAATATAGTTATTGTTCATATTAAACATGATTGTTCTTCTTCTTGTTGTTATTAATATTATTATTCATTGAATGTCCATTTAAGTAATTTGTCAAAAAAAAACTATTTTGGTAATAAACATTCAAATAATTTTACAAGTCCAAAAGCATTTTAGAATTAACATATCTAAACACAAAAATAATAATAAGCCCTAAACTTACTTTGAAAAGCTTTTATAAAAAAAAAAGGCTTTTCTATCGAACTAAGGAAAAGCTTTTGTTTCCCATAAGTCAATCCTAGCGGGTCCTAAAAGCAGTGTTTAGGAAAACACATTACCCATTTAATTTTTAATAATCTATTTTTCAATAAATATATAAATAAATTTAAATTTATATGGAAAATTAGGAAATACACAAAAACAATTATTGAAAATCTTGAAAATTATAAATCAGAAAAATAAATTATTTGAGCTTAAACTAGTACAAGTAGAATCGCCTGTTGTATGCAGCCGTCTAAAATAGGTAGAAACTTGAGCTCAGCTCCTTACCTCAAACGCTAGCTGAGGCCACAAAGAGAGGGAAAAAAAAAGTATGTTTTATGCTTGTATACCCTTAGATTTTTATACCCTGCAAAAACAATAATAGCTTGTGTAATCTTACGAATGTCATTTTTTGACTTGTATATTCCACTAAACTACATTTTTTTGATAAATAGCAAACTAAACTATTGATGGTACAGAAAAAAGAAAATTATTAAAAGAAATTTGCAAAAGTTCATCAATAAATTTATTTTGGAAGAAATAGATGGAGAGGAGAAAAAAGACAAGGGTTTTTTTTTCTTTTCTTCTTCTTTCTGACCCAATCACTTGTACATCTTGATTAAAACCCTAATTATAACAATTAAGAGTGGACAACACTACCAACAACTTGTTGGTCTATTGGTATCGGGTCCTTTGTATATGGTGTTGTTGGTTGGAAGAGATTTCGGGTTTAACATCCTGCGACTGCAAGATGAGAGCACGTGCATTCGATATGTTGCCCGCCCATGACTGGGAGATGCTTGTCGCTTTTATCAGAAAAAAAAAAAAAAAAAGTGGGCAAGGCTAAGGTATGTAAAAAAATAAAACAAAGTTTTATTAAGCAATTTTCAAGGGCATTTTTTCTAGAAATATGCGCGTAAATATTATTTTGAAAAGGATATATTAGCAATTTTCATTTTTTTATGGATATCCAAACAAAATTACTCTTAAAAAATTACAATTAAGTAATAATGTAGAAAATTTTACTGAGACCAGTAAAAATTGAATTTTAAAATGAGTCTGTTAGAGAACAAAAATATTTTATCCAGACCTTTTTTAGTTGAAATTTATGATTTAATGCTGGTTAATTGATAATATAGTTTAATAAAAAAAATGTTTTATAATATTATACTGGGCTTGTAGAGAGTTCGGATGGTTTCTGTGTGTTGTAATGGAAATGTAACCGAAAACCAAAACAAATGGCGTCGCCCGGGTTCGAACCGGAGACCTTCAGTGTGTTAGACTGACGTGATAACCAACTACACCACGACACCTTTGTTCTGTGAAGATACAATAAATTATTTTTATCTAATTAAATTTATTAAAAAAATTAAATTTGACCCAAACTCAAGTTTATCTGAAGAATAAAGTTTCAACTGTTAAAAGAATGCTCTATATATGAAAAAAAAAAAAAAAAAAAAACATTATAGATTTTTTTTGGATAAGTTCCTAGCGGCTTTTTTTTAAGAATATTGTAAAAAAAAAATTTATTCACGCAAATAAGCATTTCAGGGTTTATTTACAGATATACGCATCCCGTACGCGCACTATGCTCTTTCTTTTCAGTTTGTGGGTCCCATCTATTATAATAATATAGAAATAATAATAAAAAATTAATTAACAGTGCACATATGGAGTTGTTTGTTATTTAGTGGGTCCCAGGTTTTATTATTATAAAAACAAAAAAAATCTCGCAGGATAGAATTTTATTTTTTAATTAGTGGGTTTTCTTCTTAATATTATAAACAATTAATAAAAAATTATAATTAATTAATTAATTATAATTTGTTTAGGAGGTTGGCTTATTAAAATACTTCTATAATGGCGGGTTTCAAACACTTCGTATTCTTTGCCGTCACGTTCCTACAACATGCGTTATTAGGGATGTCAATGGGCCCCGGCCCCGACGGGGAACCCGATTCCCCTGCCCGACGGGGCCGGGCCGGGGCCAATTTTTCGGGGTTGGGGCCAAGATTTAAGTCCACATTGGAGTCGGGGCGGTAGGAGAATACCACTCCTTCGCCTCCAGCCTTCAAAATATTTAATTTAAATATTATATATATGGTATATTTTATATTATAAATATTTAAATAAAAAGTTATTATAAATATACTAATAATTGTTGTAATTATAAATATAAAAATAATTTGAACTCTAATTAATCAATTAACCAATTAGTAAATAAAAATAATTCAAACAAAAAACTTTGTAAAGAAATCAATTCGGGGACGGGGAATCCCTGAACTCGGGTAATCCCCGCGGGGACGGGGATGGGGATTTTTTTTTCCCCGTACCCCGGGTCGGGGCCGGGGTCGGGGATGGGGTTGAAAATTTGGGGCCGAGGCCGGGGCCGGGGCCGGGGAATGCATCCCCCGGTAAATCCTCGCCCCGTTACATCCCTAATGTTTATAGGCTTGAGACAATTTTTAATGTATATATGATAAAGAATTTCAGCCAATGTCAAACGAGACCTACTAGAACCCCTATAATGGTCCACGCCTACGTCACGATCTTCTGATGAAAAGGCAATCTACCAGGGCCCAAAATCTACGAGGATTCGTAATGAAATGGACATAAGGGAAGGTGGTCAACCAAAGCGTTGTGGTTTATGTTGAGATGAAGGTCATAGTCGTCAAAATTGTCCCAATGTAGCTGGTTCAAGTAGTCGGTTATAGTGTAGCATAAATATTATAATTATTGTAAATTTTTTATAATATATGTAATTACTACCTTATTTTGATAAATTATAATAATTATAAAATATTATAATATCATATTTTGATAAATTATAAATGGTCGGAAACTTGCTTGTCGGCTAATTTCAGAAAAAAAATTATAATTAATTAATTGCAATTTTTTATTAATTTTTTACAAAAGAAAACCCCCACTAATTAAAAATCAAAATCCTATCCTGCGAGATTTTTTTATTTTTTTTATAATAATAAAACGTGAGACCCACAAATAACAAACAGCTCCATGTGTGCAATCGTTAATTAATTTTTTATTATTATTTTTATACTATTAGAGTAAATGGGACCCACAAACTGAAAAGAAAGAGCAAAAATGCGTAGTGCGCGTACGGAATGCGTATATCCGTAAATAAACTCTGAAATGCTTATTTCCGTAAATAAAACTTTTTTTTACAATATTATTAAAAAAAAAAAGCCGATCCTAGCGGTGGCAAAGCAAAAAATTGAGTTACTTGTGAGAACTTGAATTTTGCCTAGCTCAATCATTTAAAAAAATAAGCTGATCGTGAGCTTAAATATTCATATAGAATTTTATTGTGAACTCAAGTCTGCATTTGTGTGATATGCAAAATAATTTAGATAATATATATGTACGGGCATGCTACTATAAGGCCGGCCGGAACACTGTTCCGGTAAGGTCACCTCCCATTTTGGCATTTGGAGCATGTTTTAAGGATTTCCAACCGTATGGATGGAAAGAATATTGAAAAATAAGCTAGCATGCTAATTTTCATACAATTTGAGAACTTGTAGGATCTTCATTTTAATAGGTGAAAATTTATAGAAATCTTACCAATTGAGAATTTCACCCGTTAATATGAAGACCCTACAAGTTCCCAAATTGTATGAAAATTGATATGCTATCTTATTTTTTGATGTTTTTTCCATCCATAGGGTTGGATTTTCTCAAAACACTGTGCAAGTGGGTCAAATAAAGACGACTGCACTTGCACAGTGATAAGGCCGGCCGCATAGTAGCATATGTCCGTAACACTACCCTATATATATTATATTTTATATTTACTATATATATTTATACCTATTTATGTATATATGTTATATAATTATAATAGATATAAATGATTATTATATTATCTTATTATCAAAATACATATATATCTACATATATATAATACTTATATATATATATATATATATATATATGTTATATATGTGTTAGAGGGACAATACGTGATATGATCCTATAGACTTGAGATAATAGGGTTCGTATAACAAATCGGCCCTCTCTCACTAGTCCACGTGGAGATTCTCTCAAAGAGTGTGAGAAGAGGTAGGCGAGCACTTGGACAGGACATGCGCCTGCGCTGAGGACAGTGCGACCCCCACAATCAGCAGGGGTAGAGACACGCGCATGCGCTGGTGTCAGACATGACCCCTTCGATCAATAACTTTACAGTGACCAATGAGATATAAATGGAGGAGGAGAGAGAGAAAGAGGGATCTTCTTTTTCCTCTCGACCAGGCCTATCTTCATCCCCGAAGAGCTCTCCTCCTCTCGTTGTCTCACCCTTTTTGCAACTTACTGAACTTCTCCCTTTCTTTTTTTCTTTCCTCCGATCACTCTTTGCTTACTTGATTATCGGAGGGTCCAGGGAGAAGCCTCAGACTTTCTTTGCAGAAGCCGAGATGGTCTGCAGATTTCAAAGTCCTCTCTAGACGGTGGTGCGCTTGGAGCTGTCATCAAGCTCATTTCATTTCCCTCCATCTCCAACTGATAACCAACAACATATTCAATTCATCTCAGTTCAGCTCCCGGAGTACTGATCTTGACAACCCTCTAATTTAGAGCATCAATAATATATTTTTTTTTATATCACATATCCATCCTAATAGCAAGGTAAGTCCTGAGCTTTATGGCTCATGCTTGACTTAAGGTTGAGCCGAGCTTAAACTTGGCCAAAATATTTTGAGCCGGCCTTGATCCAAGCTTGACTCGCTTAAGTTTGGTTCACTTCACCAATAAACTAATGAGCCTAGTTAAGCTTCAGTTAGCTTGAAAAACCAACAATTTCTTTTTAAGGGAAAATTATTTGTAGCTCCCTGATGATATTCTTTTCTAACCCTTTAGTCCCTAAACTTTTCTATACGGCCGAAAGATCTTACTTTTTTGGGAGTGACTTTTTAATGCCTCCTATTGACAAACTCGTCATCTTTTTGGTGATAACCTGATTTTACCCATACTTTTTAACTAACCTTTCATTTTCTTTTTCTTTCAGTTTTTCTTATTTTTTGTTCAAAATAAGCTAAAAGATCTTATCTCCTCTTTCTTTTAGTTAGGAGTGAAGAAGAGGTCTACAAAGGAGAGAGTTTTCTTCCTTTTCTTCTCCTTCTCTTTCTACACATTATGACCTCAAATATTGCCATTGTTAGATAAAAAGAGGAAGCATGCATCTTTAAATTCACAGTTTTATCATCATAAAAAGTCTATGCTTTGTCCTATTTGTGGATATTGGAGGTTGAACCAAGGTCTAGTAGGGTGTATTAAACCATCCCTAATGAGCAAGGTACATTGTGCTCACTTCACAACAACAAGGATTTTCCAAGTAATGTGTGACATCTAACAAGTTTATGACAAAAGTGTGGTAGACATTTTAGTTAGCAATGTGGAAAAGTCTAACGAGCTTCATTTGGCATGCTCCGATAACGCATAAAATGAATACATAATTTTAGAGTTGCTCTAATTAGGAGAGTGTCTATAATATGTGAGTCCAGTGTAATAATTTGTTCCAAATAATAATCCTTAATGTAATAATTTAGTATTTCATCTAACAGTTTACCATTTTCCATTATGATTTAGTATTTCCCTCAATAGTTTACTTTTCTTTCTGCTTAGTATTTACTCCTCACAATATAGTGTTTTGTGTTTTACTTTATTTACAATAAACTGTTGTAATTGTTGCACCGGAGGTATAATTCATGCCTTTCTCGCAAACCACCGATGGCACTTGCTTTAAAGGAATGCTATCACAACAACCCCAATTGCCAGTGGCGGTCATTTCTTTCTCCTTAGTAGGTATTAATGATGTCGGCCAACATTTCAGGGATGGTAATCAATTTAAGAATGAGCTGTGTGCTTTCACTATCAAGAACAATTTTGACTTTATGTTTTGAAGAATGACTAAGAATGCATCAAGGTCTAATGTAGTGTGGACGGTTGTGGGTGTTTGGAAGCTTACCAACATTGATGATCAAGAGGATTTGTTGAAGTTTATCTCATATTTGCTACGAGCATAGTAGCAAACAGACAGATGTCGGAGCGAGCGGCAGCATCTGGCATGCGGGGGGACTTCGAATAGGATTGGGGGTGAGAGGGCAATGACCTCGCAGTACGGTATGGTACAGAGGGCAATATTATAACTTTCAATATTAAGGTTTAGTATAAATACCTATGATGTAACCCTAATTTGCTCCTGTGGACATAGGCAAATCGCCGAACAACGTGAAATATGTGTGTGTTCTTCTTTCTTCCTCTTTTCTGCTTCTTTTTCATCATAATAGCCGCACAATTCACAACAGGATCGAAATAAAACATTATTGTGGAGAGGTGTTGGCATTTCTTTCAATCTAAAAGCATAGAAAAGTGAATTACTAGGCTCATAAGATAGAAGATTAAGAACCTTCTACTCTACATTAACCCATGAACGTAATGTAAGCTTCTTATATAATATCTTGATAAAGTTCACCTGATAAACTTGAGGAACATCCTAGTTTTTGACAAGGATAGGGATTGGTCCATGAAGGCTTTGTTTTGTTTTTTAGCATTCTTACATGGTTTTAAAAGTTGATGCATACCTTTGTTGTTTCTCTATAGGGCTCGCTTACATGTTAGGTATTGAGGTACACTCTTGGGGGACAACGGGAAAGATGCAAAAGGCTTTTTTAATCTTACCTTTGGCATCGTTGATAATGAGATTAACGAAAACTACACGTGGTTTATTACTAGGTTACACAATGACTTGTATGGTGGACATGAATAGTATAATAACGTTATAGCATTCATCTTGGATAGTTCAAAAGGGTTGGTGAAGGTCATCGCATGCATATTCTTGGGTTCTTTACTTGCTTTTTTGCCTCTGACAGCTAGAAGCTAATTTTCTCTAGGGAAATGCCAATTTGGCGAAGGCTTTAAAGGAAGAGTGTTGAATGGAGAAGGAATATTTGGACATAGTTGACATGCTACTTGCAACATCACTACAAGAATATAACTGGTTACATGGGAAATTAATCTAGCAGCTAACAATTGTGAAGCTAATTGTTTAATGGTTTTAGGTGGGGGAGAGATGTACTCAAATGTGGCAAAATCCTTCAATGCCTAGATTCATGAAGCATGACATCTTCCAGTAATGAATATAGTTGACTCGATTAGGAATTCAATCTAGAGCACACAGTTTGATATTTCAACTAATAATTTAGCATTTCTTGTCACAATTTATTATTTCTCACTTATAGTTTAGTATTTTCTCGGATCAAAAATATTAGCATATTATCGTTTCTTTGAGGAAGATATACCAGGTGATACATCGAATCACAAATCTTATTTATTTTTTTGTTTTATTTTGTGGGTTCTTCCACTCCTAATAGAGGCAAGTCTCTATTATTAATTACTCCGAGCATGGTTCCAGGAACCTTCGATTATGGCTCAAGTAGAAATAGAGGTAATAAATAATTGATGTTTCAATAATTTGTATATTTTGCAGATCATAATCTTTACTCTCTCTCTCTCTCTCTCTCTCTCTCATTTAGTTTATTTACTTTTTATTTCTCTTTTATTTTAGATTTCTTTTTATCTTATTTTGATTGATTTCATTGGCTTACTTCATGGCTTTCATCTTCTTTGTTTGCTTTGTTCTTCTTCATTCATTATTTTTCTTATTGTCTTTTCTTGTTTCCTTTTTGTTGTCTCGTTCCTTTTCTTCTTTATGTGAGTGTATACGAGCATAGCCGGTCCCAATCCCGGATAAAGGAGAAGGGTTGTGTTGAGATAATGGATCCGGGTTAGCGATAACGGATCCGGGTTATATGGATGTGTATATATAATGTTTCGGGTTTGTAATATGTAATTAAGTGTGTAATTAATTGAAAGTGAGGAAAACAGCCGTCAAGAGAAAAGGCTGGTTCTTCATCTCCATCTACCTATCTGTCTCCGGCCACAACTTAGTTTCTACATGGTATCAGAGCTAGGAGGCTAGACGATGGTGCTGATCTGCTGTTCGACAGCCAGATCCGAGCCAGATCCGAGCCAGATCTGCTCGTGGAGGGTGCTGATCCATTGTTGGAGCGCAGGACGACGCCGGAGAGCTGCTGATCCACTGCTGGAGTCTCGATCGGCGGTGGATTTGGGCGCCCGCAGTGCGAAGTAGACGAGATCCGCTTTCGACTTCACAGGAGGCGAAAGCAGTGAGTCTTGCTTCACCCGAAGAGGCCAGCGGGGTGAAGGCAAGATCTGGGAGTTCGCCGGGACAGCAGGCCGCCGCGGTGAAGAAGTCGCTGGGTGTTGTCCGCGCTCGCGTTGCTACAGGGGGCTTGACCGCGGGCACGAATTGATTTGCTGCTCAGGCGGGCTGTGGGCTGATGCTTTCTGATTTGTGATTTGTGAGGGGTGTGCTTTGTGATTTGTGCAGTGGGCTGTTGTTGTGGGTCCTCAAATAGTGGTTGCTGTGAAGCTGTGATTTGATGACTTGTGGTGATGGCGACTCCAGTCACCACTCATGATATGAAGGATCTTCTTGAGGAATTTGCGAGGATGTTCAGAGCCAAGAGTGAGGCAGATGCCTTATTCAATCGGGAGATTGTGCAACGGCCTGAGATAGTGCAGAGGCTGGAGCTGATGCCAAATGAAGTGAAACTAGAAGGGGTGAAGAATTATTTGAGTTGGTCTCGGTGGGCGAGTCTGATCTTGAGTACAAAGGGGCTGTAGCATTATGTGCAGGCGACCTGTGTCGAGCCTGCTGACAAGGGAAGCGTTGAGTGGAGGACCTAGCGTACCACTAATTCCCTGGTGGTGGCATGGATGATGAGTTCGATATCCCCGACTATTGCTGGGATGGTGGAGGCAATTCGTAATGCGGCTGATATGTGGATAATGTTAGCCAAGATGTATTTTGGAGCAGGGAATGTGATGCTTATGGTTGAGGTTCAGACAAAAATTGAGAATCTGAAGCAGGGGGAGAAAAGTGTCTTGGAGTATGCTGCTGAGTTTCAGCACCTTTGGTCTGACTTGGACCATTATGATCCCTTGGCATTTCCAGATACTACATGCGCTGCTTTAAGTAAGAGATGGATCGAACGCAGGAGGGTAACTTATTTTCTGAAGGGCATGAATGCAGAGTTTGAGCACAGGAGAGGCACAATGTGTCATCAATCTTCTCTTCCCACTATGGAGGAGGCTATTGCTGCGATGGCCCAAGAGGAGGTTATAGATTGAAGGTGATGACTAGTGATACATCACCCCCTGCTCGATCTGCATTAGTAGTTCCTCTTGCTCCTGTTACTGATGATAGAGAGTGCTACAACTGCGGGAGAAAGGGGCATCTCAGCTACAGTTGCCCACAACCGCGTAATCCTGGTCGCGGTCGTACTGGAGGTGGAGGCAGAGGGGCCTATAGAGGTGCACGTGGAGGAGGCCGTGGTCGAGGTCGTGCTGGTACTAAAGCCAACTAGCGCCATCACTGAGGGTCGATTGTTGAGATGTCCGCGTGATGTTCTTTGAGTTGAAGGAGTTGCGACAGTTGAAGCTGAGGACTGAGAGCTCCAAGGACAAGGGCCAGGCCACACAGGATCTTGCTTTGACCACTGCTTTCGGTAAATTTGCCAACTATGCCCATGCGGGCACAGGTATTCAGGCTCAGGCACTTGCATCTAGGGATGGCAATGGGGCGGGGCAGGCCTTTACCACAACCGCCCCGCCTGAACCTCCCCAGCCCCGCGCCCCGCCCAAATACCACATGTATGAATACCACAACCGCCCCGCCCCGCCCCCCCCCCGCCCCGCTACGTAATATAATATATATATATATATATATATATATATATATATAGAGAGAGAGAGAGAGAGAGAGAGAGAGAGAGAGAGAGAGAGAGGGGTGTGTTTGTATACCCTAGGCTCTGAAATATTATATATATATATATATATATATATATATATATATATATATATATATATATATATAGATATAGAGGGTATGTTTGTAATTTTAGCGAAATTTGGTGCGGATTTAAAATGGGTGTTTACCAAACCATACGCCCCGCCTCGCCCTCACCCCCGCTCTCCAAAAAAAAAACCGCCCCATTCGGGGCGGATCGGGTCGGAAACCGTGGATCGGGTCGGAAACCGTGGATCGGGTCGGGGGTTGCCATCCCTACTTGCATCTACAAAGAACTCGCATGTAGAATGGATTGTAGACTCAGGAGCATCTAGGCATATTACTGGTGCATGTAGTGAGTTTGCATCATATTCACCATATAGGCATACTCATAATGAGACTGTCCCAAATCACGATGGGACTTCTCAACCCATTAGAGGAATTGGCTCAGTCAAATGCACTTCATCAATCACACTCTCATCTGTCTTGCATGTTCCCTCATTCCCAATTAACCTTCTTTCAGTCAGCTCTATTATTGATCAATTAGACTGCCAAGTTCTGTTTGACCGTGAATCTTGTCTTTTCCAGGAGAGGCGAACCGGGAGGAGGCTTGGGACTAGCACCAGGCGTGATGGACTTTGGTACTTTGATCAAGGGAATGTTGATGCTGCTCTTGCTGCTGCTGTGTGTGGAGGAGTAGAGGCTGCAGTGCTACTCCAACATTGTCATCTGGGTCACTTATCTTTTGATAGCTTAAGTCGGTTGCAACCAGAATTAATGGACAAGGTAGATAGGAGTGAACTTGTGTGTGATGCTTGTGAGTTTGGCAAGCATACACGTTCTACTTATTCTAGTATTGGTCTTCGAAATGTGGAACCATTTGCTCTTATTCATTCGGATGTATGGGGACCTTGTTCAGTTCTTTCAATTAGTGGATTCATGTGGTTTGTGACTTTCATTGATTGTTATTCTCGTATGACTTGGATTTATTTGATGAAACACAAGAGTGAAGTGCTTCGGTGTTTTCAAGACTTCTGTGCCTGTGTGAAGACTCAGTTCAATGCAAAGGTTCGGATTGTACGGACTGACAATGGAACTGAGTATGTTAATAAGGATTTTGCATCCTTCTTGTCAGCTCAGGGGATCTTGCATCAAACAACTTGCCTAGATACGCCTGCACAAAATGGGGTGGCTGAGCCCAAGAATAGACATCTACTAGAGGTGGCACGCTCTATCATGCTCATGATGAATGTCCCAAAGATCCTATGGAGTGAGGCGGTGATGACAGCAACTTATCTCATCAACTGAATGCCTTCACGAGTGCTGGGAATGAAGACACCATGCGAGATGCTCCTGGGTGAGAACAAGTTCATCATTCCTCCAAAGGTGTTTGGTTGCACCTGTTTTGTAAGAGATCATAGGCCCTCGGTTGGGAAGTTGGACCCTCAGGCTATGAAGTGTATATTTGTTGGGTATTCTTCTAGACAGAAGGGTTACAAATGTTGGAGCCCGACTGAGTGTCAGTTATTTGTGAGTATGGATGTGACCTCAGAGAGTCAGAGCCTTTCTATGGTGAGAAGACGGATTTGACATCTCTCTTTGAGGATTCCTCTCCTAGCACAGGCGGTGCTGGTCGAGAGGGGGAGAATCATAGAGATGTGGTTGTGGGGCTCATACTGTATCCTGTGAATGATATGGATCAGGGGGCGCGTCAAGATGAAAATGTTGAAAATATTGATAGTAACCTGATGCGAGGACAAGGAGAACTGAAGGTGTACAAAAGAAGACAGACAGGTGTCCAGGGGGAGCATGGAGAGCAGCAGGGACAAGGAGAATTGAAAGTGTACACAATGAGGCAGACAGGTGTTCAGGGGGAGCATGGAGAGCAGCAGCTGCATACTCCACAACAGCACTCCACATTCCCTACGATTGAGATTGATGACCAGTCCACGCATGCCACTACCCCAGGCCTCTCCTCCGTTCCTTCTTCCTCAGGAACTTCCCCGTCTCCCTCTGAGTCGGGTGGTAATGTCTCTATCTCTCTTAGTTTACCTATTGCCCATCGTAGAGAACCTCGAGCCAATGCCGGAAAACCTCCGGCTAGGTTTAGCTTTGAGAATGATATTGCTAACTTTGTCTCTTATTCTTCATTATCTCCTGCATACAAAACTTTCATTGCATCATTACAGTCAGTGCCAATACCGAGTGACTGGCGAGTGGCAAAGCAGGATCCTAAGTGGCAGGGTGCTATGCATGAGGAACTCCAAGCCTTGGAGAAGAATAAGACATGGGAACTTGTACCTCTCCCAACTGGGAAAAAGGCAGTTGGTTGTAAGTGGGTGTACACTGTGAAGTAAACTCCTAAAGGGAAGATTGAAAGGTACAAGACAAGGCTAGTTGCAAAGGGGTATAACCAAACTTATGGGATTGACTATGATGAAACCTTTGCTCCAAAGAGCAAAGATGAACACCGGTGAGGACTTTAATTTCATGTGCAAATAACTTTGGTTGGCCGTTACATCAGATGGACGTCAAAAATGCCTTCTTGCATGAAGATCTACAAGAGGAGGTGTATATGGAGATTCCTCCTGGCTTTACTACTCCACAGACAGTTGGGAAGGTGTGTAGGTTGAAGAAGTCCTTGTATGGGTTGAAGCAATCACCAAGGGCATGGTTTGACAGGTTCAGACGTGCAATGTGTGGTATAAGCTATATGCAGTGTAGTGGAGATCACACTGTCTTTTACAAACACTCCAAATCCCATGTCACAATTCTGGCCGTCTATGTGGATGGCATTGTTATTACGGGTGATGATGCTGAGGAGATCTCTCTCCTAAAACGAAGGCTGGGTAAAGAGTTTGAAGTCAAGGATTTGGGTCAACTGAGATATTTCCTTGGCATTGAGATTGCATGGTCTTCTGGAGGAATAGTGCTTTCTCAGAGGAAGTATGTTCTGGACTTACTCACTGAAACAGGAATGCTAGGGTGTCGAGTAGCTTCCACTCCGATTGAGCAGAATCATAAGTTATGTGCCCAATCTGGTAACTCGGCGAACAAGGAGCGCTATCAGAGACTTATTGGTCGTCTTATCTACTTATGTCACACGAGACCTGATATTGCATATGCTGTGAGTGTGGTGAGTAGATATATGCATGATCCCAAGGTTGAGCATATGAAGGCAGTATACAGGATTCTGAGATACTTGAAGGGAAGCCCAGGAAAAGGCCTTTGGTTCAGGAGTCATGGGCATCTTGATGTGGAGGGATATTGCGATGCTGATTGGGCGAACTGCTTGGATGATAGGAGGTCCACCTCAGGTTACTGTGTCTTTGTTGGGGGTAACCTTGTGTCGTGGCGTAGCAAGAAACAAGAGGTGGTTGCCCGGTCTACAGCTGAGGCCGAGTACAGGGCTATGGCGGCTAGTCTTTGTGAGATGCTTTGGATGCGAAGTTTGTTGTCATAATTGCGACTATTTAGAGGTGATGCATTGAAGCTCTGGTGTGACAACAAATCGGCAATTAACATTGCTAACAATCCTGTACAGCATGATCGCACAAAGCATGTTGAGATCGATCGCTTCTTCATTAAGGAGAGATTGGATGACGGAATTTTGAAGCTGAATCATGTTCATTCTGGCGAACAAATAGCTGATTGCTTAACTAAAGGATTAGGTCCTCAAGAGTGTGTTAAAGCATGTAACAAGATGGGGATGATTGATATCTATCGCCCATCTTGAGGGGGAGTGTTGAGATAATGGATCCGGGTTAGCGATAACGGATCCGGGTTATATGGATGTGTATATATAATGTTTAGGGTTTGTAATATGTAATTAAGTGTGTGATTAATTGAAAGTGAGGAAAACAACCGTCAAGAGAAAAGGCTGGTTCTTCATCTCCATCTACCTATCTGTCTTCGGCGACAACTTAGTTTCTACAGGTTGCGATAGGTTGACAACTAGTATAAAATTTTGTCAAACACCTAATATGAATTCTCTGCAAAAATATAATGTTGGGACGTGCCCACCTAGGCACGCACTATATCAGCACCTGGGTGTAGTACTAAATGAGCAAGGGGTTCCATTATATTGCCACCCGGGTGTAATGTAGTATAGGCAAGGGTTCCCACATCATGGACGGGTGTGGGTAAAGAAGTTAGTCTCGCCACATCGGCGTCCGGATGTGGTGACAAATAAGAAAGGGTCCTCGCATCTTAATGGACGAGTGCGAGTAAAGAAGTTAGTCCATGAGAGTAGGATTAGGATCGGAAGTTGGAATATAGGGTCTTTGACAGGAAAGTTTATGGAGTTAGTAGACACTCCAAAAAGGAGGATGATAGATATAGTGTGTTTGCAACAGACTAGGTTGAAAGGAAACAAAGCTAGAGAGATTGGTAACACAGGTTATAAATTATGGTACTGTGGAGGGCATAAACATAGGAATGGAGTGGGAATTATTGTGGAACCAAAATTTAAGGAAAGAGTGGTTGAAGTGAAAAGGGTAGGAGATAGGATTATACATTTGAGGCTAGTGTTAGGGAAAAAGAATCAACATAGTAAGTGCGTATGCTTCTAAAGTAGGTTTAGGAGAAGAAGTTAAGGTTAAGTTCTAGGAAAATTTGGATGGGGGTAATTTTAGAGATCCCAAGTAAGCAAGAACTTTTTATCGTGGTAGATTTTAATGGGCATGTGGGTAGACTTAGTGATGGCTACGAGCAAGTTCATGGAGGTTATGGGTATAGGAACAAGAATGGGGAAGGAAAAGCTATTCTAGATTTTGCTTTTGCTCATTTTTTTGTATTAACCAACACTTGCTTTAAGAAAGGGGAATCATATTTGATTATTGGTACGATGCAACCGCAAGTGTATGGGTCGTAATCAAGTAATAATAGTGGACTCAAAGGTCGGGTTATCGATCCTTAGGGAGATGGAAGTACTAGTACCCACTACTTGTCTACTATCTAGTCGATCCGAAATATGAGTGATTATGCTAAACTTAAACTAAGAAATTGTAGACACAAACAAGGGAATCAAATTGTTCTTGAGATCAAACAATCATAAAAGGGAGATACTTGTATAATTGAATCCCCCTTGGACTTCTAAGGGTGGATGATACTCTCTATCTTGACACGTTCTTGGCCAAGGGTTCCTATGGTGCTTTCAGTCCCTCTCTCAAGGTGAATTACTAATCCTAGTGCCCTTACCGATGATGTTCTAGGGAACCTAATTCTTGGAAGGATTATGGGAATAATACATCTAAAGGACTCTCTCTCCTTAATACTAGGATTCACAGTGTATTCATAATCCTCTCTATTGGAGACGGTCTTCACACAGGGAGGCGTTCACTTCTTCCCCCATATGGACTATGAAAATCCCTCTGGGCTTTCGCAACATAGAGGGATTCACTTACATTAAAACATCCAATAGACTTAACGAATTCAACCAAACATTCAAGATTAGAGAAATAGCATTAGTTAAAACATGTCCAAGGGTTCATCAATCATCCAAGCATCTACAAAATTAGCCCTCCATGAAAGGGGGCAAAAATCTAATACAAAGATGAAGATAATCAAAGAAGTCATAATGGAAGAGACTAATGTATACACCGTTAATAGATTCCTTGATTCTTCCTCAATGTTTTCCCCTCTTCTTGCTCCAATAGCTTCAAGATGAAAATCCTCAAGCTCCACTCAAGACCCAAAACCTTTTCCCAAGTTGCTCTCTAAACCCTCATTAGTTGGCTTTTATACCTTTAGGGTTTTTAGGGCGAGATTTACCATTTTGCCCCATTTTAGGTCTGCAGATTTTGCTTAGAACTTAAGATATACGGGCCCATATACGGGCCATATACAGGCCCGTATAGCCTCCAGGTGTACCCATATGGCCGTATGACAGGCCGTATGGAAGCCCGTATGCCCCTATTCTTTCTCCCAGAATGCTTCATTTTGGCCTCAATTTCCCTCGAAGAGCTTCCTTTCACCTAGGATCTTTATATCTTGCCCTGTTTATCAAAATAAACACATTTTAAGTATCGGTGGGCCAAAAATCATCACAATTACATACAAAGCATACAAGAATTTGGTATAAAATCATGCTCAAATGAACACTTATCACATATCTCCACACTTAAAGGTCTGCTTGTCCTTAAGCAAAGAAAAGAAGTTAACAAAACAAAAGAAAAGATAAGTGTTCATCCTCTGGCTATAAAACTCATGACCCAACTCCTTTCAAGTTCACCATCCAAGTGTTTTGTTCTCCCATTTCCACGCCGGGGCTTAAATAGATCTCATGAAATTTGTCGATATAGCCCTAGACAAAGCTTTTTCACTCCACATACCATGTTCTAAAATCTTTGCAAGAAAAGCATATCCTCAATGGACTCTAGAGAGTCCTTGAGGCCCTATGATCAAATAGACCCCCCTAGGTTAGATAAGTGGTAGACAAGTTGGAAGTTTTTTTTTTTTTCAATTATTCGGGTAGGGCATCCCTAATGGATCCGACTTTCCTGTACTAAAGACCAATATAGAGTGTAGTTCCTCCTCTTCGCAGAGTGCTCATGCTGGTTAGGCACCGAAGCACTTAGCTACTAAGATGGTTACAACTCTGCATGGTTGTTGTGCTCATGCTAAGTATTGATTTTTTGAATTCAAGAACACTCTTATCAAGAGCTAGAACCCCAACCTACTTCATCACAACAAGCAGTGGAACACTGTCTTTATTCCTTCACAAGTATTATGTACAACTACTTTATTCTCCCCTTACTTGTCCACTAGGTCATATTAGAAAGGGTTAAAGATTTTAACTAGTGCCACGAAATCTCTTGGAGCCATTGAAGATTATGCTTAGCTATTAAAGTCAAGAGAACATGGCAATGGGTTATCTATTGTCTCTAAAAATCATGAGTATTACAAAGATGTTCTCTAAGTGCCTATGGCGTTTCATAGGATAATTTAACAAAATTATGTGCTAAGATGGTGCCCTAGAAATAGAGTGTGCCAACATGTTTCCTTAAAGCCTTCATCGAGGTATGCTAGTCATGAATAAGGATTTGCAATGAATTTCACTAATAGCTACCATCTCCACACTTAAAGACTTGCTATACATGCACAAAGACATAGGTGACCAACCATCTCCACACTTAAAGATGTACATTGTCCTCAATGTACGCAATAATTCCAAAATTAAATTTGCATGGAGAAAGGTGAACAAAAACTTCAACGGTTAATTTGGTGTGCCAATCGATTTCCATGAAGTTATTGCTTGGCCATTACAGGGAGATGTTGATACAAGTTCTAAATCTGCAAGAGAGGGAAATCATCATAACTCCACAAAAGAGATAATAGGGAATCAAAGGAGTTCACAGAAATTACAAACAAAGATAAGTTTAACAGGGCGATGCCCTTGCTAACTAATACAACGATGTACAAATAAAAGAGATAAGTCCTAAGAATGACGAAATATAAAATATAGTAACACAAGAAAGTAAAGTCTTATGAATGCAAAGAATGGGATAAGTCCCAATCCTCAGAAGATGGGATCATCTGCTGGTGCCTCGGGTGCTGCTCCTTGGGGTCCCTGAGATGAAGGTGGTATAAATAGTGCCTGTCCTCGGATGAAAAGAGAAAGCTCAGTGAACTGGTCTCCCAAGCGACGCTGCTCAGCAAAAATGGTATCCTAGACGGTGCGGATGTCAGCTATTTGCTCCTCCAATCGCTCGAAATGGTTCCTATGCTCTAAGGTAGGGAGCTGGCCAACAGGTGATGGAAGATCAAAGTCCTCAGAGTCAGACTCCTGATCATCATCGAAACTACTGTACCCTGGCCAACTAGGGTGTAGCAGCTACCGGAGTGCTGGACGAGCCCCATCTAACATAGAGTGCTCATCCCCAATCCGGTCATAAGCTGGAGCCACTGCATGTGCTCTGTCTTCTCCTCAAGGCCCATCCCAATGAAGAGGCGGGTGATGTAGGGACCCACATTGATGGCCTTGAGACAGGTGTCCGTCCCCTTATGTACCAAATAGTCAACGAGTACGTATCCTAGATGGACAGGTACTCACTTGAAAATGCTGTAGAGGATGAACAGGTCCGTAAGGGTGACCTTGCCAGTACTGTCATCCCTCCCTGAGATGGTGCGACTGACCAGGGCGTGGATGTAGCGGTGAACCAGATCGCTCATGAGAGTCGCCTTGTTGTTCTCATGGCGTCCCCCAATTGGAGCCAATACCTCGTGGTCGTGATGGTGTGCTCGGGGAAGGCGGTGAGGAGCTCTACGTACTCGAGAGTGTGTAAGGCCTCGCGATCGTAGAATCCCATATACATAGAGAATCAAGTGTAGCTCATGGTCTTCCGCTCCCCGAAGAGCTGAAACGATATGGTGGTGAGGGATCGCTTAGCTACGACTCTCCTGTTGGCCTCAAAAGTGCTCAGGACCTCCAAGGTTGCCTCGTGGAACACCTCATAGTTGATGGAGAACACCTTGTCCCAACCACCGACCGATTTCATCCCTTGAACTTGATCCTCAATCTCGAGTTGAGTGGTCACCCCCCAATCTATAAAACGGGTGCGCCGGAAGGGTTTGGCGGCCAAACGATGATAACGGTGGAGGAAGCGCTTCTCCTCGAAATGTGGCATAGTGGAGGAGGATCCTTCCCTGACCTTGAGCTTCTTAGAAACGGCTGTCTTCTTCGGCATGTCTGCAAAATAATTAAAAAGGGTATTAGTACAAAAGGAATTATCGAAAACACAGTGAAGAATTGTGCACTACAGCCCTTAATTGGTTCTATACGGGCTTCCATACGGGCTGATTTACGGCCCATATAACCCTTCCTGGGGGTCATACGGGCTTATATACGGCCTGTATGCGCCTGGGCGCGGCGGTGTCGGCGGCCGTGGCGATTTCTTACCCCATTTACATCCAAATCACACCCATTTCACATCCTAAACCTTAAACATGCCTTTAATAAAAGTATTGCAACAAAGATTCGACGAAAGAACACAAATTCATCACCTATTCATTAAAGATTCATTCATTCAATCCCTGGGGTTCTAAACATGGAGAAAATGAACTATATCGACAAATCAAACCATTAGGAAGCATACCTAGGGAAGAAAAAAAGCCCAAAATCACGAATGGAGGTCGCGCCGGTGAGGAGAAGGCTCTGATCGACATTGAGAGAGGTGGGGTCGGCTAGGTTTTGAAAAAGAGAAGTGAGGGGGTGCCTTTATAACGCCGAAAGCCGACCCCATACGGGCCTGTATACGGGCGTATGGCTCAGATATAGGTTCTTGGCGAGGTCATACGGCCGTATGATAGGTCATATGACACCACGTATGGATTGTTGGTGGGGTCATAAGGCCGTATGACAAGCCGTATGATACCCCGTATGGGCCTGGGTTTGGCTTATGCGGCTGACCCAGGATGCAGTTAGAACCCTCCTCGCGCTACTTAACAACAATTATGAATCTAGTGCTATGAATGAACAACAACCAGCAGGATGATACAAGATAATCTAAATACGGTCATGAAATATCTCATTCATTTATTCCAAACACACACAATTTAACTAATCAAAAGAAATTTACAACTAAAGAAAAAGAAAGTTTCAAGAACTTGGGTTCCCTCCCAATAAGCTCTTGTTTAACGTCACTAGCTTGACGTACCTTCACCTTACCTCATAGGGGTTCAAATACCTTGAAGCTCTCATCGGCTCCTCCCTTGAAGCATCATCCAAATAAACACATTCCCAAGTTAGCATAAATTGAGCAATCGTTATCGTTCATACCTGGGTTTTCCTTACAAGTGTTGTGAGTCGAAGATTTCATGCTTACTCCTTTCTCTTTCACTTTATTCCAGCATATCGTAGGAAGATTGAATTTTTGCTTCTTCTTCTTCACATTCACCATTTCCACCTTTGATGAAGTGGAATTTTCTTGGATCTCCTTCGATTGCTCATCTTGTTTCCCCAAGGGTACAATGGATCCACCATTAGCAAATCTTCCATGCACTTGGAAGTGAGTACATCCACATCGTTAATGTAATATGAGGTATCATCTTGAGCCATTGTGTGTCGCATTGCATCGGGTAATTGAAATACAAACCTCTTGATCTCCCACCCTCAATGCAAGCTTGCCTTGTGCATGGTCCTCGAGAGCTTGAGCGGTGGCGAGGAAAGGACACCCAAGAATGATAGGGACGTCAACATCACCATCAACATCTAGAAGTACGAAGTCGGCCGAGAAGACAAATTGATTAATCTGAATGAGTACATCTTCAGCTATCCCATTCAGTCTTCTCACAGACCTGTCAACTAGCTGTAGTGTCATTCCTGTAGGCTTTGGTTCTTCGAGGCCGAGTTTCATATATAGTTTGTAAGGCATCACATTGATGCTTGCCCTGGAGTCTGCCAATGCCTTCTTTGTGACCCCTTCTCCAAGTACACAAGGGACTACAAAGCTACCCGGATCCTTCAATTCTTGAATAAGGGGATATTCAAAAGGGTTAAAGCCATTTTTTGTCCCTGAAAACAAAGCCAATGTTCATTTTCATCTCAAAAATTTAAAATTTATTCAATACGGTCCACATCAGTATATACTGCCACTTATCACTCCACATCAGCAAAATAACGACCTGAACATAATAATAAAAAAATTATATGCATTTCATTGGTATTCTACATGACCGCCACGTCAACAATAGGGACCAAAAATGCCAAAATACGGAATACATAGGGACCCAAAATGTCAAAATATGCAATACATAGGGACCATATTGAACAAATTTTGACTTTTGGGATGAAAATGAACATTGGTCCCGTTTTCAGGGACCAAAAAGGGCTTTAACCCTATTCAAAATTGCACAAACTACCGTGAAAAAAGGTATAGTAAAACAAGAAAAGAGGGTTAGACAACATAGGATTAGATGGTGGGCTTTAAAAGGGAATAACCAATTAACATTTATGGATAAAATATGGGAAGATGCAGTTGGAAATATAGAAGATGATACGAACATCTTATGGAAGGAGATGACTAATCGTATTGAGAAGATAGGGAGTGAGGTCTTAGGAGTTTCTAAGGGACTAGGACCCCGACTACAGGAATCTTGGTGGTGGAATCAAGAGATACAAAAGGTTATTAAAGAGAAAAGATATTGGTACAAGAAGTTATCCATGGCTGCAGATGGGGAAACCTATAAAAAACACAAGAAGGTAAAAAAAGAGGCCAAGAAAGTGGTTAGTGAGGCCCAAGATAAATCTCTAGCTGATTTGTATCAAAAGTTGGGGACACGAGAAGGGGAAAAGGAAATGTAAAAGATAGCATGGCTATAAGATAAGAAGGGGAAGGACCTGAACCAAGTCAAGTGCATTAAGGATGAGTCTAAACAAGTCTTGACAAGAGATAAGGAAATTAAGGAGCGATGGAGAAGCTATTTTGATCACCTATTCAATGCAATTCATGAGAATAATTTTGTAGATCTTTATGCACCAGTAGTGGAGAGGAACCTTAGTTATACACGTAGAATCAGACCTACTGAGATCAAGGAGGCACTAAAAAAGATGAAGGTTGGGAAAGCTTGTGGTCCAGATGGTATCCTGATTGAAGTTTGGAAGTGTCTTAGTGAAGTGGAGGTATTATCATTAACCAAACTTTTCAACTCTATATTAAAAGGGGGAAAGATGCCAAACGATTATAGAAAGAGCATTCTTCTCCTATATATAAAAATAAGGGGGATTTTCAAAACTGCACGAACTACTGTGGCATTAAGTTAATGAGCCACACAATGAAACTCTGGTAGAGGGTAATACAACGTCGACTAAGGGATATTAGAAAGGTGTCAGAGAACTAATTTGGCTTTATGCCTAATAGATCTACAACATAATCCATTCATTTGTTAAGGAGTTTGATGGAGATCTATAGAGAGAAGAAGAAAGATCTCCATATAGTTTTCATTGAGCTAGAGAAAGCATATAATAGGGTACCAAGACAAGTCCTTTTGTGGGCGTTGGAGAAGAAAGACATTCACGTTAGATATATAAATATTATTAAGGATATGCACGAAGGAGCAGTTATGAGTATAAGAATAGGTGAAGGAGATTTGAAGGAGTTTCCTATAACAGTGGGTCTACATCAGGGATCAACCTTGAGCCCATACTTGTTTATTCTAGTAGTAGATAAGTTAACTAGTTGTATCCAAGATGATATCCCATGGTGTATATTATTCATAGATGATATTGTCATAGTCGATGAGACTAAAGATGAAATTAATTAGAAGCTAGAATTATGGAGGAACACCCTTGAGAGTAAAGGCTTTAGGCTTAGTAGAAGTAAAATAGAATATATGCATTGCAATTTTAGTCAAAGTAAGTGGGACGCAGGGGAAGTAACAATAGCTGGGGTAGTAGTTCCTAAGTGTAACCATTTCAAGTATCTAGGTTCCATTTTTCAAGAGGATGGGATGATCGATGAAGATGTATCCCATAGAATCAGAACAGGATGGCTGAATGGAGAATTGCGACGTGTATTGATGTAAAATCTAGAAGTTTATGGAATAAATGGCTTCTAAAATTCTCTTTAATTAATTAATTAAAGAATTTTCCCTAGACTTAAATTTAATTGGAAAATAAATATTAGAATGGTCAATACCCCAATTAGGGTTCGAATGGGGATGCCAAGGACTTATTGGTGATTTCAAGAAAATTTGGGGACTTGTCTGAGATTGTGCCTGTCTGACAGAAAGAGGACCTGTAAGTAACCTAAGGAAAAGTCAAGTGGAGACTCATGCAGAGAGGGGTGTGATGAAAAGAATCAACGGCCTAGATCTAATAATCATGAGATGAAAAGTAAGTTCGAGGCACCAGCGATAAATCCCAACCCTCCATCTATACCGTTTGGATGAAATAGTCCGACCGTTTATGCTTAGTCCCGCTATAAGTTCTAGGCAAAGCATCTGATCCTAGCCATCAAGACCTTTTAATAGATAGACCGATCCAAGCCGTTCATCACAAGCGGCTGGATAAGTTTGAGGCACTGAAGATGAATCCAGTTGTTCATCAATTCCATCTACTACCATCCATCTATGGGGAGTACTAAATTCAAGACAGATAAACACTATAAACACTGTTTAATCCCATGCAACAATCCCAACCATTCATTTGATCAAAGTGCGATCATGAGACACATTACATCTTTTCTTCAGCGCGAGCTCTGCCGTGAGGCGATCTTCTCCGCGTTTACTGTTGGCCAGAAAAGGAAAGAAATGGGATTTTAGAGAGTCAAATCCCCTCATCAGCGGAATTGACAGCAACTAGGACTCTCACTATGAGCTCTATAAGAGGAAAGCCATGTCCGAACCCTAAGAAGCACCATCCGGCGGCAGACCTTCTGCTTTTTCTTCCTTGCGGGAGAAACAGAGAGGAAGAAAGAGAGACAAAGAGTGGGAATGACCAGTGATCAGAAGAATACCTCTCGATTGAACTGCGACACGGGTGACTTCTAATCGGAGCACCGCCAACTCCTTGAAGGCTGTGAAGCCTGCAGCTCGAGTCGAGAGATACAATGGTCTCCTCCGGTGAGTCGTCTAGCCTTTGGACTTTTAAGATTTATATGAACTCCACTAAACGCATGTGGATAGTATCATGATAGCCTGAGCACCTCTAGAGGAAGCACAAGAACCATCGAGGAACTCTGCCGTGAGAGACTCGTTGGACAACCGCATTCTGGTAAGCCCCCTTTCCCTCTTTCGTTCTTTGGTAAGCATCATACATGCATGGTAGATGCGGTTAGTAGCCCTAAGACTTCTGTCCACTAGCAGTCAATAGGCTATAAGCCATGGAGAAGAGGGACTCCGGCTGGGGCTCTCATATTCCGACGAGGAGGAAGTAAATTCGCTAGCCCCTCTCAGTAGATGCTCTCAACTTGCAGCCACCTATGGTCAGCGAGGATGTTGCGACGAAGACGGCTCCGGCCACTTATGCGTCATCGGCGACCACTGCGCGGGACGCCGCTCCTTTCTCTTAGTCAAGGCTCAGGCGCGAGGAAAGAGAATTGAGTAGTTTAAAAGATAATGGATGGTCAGGTTGGACCAGGTTCAAAAGAAATGGACTGAGTTAAACTAGATAACTTGATCCAATTAACATGGTTGGGCAAGCTTGAATTCAGAATTTTAAATCCAAATCAAGTGGGGTCTGGTCTGGTTTGGTCTGGTCTTGTAATAGTAGTTCAAATCAGAATTGGGTGTGGTTTAAGATTTTTATTTGATTAAATTTGATTGGGTTAACCAAAATAGAGAGGATTAGGTTTGAGCCCAAATGTTAAACAGTCAGACTCAATCAGGTCAATGAGTTAGGCCCAAACACAGGTTAGTTTAAATAAAAAAAAGGAAATTTGGTAAGTGAGGGGAATAGAACCCAAGACCCCCTACACCAACTCGATAGGCCTTAATCATTAGGGCACTGCACCAGCTAGGTCTAACCAGGTTAAGAGGGAAATAAAAAAATAAAATGGGAAGTGAGGGGAATAGAACCCAAGACCGCTATACCAACTTAATGGGCCTTAACCAGTTAGGCACCTTACCAGTTGTGATTAAATAGAGAGTTCTAATACAATAAAGGTTAGACCTAACTAAAAGGAATAAAAAGAGGAGGAGTAAGGATTCGAACTTGAGACCCCAAAGCTATTACAAGACGCCTTGACCACTAAGGTACAACCAATTTTGGTTAAAGTTTGGGTTTAGGCAATTAATAAAGAAACTAATTGAACAACCCAGAAAGGCCAAAATTGATTTGATCATGGCCCAACCGTAGACCATGCATGTGCATAAAGGGTTTATGCAATATCACCGTTGCTTACACAGACTTTATTACCGCATAATCGCAAGATAGAGAGTAGATCCACGCCCGGAGGGACCCGTGTGTGATTCCTGATACCGCTAGTAGAAGTAAGTACACTTGCCTAATACCTACTCTCTGGCGTATTTCTTGTTATTATTATCATGTTCGATGGTTCATAATATTTTATTTGACTTGATTTGTTGAGTTTATACATGCATTCCTTGTTGTTTGGATTCCTATTGAGCATGTATGATTGTTTTTGGGATGCTGGTATCCATGTTTGATTGTCAGTCTTCTGCCTGGATTAGTGGAGCGTGGGGGCTCCATTTGGGGAACGTTCAGGGACGGGACACCCTGGCATTTCGGCTTGTCAAGCCAAAAGGACGATACTCTGGTTGTCCAGCATGTCAGTTTTGATTATTCGTTGGCCGTGTTGACACGTATGAGAGGTGGCGCTACCGATATACGACCTGAGGGCTGTACGACCGGAGGGTTGAGTGCCAGCAGATGTTGTTGCTACTGGCTGGGGAGACGTTTGTCGAGCTTCCTTTGGGACTCTTCTCAAAGCTTGAGAGCTGCCATAGTTAGGAGTGGTTACCGTTGCTATTGTTTGTGGTAGACTCCTAGAGTTAGAATTTGTGGGGCGTGTCCCCATTGTTTGATTTATGATTGTTGATCATATTATTGTTATTTATGGTGGTTTTATGATCCCCGCAGGGGTACTTATTGGGCTCTCGATTCGAAAGCTCACGCATTTCTTTCCTTTCTCTTTCAGATCCTGAGGAGTAGGTAACTCGAGCTCAGGAGCCGTACGAGAGACGGGGTAACTTGCAGAGGTCTGAGGACTTCTTTTATTTTCTTTGTATGAGAGACATTTCTTTATAGGTCCATGAACCATGATTTTATTTTATGTTGTGACTCTGTCCATTTATGATATTTTGCTATTATTTTTTATCTGCTATTGGTCATACAGGCCTTGTATCCGAGTTGGGGTGAGCCTCTACTTGGTTACTGCCGATTTGTGCACGAGCTCGAGGCCTGGGATACGGGTCAGGGCGTGACAATTGATAAGTGCACAATTGTACATGTATTTCCATCATATTTGCATACACTTATCTCGATATTTCATGTCAATTCCTCTATTTTTGTGGTTCTTTGGGGTTTTTTTTTATGATTGAGAAGGTAAAATAAGTACCCGGAGCAAAAGGAACAAGAAACGGGGCAAACCAGGGCGTAACAAGCAAAAAAGGGCCTTTATAGAGATATACATGGCCATAGTATAATATTGCACGCTTGTACACAAGCCCGTGCATATCTCTGTACTCAAAACTCGTCAAAAACATTTGGTACGGGCGTGCACCCACAGACACAGGCTGTGAACGAGCTACAAAGGTCCGAAATTTATTCCAAGAGATCTTGGACTCCAAATTCGATCTGCACCATTCAGATTAAAGCTGAAGAAGTTAGAACTATCCAATTAAAATTTCAAGTTGATCCAAGTTGATTTGGTTTTCCGATCGATCACTTGATGAAGATTGCGTAGACTTGGAATTTCAGTCCAATTTATCCCGAATTTATCTCAACATTATCTGGACCTACTCCAACTCAAACCAGAAGTTATCCAGAAGTGGGAGAACTATCATGCCTCATATTTCCAGCCTATATAAACCTATGAAGGAGGAATAGATCTATCTTTGGGTGGGGGCCCAGATCAATCATCTTTGGACGGGATGTGAGATCCAAGATTTTAGAAAAAAAAAAGCGGTTAAAATTTTCCTCTCAATTAATTCTTAATTAAATTAAGGTGCCAAGGAAAATTTTGGGGATTTAAAAAAAGTACCAAGGGCATCTTGGTAAAAGGGTAAGGAAAAGAGCTAAAAAGGAATAAAATGAATTTAAGGATTTAAATTCATTTGATTGATGACTGATTTGTTTTAAGATTGGAAATTCTCTAAATGGATAATGATTTAAACTAAGATGGAAATAAGGTTTAAATTGATTTTTGATTGATTTAGTTAAATTGGAAAGTATTTAAATTGGAACTTGATTGGGTTTGAATGTAATGCAAGGAGAAATTTTTTTAAATGGGACTGCCGAGGTTCTCTGTATAATTTTATAAAAGATGAGGATCTAGAGGCAATTGACCACATCTCATAGACCAGGGACAGGGATGCGATGATAATTAACTTCAGGGACCTAGTTGTAATTTTTGTAAAGCTGGAGGACTAAGTCATATGAACATTAAATAAATAAACGAAAAGAATATCTCACGATTCATACAGGTTATCCGATATTTAAAATTATATGCAATATAATAAGAATATATTATAATATAGTAACTTGTATATTAGTTAATATATATAATGAGTAAGAGAAATCATTTATCCACGTGATTGGATTTTATGGTTGCTGTGATGTTACAAATAAATATATTATTTAGAGAGATATATATATAGAGAGAGAGCCCTATATATAACCATTGTATATAGAGAGATATAGAGAGAGGTCCCAACCTTTTCTCTTCCGGCGATCACGGACTGGCCAACCACGATGGCGATGATCACGCGCGCCCGTTCCGAAATCCAGGGGGATCACGATCGTAACCACCTTCTGGCCGCAGCGTCTTATAAGGAAAGACCGCCGTGCAATCGAGTTCCTCTCCCTACGTCACCCACAGCCGGAGGAAACTCTCAAGCACTCCCTTTCGGCCCTCACACGACGGCTGCGAGCATCTGGAGAACCAGCCAGGAGACAGAGCACATCGAGGCGCGGACAAGGAAGAGTTGATCGACCTCTTGGGAGGAGCAAGAGTGGACCCCCAGTGTTCTTCTGTGAAATATTTAACCCTTAAGCACGGGCAAGAGAGGGAGAGAGCTTGCCGGAGAACTTCTGAAACCCAGGTAGGTACCTTCGGACTCTCATAGTTGTAAGGTTTACCTTTACCTATCTACATGCTTGTGGGTTTGGTGTGAACTTCATGTAGTTATATGGGAAGTTAATAGGTAGTTCAGGTATCTTGTTAAGGATCTGAGTTTGTTGGGAGGTTTGTGTTTTGATTTGGTTGATTGTTGAACTGGAGAGGTTTCCAGATATATTGGTTGCCATTAAGCGTGTCTTCTTTACTACAGGGTCCTGAGGATGATGGTTAAAGGATATTAAGGTTGTTAGGGAATGATGAATGCAAGCATGACTTTATGGATGGTTAAAACATGGTAGTAGAGTGTTAATGGGCATGCTTGCTGTTGCTTTTAGGAGTATCTGATCTTGTGTTCTTTAGCAAGATGAGGCTATGATAGTTGTGTATATGTGGTTCATGGGTGATCAAATAGCTTCCATGTGATAGGCTTGCATAGAAGTTAAAGTCAGAGAGTTTCCAAAGCTTGTTGTTGTTAAGAAGTAAGGAGATTGGTTTCTTTTCTTTGGCAGCTGAACAACAAGTTATTAGCCCATTTTAGTGTAAGAGGAGTACTGATGATTTCTGAGAGATTAGAAGAGGGGATTCCTTGGAGCAATGGGTAATGGCTTCTGTGGAGGCTGTGCAGTGAGCTGTGTTTATGAATGGCTTATAAGAGATGTGGTGTGGTGATTTAATAATCATAATATATGCTCATTCAGTCATTAACCAAGGTAATGAGTTAAATATAATATCCTGTCTTTTAATTAAGGATTGTGATTAAATTCATGGGAAAGAATGAATGTCTTTCATTTGAGGTGGTTTGATATCTTAGTTTCTGTGGAAGTGATGAGGTTCAAGGGCTTCTGTTGAAGATTTGCAGCATTGGTCTTTTGTTTGGCCGTTTATATAGATGGTGTTGGATCTGTTGAGTAGAGCCAAGGTTTGGGATTCCTTGGGGACTAGATGATAGATATTCTTATCATTTTATGTGACTAAAGAGTATTCATGTTTATGGATTTCTTGATTTGGATTCATGCTGAGAGTTTAGAGTCCTGAAGTATAGGCTGGACAGTAAGTACACTATTTACTAATTGGGGTCAGAGATTGTAAATAGTGGATTCCTTGATGAGTGAATGGAAGGAATGATCCATGATTTCATGTGTGTGGACTAATGCACAGGTGATGTTGGATGTGATCTGGTTTGACTAATGGGACTGTGTATTGACGAAAGGATGACAGTTACGGGATTAGTTATTTATTATTATTATTATTATTATTATTATTATTATTATTATTATTATTATTATTATTTATTTTTGTTGAGGCCCCGTAGTGGATGACGAAAGTATGATTACAGGTGCGTTTGTCTCTGTGTGTTAAGAGGGATGATAGACAGGAGATTGTTAGAGGAAGTAAAGAGTGCTGGACCTAGTTGTTGTGAGTTCAAGTTGAGTCACTGTGATTAATTGAGGAATGATGAACAATTGGTTGTGGTTAATTTATGGTTTGCAGTTTGAAAAAAAAAAAAAAAAAAACAGGGAATGAAACTGGATTGTTAGTGAGTGTATTCGGAGGTTTGTACTTGATATTTTATGAGCATGGATGAATGTGTGTAGAGAGCTAATGTGGGTTTTAGTTAAATGAAAGTTGATACTATTTCAGGTGACTAGTGAAGCTTGATTGACAAGTTGAGGCTGTGGTGGTGATACCCCTATGATTTTATGTGGGGTTAGTGAGTTAATGTCAATTTAAGGCTGCTGTTTGGCTGCCGACTTTAACTGAAATCTGGGATGTGTGTAGATGCTGGATAGTGTCGTGTAAGGTACCGTTGGAAAGATAAGGAAGAAATCTTTCCAATGAGCCTTGGATCAGCTCGATTGGATTCATGGATCAAAAGTTATGGGCTGTTCTTTGGGACTGCATGATAGATTCAGGAATTCTGCATTAGCGTTGTTATTAGCGTTAGTAGACATGCATCATGGACGTAGTACTCATGAACACGGTCGCATTGTTTTGAGATTAGTTTATGGTTTCCAGGTGTTGAGTTGGAGCGCTGAGTTGCGTCAGGAGGGACGCGCACTAGTCGGTGCGATTTGCTCGTGAGGTAAGTGCCTTTGCCTCGTTACCCACCCGGTTTCGGGTTTTCTTGGATTTGATTTTGTTTATGATTATTGATATCATGCTTGCTTATGAGTTGGATACAAGCATGTCTTTTCATGACTTGATTGGATTCTGGTGCATGTATGTTTGTTTTCGGGATGTTGATATCCCTAGCTTTTGTTTGTCTTCTGCCCGGATTCAGTGGAGCAGGTGAGCTCCAGATTTCGCGAGAGCATTGGGGACGGGACACCATGACGTTCCGGCACTCCTGGCCAGAGGGATAATACTCTGGTTGTCCCTACCAGTCAGTGGGGTCGATCACTGACTATGTCGACATGAGAGAGAGGTGGCGCTACCGTGGGCGACGTATTTATCGTCGGCAACTGAGGCTGTGGGATGGTACTGACCGGGGGATGATCTTTTAGAGGGACACAGATAGGATAGGGGTTTTTACCGTTGTCTTTGCCTTTGTGGTAGACCCCTAGGATTCCAGGATATGGGACGGTGGTCCCACTGTTTGTTGACTCCATTTGTGATATGTTTGTTCATATCTTACTTCTTGTGTTCCTTGCAGGGTGCTTACTGAGCTTTCTTTTCGAAAGCTCACTCCTTTGTCTTTTCTTCCTTCTCAGGTCCTCAGGTGCAGGATGCGTGGCTTTGAGGGATAGTACGTGGGACGAGCTTAACGAGGTTTAGAACCTCTTCTTCTATTTCTTTATTTGCTGATGAGTGAGGCTTTGTAGGACATCTTGTCCCGACATATGTAGGGCATGTATACCCAGACTTGATTATTTTGCGACTCTGATTTTATTTTGGTTTATTATGGATTTGTTTTTGTTATCTGCTCTTATTACTTAGGCCTTGTATCCGAGCGGGGCTAGTCTCCACTCGGGTACGACCGGTCTGTTGACGTGCCCGAGGTCCTGGGATCCGGGTCGGGGCGTTACACGGGAGCATGAGATCGGGACGTTGGTCAGAGTAGCAGAAGAGATTGAAGGCGGAGAAGACATTAAGCAAGGGAAGCCCTATGTTTTTAATTATGTCTTCTCCTATTTTCTCTGTTAGTGTATCCATTAGCATAAGAGACTAAACCCCTTCTGTGGTACCTCGGACACATGAACCCTAGATTTCTTTATTACTTTGATTATGTTATTTATTAGTTTTCTTTTATTTGATAATTCTTGTGAAGTCTCTGTTTGATTTATGTGATGATACTTTGCATGATCCATAGTCAATTGCCTCGTTATATTCTAGCGACACACAGATGTGTTTAGGGTTCTGACTTGCATGTCTCTTCTATGCATAGATTCATATCTCTTTTAGTTAGTTTACACCTAGGCATAGGTAACGAGTTCGATCCGTATACCGAGAAATCTGATACAGCGTTTAGATAGCGCAACTGGCGAACTCCCAAGAATTAATCAATGGAAACCAATACTTAGAATTCAGTTATTAGTAAAGAAATCTTAGGGGATTGTGATCTGAGGTGTCACGCTCATCTTTGATTTCTCACAACCAATTGTTTGCGGTAGCTTCCGTTATGATCAAAACAACCAAACACAACCACTTTTCTTATTTTCACACTAGATAGCAAGCATAGTCAGTACTAGTATTCCAATCCCTGTGGATACGATAACCCTACCTTTTGGGTACTTTATTACTTGATCGAACCCATACACTTGTGGGTAGTTGACACCCGCATCCTGCTTGTGTATCAAGTATGCTACGTGATAAGAAGATGCCTAATAAAGTGAAGGGGAAGTTTTATACAACGGCAGTTAGACTTGCCATGTTATGCGAGAGTGAGTGTTGGGCAACTAAAGTTCAACATATTCAGAAGATGAATGTGGCAGAAATGAGGATGTTAAGGTGGATGTGTGGTCATACAAGATTAGATAAAATTAAAAATGAACACATCCGGCAGAAGGTGCATGTTGCACCAATTGAAGATAAAATAAGAAAATGGCATTTAAGATGGTTTCAACACGTGCGTCGTAGACCCCGACCCTAGGTGCCTTGGTTAGAAAATGTGATAGTTTGGTAATATAAGGTAAAAAGAGAGGTAGAGGTAGACCGAGGATTACATGGAGAGAGGTAGTGTCTAAGGACTTACGTTTATTAGATGTTGATCGAGATCTTGTCTTTGATAGAGCTACATGGAGATAGAGAATTCATATAGCCGACCCCATCTAGTATGGGATTAAGGCTTAGTTGTTGTTGTTGTTGTAATAATAATAATAATAATAATAATAATAATAATAATAATAATAATAATAGTAATAGTAATAATAATTCCAAAAAAACTCTACAAACTTTGCATCTCCTCAAAAGCCCTTGATACTTTCTATAACCTTAAAAAACCCCTCCTTTTTGACTAAACATCACATCAGACTGATAGTATTAATTGGCTTGTTGAAATTATGAGAATGTCCATTCTCCATTTCTCCTCCTTCTTTGACCACTCCATTCCTCACCAACACTCCTTCTCTTTCTTACTCCGTATCTCTGTCACACCCGCCTCTCAACCTATGCAAATGTGGCACTAGCTGAGCCAGGATTACAACCCAAAATTTCTAATGTCAAGTTAAACTTGATAACCTGATAAATATCCAGACCAATATAATCATTAAACATAATAGACAATCCTGTTTATTAAACATATGAAATATAACAATATGAAGAAAACATCATAACAAAATATATAAGGTGTTTGGCAAACTACAAACTCAAATATTGATGCCTAACATAAGACATTTGGATTGGCTTTTTTTTAGCCCAGAAGCACTTTTTTATAAGTTAAGCGCTTCTGGGCTCAAAAAAGTTTGTTTGGATGAGCTTCTCCAAAGAAGCAGAAGCAGTAAAAAAAGCTCAAACACAGCTTTTTTCAAAAGCTTGTCATGTGGAGCTTCTAAGCATTTTTTCCTAAGCAGTTTTGGGGTTACGCAATTACATAATTGCACTTATGAAATAAAGAAATGACATATGTTTTTAATGTTTCTCTCCAACTCCGCATCTGCTCCCAATTCCGCGTCTCCTCCGTCTTCGAGATCCGAAGACCTCCCGTCCACCCCCTTCATCCTCGACAAGCGTCGATCAGGATAGAGAGAGAGAGAGAGAGAGAGAGAGAGAGAGAGAGAGAGAGAGAGAGCACGAGCTCGACGATCACTACAGCTTGGCAACATCGGAATCATGAGTTTTAAGGTGAGCTTGATTTCTAGATCTCTTTCCTCCTCTTCAATGCTTGTAGCAGGAGTTTGCACGACGAAGTTAGACACCTTGAATAGCTTATCAAGATCATAATGTATAGTTCTTTTCTTAATTTTTAGACATTTTTCTTTTCTATTTTGAGCAAGATTTTTTTTAAAAAAATTTAAGCCACATTTTTTTTATCCAACTTTTATTTTTATGCCATTTTCTATGTACCTTTTATCCTATGATGTTTGTGAATTTACAAACTTTTTTTTAAATTTTTTTAATATTTTATCATGATCAATTTTTCCGTTCCTTCTACATAGAGGAAGAGATGCTTATCTGTTCAATATGAGCTAATTCTTTTGTTTTTGTCTTGTATAAGATAATGAATTCTTTTAATGGTTTAGAAATTAAGTCTATATACTTCATAATTTGGGCAAAGTTTTAAAATTGTATTACAATCTCTTAGGGTTTGTATTACAATTTCCGATATGCATAAAATTGTAGGTTTATAGCTCAAAGTTTTTCTTTCTATGTATCCACAAACACTATGTAACAAAATGGATCTTGGAATAGAATGGAAATTTCCTTATTGCATCTATAAGAGTTATGCCATCTTTGTTCAAGTAAATTGTTATATGCTGTAGTAGTGGCTTGGTACTCTTGCCTTCGTAACTATTTTAGGTTTATTGTAGATGTAACCTATAAGACTCGTGTTTCTTTTGTTCTTCCTTTGTTGTTTCTACAACCTCTTTTCAAGATCCTTGATGTAAATGGTAAAGTGATGCTAGTGGACCAAATTTCTGGCCATTTTGCTGCTTTTGCTCTCTATTTTGTTCTATCTCACATAAGGATTTTGGGTTGATTTAAGAAGATTCCTCTTTTGATAGGACCTTTCTTGCTGTTACTCTTCTCAAGAAACATTTTAGAGTTATTTTTTTGTAAATGTTGATTAATTTGTAGCAAGAGGCTCATGGAGTTCCAAACTACTTCATGACATAAATTTGTTGAAAGGCACTTGAAATTAATCAAATTTTCAAGTGGAAATGAGTTCTAGAAACCTTTTCTGGTGTTTACTACCCAAGTGGTGGTTCAACTGGAATCTGCTTCTAATTGTGAATTTACAATTCAAGATCTAGACATGACAAACCAAATGTTTTAGATGTATTTAGTGATAAAATTCAAAGGCATCATGTTCATAAATGCGTGGTTGAACTTCTTTATTCGGTTAGTCCTTTAATGACAAACATATTGCAGTGAATAATATGAAGCAAAATCATGTAGAGACTGATTTATTATTGTTCTGCTCTTCAATCTTAACATCTATATTTTATTAGATTCTGTAAATTTTTCTATTTGAACTCCTAAATTCTGTAATTTTTTTTTTTTGTTGAACTCTTAGATTTTGCTGATTTATTCTGTCATCCCATCATGTAGAGACTGTTTGTTGAACTCTTAGATTTTGTATAAAAAATTTTGCTATTTTTGATTATAGGTTAATGTAGTGTACTATTAAGGGCACAAGTTCATAAATCTTCTTGAACATGGCTTCGAAACTAGCACCCATAAGAGTTCTTCAAGGGACAAATATAGGTGATGGGAATGTGGTTGCAACAGAAAATATTCCAAAACTAGATGGGATGACAAAAATACTGAATTGTTCTTAAAGATATGTATTGAGGTAGTCCAAGCTGGTAATAGGCCATACACACACTTTACAAAAGAAGGTTGGAAAAATGTGATGTCAAAGTTTGTTGTGAGAACAGGGTTGAGTTACCACTACAAGCAACTAAAAAAACAAATGAGACTCATTGAAGAAAGAGTTCTCTGTATGGGCAAAGCTAGTAGAGCACCAGACATCCCTTAGTTGGGACCCTGTAAGAGGACAGTTTTGGCAAGTGATGATTGGTGGGAATAAAATGGACAAGTAAGCCTATGAACTTCTTGGATAACCATATATTCATTTATTTATTATATAATTTTTATTTTGAAAATATTCTAACACATTGTTTTTGTTTTATTGTTTTCCTTGAAACAGGAAAACCCAGAATATTTGAAATGGCAAAAATGAGGGTCCAAAGTTCTTGGACATGGTGGAGATATGCTTCAAAGATGTGGTGGCCACAGGCTGCATGGCATTGGTGCCATATGCAGACCCATCTACTGACAATGAAGTTTCTAACCAAAATGTTTACACTCAGATGAATGAAGTAGAAGTAGATGCATATAACTTTGATGATGATGGTGACAGTCCCCGACAATATAATAGTACTCCATGGGGAGAATCTAATGCAGCACAAGATAAAAAGAGACAGAAAACGTCACGTAGAGAAAGAAAAAAAGTGCAAATAAAAAATTACAAGAATCATTTGATCGCCTAATCTTTGGGATGGATAATATGTCTTGTACAAGGCAAGAGCTGAGAACGATGATCACTTCAGCATAACCACATGTGTGAATTTATTGGACATAGTGCTAGGGATTGAAAGAGGAAGCCCACATTACTACCTCATAGTGAGATTGTTTGCAAGGAAATCTTATAGGGAGACTTTTGTGTCACTAGTGGAAAAGGATCCTTCACTTGCTACCAGCTGGTTGAACACATTCAGTTTGGAGGACATCAACCAATTTTGACTTTGACAGATGCTCATTTATCTTCATATATGTTAGGACTTTTTTGTTCTGCTGTGGTTTATGTATTGAACTTGTGTGTTATGTCTTTGCTCTATGTATTGATCTTATGTCTTGAATATTGTGTTAAACTTTTTATATGTTGAACTTATGTATTGAACATTATGTTAAATTTTTTATATGTGGAACATTGTGTTGAATATTGTGCCTTTGGATATAACGTTGTTATGTATTTGTTTTATGTGTTGAATTTATTCATTTTGTGTTAAACATTGCATTAAACATTTGTCATGGTTTATGTCAGGTATAACTCTAGAATGGAGTTTTGGCTAATTCAGATAAAAAATTGAATGAAGAAATGTCTGATTCAGAAGAACAAACTAGCAATTTGAATATACTGATGGATGAGTACATTGGAAGGATGTATGCAGGTGCAACAATTGCACAATATCAATATATGAAGTCAATGTTGAAGAGTGAGAAGAGAACATCTTCATTAACTAGCCACAGGTGGGTTAATGAAATAATGGATGGATCGAATATTCGTTTCTTCGAGCAAGTCCCAATGAGAAAATCTGTATTTAGGAGATTGGTGGTTGAGCTTACTCAGAAGTATGAGCTACACCACAAAAGAAATGTCAATGTAGAAGAATCAGTGATAATGTTCTTATATATACTTGGACAAGGAACATCTTATAGGAATGCAGAGGAGAGGTTTCAACATTCTGGAGAGACAGTGTACGGACAATTTCATCAAGTGCTAAAAGTTGTCCACAAACTTGGAAATGATATTATTAGACCAGTAGATAGGAATCTTAGAGATGTGGAGTACATCCGGGGTGACGACAGATGTTGGCCTAACTTTAAAGATTGCATTGGAGTAATAGATGGGACACATGTGGCCATTTATGTCCCAGCTGACAAACCAATCACATTTATGAGTAGAAAAAGATACACATCAACAAATATTCTAGTTGTATGTGACTTCAATATGTGTTTCACATTTGCGCTTATTGGTTGGAAGGGATCGACGCATGACACCCATATACTAATGGAGGCTTTAAGAAATCAATCTTTGAAGTTTCCTTAACAACCTGAAGGTTCGTATTTACTTGAAAGTAATATTATTGTTCCATGCTCTGTTTTTCTTATTTTTTGTATACTTTTGTCACGCCCCGACCCGGATTCCAGGCCGTGAGCACATGTACAAATCGGTCGTAACAAAGTAAAGGCACACCTTACTCGGATACAAGGCCTAGGTAAATAAGAACATTCCACAGATAGTATAAACATAATCCAAATAACATGAATAAAATCCAGAGTATTGCAACGGAAATAAAATAAGGGTTCGAGTACCCTATGTAAAACTAGGCCCTATAAGGGTCCTACAAATATTGTCTTACACACAAGGAAAACAAATAAGGTCCTCTAACCGCAATAGTATTCCAAACCCTCGCGCAGCTCCTGAGTCCAAATCACCTACTCCTTAGGATCTGAAAAAATAAGAGGGAAACAAGTGAATGGGCTTTCGAATGAAAAGCTCAATAAGTACCCCGCAAGGATCACAAGAAACAAATCCATCATAGATGATAAAAGATAAGTCATGATATGAACAAATCAACAATCATCAAGTCAAGCAAATGGGACCACGCCCCACACTATCCAAACTCTAGGAGTCTCAGACTTACCACAAATGCTAGCGACGGTAGGGACTCCTAACCCAACAACAACCCTCAGGTTCTGGAAGAGAATTCCAAGAAGAACTTAGCAACAATCTCCTAGTCAGCAACAACAGCCTCAGCTGCAACTGGTCGCAATTCGGTAGCGCCACCTCTAGTACATGTCGACACGGTTAGTGAATTATTCCCACTGACGGGCAGGACAACCAGAGTATCATTCCTCTGGCATGGCAAGCCGGAACGCTAGGGTATCCTCGGCCTTGAACGTTCCCAAACGGAGCCCCCATGCTCCACTGATTCGAGCAAAAGAATAACACAAGTCAGGGATGCTAACGTCCCAGAAATCAACACACATGCTCAAACAGGAATCCAACTAATCAAGGAAGCAAGTATACATGTATATTACCAAGAAGGCGATGATCCAGGAAATCAAAGAGAGCATGATAGCAATGATATCATGAAACACTCAAAATTATAATAATAAATCCAATAAACACTCCGTAGAGTTGGGTACTAGGCAGAATTAACTTACATCTATAAAAGATCTAGTCGCTCGATCGGTCGATATCCTCCTGGGACGCGGGCTCACGCTCTAAAGCTTCACGCTAATATCCGTGACAAACAATCAGGTCTTAGTACCTCCACAAAAGGCAAAAGTGGCTTATCATTAATATTAATGAATAATTCTGACAATTCTGCGCAATCATAAAGAACTGCTCATATCTTCTAATCCAAAAACCTGATCTAGCTGATCTAAGATTCATTAGAAAGATCTTTCCCTAAAATTTCAAACGGTATATTACACATCCCGATCAGGGAAAAATAAAAGACCAAACTTTCCCTTGAAAGGGACATCCAAAATGTAGGCCATTAATTATTTCTAACTTGACTAACCTAACCTTTTATGTATTTGAATTTGGCTAGACCCAACCCAATTCTTGCGGTCTAACCAGACCTCTTAGCCTTCATTAAGTCAAATAGGTTTAAAACCCTTCACATAATACTCTTTCTACCAACACCTGCACTACATGCATTCGTTCATTCCATCCTTCTTAAAATCTCATGTATAAGATTAAACCCTCATAGAGCATTAGCATCACCTTTAACCCTCAAGCATGCATAATATTTTTCATAGTTAAGATACCCAACACCTCTTCAGACCAATATGCTCACCATATCTAACCAAATAGTTACTTAGTTATCATGTTTATAAACATATACCCTAATTACTACCCATACAACCTCTGAGCATAGCTCGATTCTCATAAGCTTGCCATACCCTCATGAACTATCTCTTCAACCTTTCCCTGGACATGAACATATCCAATACCCATACATAGATTAAGAATAACACCAAGTTTTTATGAGATTAAGAGTAAACAAAGCTTCTCACTAACTCTACCAACCTACTCATCCTCAAGTTATTGAGATAACCCTCTCTCTTACTTTTGTCTCATGGTTTACTGTATCTCCAGGTATATTCCTTTCCATTTATCACACATCTACAAAATAGAATCTGATACTTTACATTTTAACTATGCATTATGAACTCTTTCGTAATTATAAATTTGTCTCAAGGACTAGAACCATTAGAAATATAGTACTCACTATCCTTTACAACATATCTGGGTTTCAGAGTGTATCCTCAAAACAAATGGAGGCATGGTAAAGCTTTCAAGAAGGCAGAACACGAGCTAAGATATAGAATATATTCAACATTATAAGATTTGATTATCATATTCTACCTCTATGTATTATGCCTCATGATCCACTCCATTAACATCAAATCCTGTCAACATTACAAAGGTTTGAACCAGAAATCACCAAACTTCATGTCATTAACATTATATCCAGATTTAACCCAACTAGAATTCTTTCACAATATACAAAAATCTTAGCCACAATTCAGTTGCATAACATTAAAACACCTACCATGAACTTGGATGCTCTCATAACCCCAGTTGAGCATCTAACTAAGTTCCTGGTTCTCATGCTCCCACATTATCATCTCTCTCTCTCTTCCTCTCTTGAAATAAAATGGCAGGGGATGAAGGACTCACAGAGCTCCGGCCGGTAACCGGTACCCTTCCGACGAGTGGAGGAGTTGTCTTCTTATATGTTAGGAATGAGCGCTTCCTCCCACTGTCAAGGCTTCACTGGTTTTGCAAGGACTTCGGCGCTCTGGCACTATGGGTTTGGACGACTGAAGTCACTCAATGGCTCGTCGTGCTTTACTTCGTGGACTCCTCTGTGGTGTTTCTGTGATTGCCGGAGGCTACAGTCTGAGGTCAACAACCAACGAGCACTCGGTCAGAGAGGAAGGAAGGAGAAGAGGGGGAAGAGATGGTGACGCTAGGGTTTAGGGGGTGGCTACACTCTTATAAGGATACGCGCGAGACGAGGCTTTAAAGGAAGCTCTGCTTATTAAGGCTGACACGCGAAGAGGATCGCCGTTACGGAAATTACCCTCGGGATATCGGGAAGACGATGGTGATCTGGGCAGTGTGCGGGCGGAGGAGAGGCGTTGTTTCCTCCACGCGTTTTACCATCCAATGAACTGTCACGCCGTTGGATCATGTTAACACTTGATCATGGCCATTGTTTTTAAACAAACGCATCTTATGCATAGTTCTTACGTGGCTTTCTCATGCAATTTTAACAAGGAACCCTCCATTTCTTATTTATTTATTCCCATATTATGGCCATTGGATTCAAAGAAGAAGGACCACGTGCATGGCCTAATTATGGCATTTTTAGTAAGAAGCCCTCTTAAATCTCTCAATTTGCACGCAAGACTCATATTTCAACCTTCATGAGGGAATAGTTTGCATTTAAACCCCACAACTACTCCAATTTACCACTAGGCCCTTTTCCCTTTGAGATTAAACACCCAACAACTTTTAGTAAAGAGCCCTCCAACTTTCCTGATTTGCGTGCAAGTCCCTCAGGGTGTGAGAGAACCAAATTTCCCAATTAAACCCAGCTTTCCCTTGAATTACTAATAGGTCCCTGCCTGTTTTAAACCACCTGCCTGTTTTAAACCTAAGAGAGGATACTAATTTCATTTAAGTCCTCAACTCTTTTAAAATTACAGATAAGTCCCTGGCAACCTCAATTAACTCCAATTAGGAACCAATTCATTCAATCCCTCTCTTACGACTAAACCCAAGTTTTGGGAAATCCTTTAATTAATAAATTAAAGAGCAATTAGAAACCATTTATTAATAAACTAATTACAAATAGGAAATGTTAAATTCCAAAAATTCAAACAAATCCCACTTTCGGGACTTTCACTTATTAACCAAACGATTAAAGAAAATAGCTAGAAATAAATAAATAAAAATAATTCCCTAAAATCTTCGGATTTTACAACTTTTGTAGGAAAGTACTACCTTGTGGATTCTGGATATCCTATAATGAAGGTTTTTTGGGGCCATACAAGAGTGCAAGATATCACATTTCACAATTTAGGTTGTCTCGTGCCTTTAGGTCTCCAAATGAAGTATTCCTAGTATGAGGAGTGTTATAGAAAGAACATTTGGGGTTTCCAAGGCAAGATGACGGATCCTACAAAATATGAGCAAGTACATGCCGAAGGTACAATTCCAAATTATATGGTCATGTTTTGTTCTCCATAATTATATTTGAAGAATGAGTAGTAATGATTTGGATGTCCTTGATAGTCTTGAAAACATCCACCAATTTCAAGAAGGAGAATGTGGCTTCGAGGATGATTATGGTGAAAGTTCACTTGTTTGGCAACAACCAACCCAAGAAGACACCGAACAAATGATCATAATTAGGAACAATATTCGGAATCAACTCTCCAATCAATCTATGAGTTGATTTTGTAGTATTTATAAATTGTTGTTATGGTTGTTGTGATGTTGAAAAATATTATTGTTCTTGTTCTTTTCTTTGTTGTTGTAATTTTTTCTTCATGTTGTTAATTGTTTCTATGGTTGTTGTGATGTTGAAAAAGGATAATATTGTTATTATTAAGTGTTGTTGTAATGGTAATGACAATATTGTTGCTATGGTTGTTGTGATGTTGAAAAATATTAGTGTTCTTGTATGTTGGTTGCTGTTGAAATTTTTTGTTCATGTTGTTAATTATGCCTATGGTTGTTGTGATGTTGAAAAAGCTTAATATTGTTACTGTTAAGTGTTATTGTAATAGTAATGACATTATTGTTATAGTTGTTCTGATGTTGAAAAATATTATTGTTCTTGTTCTTATGTTTGTTGTTGTAATTTTGTTCTTATGTTTCTTGTTCTTATCAAACAATAATAATAATAATAATAATAATAATAATAATAATAATAATAATAAGAAGAAGAAGAAGAAGAAGAAGAAGAAGAAGATGAAGAAGAAGTGGTAATGAACAAAAAATCCCTCAGCGTTCCACGAATCTACAAAAAGTCCATCCAAGTATACCGTTTCCCAAAACATCCATCTTTTTCACAACATTGATTTTTAAATCCTTCTATCTACTAACAAAGTTATATTTATTCATATATGACGAAAATGCCCTCAAAAGAATTGATTTAAAACAATGTGCTGTCCAGCTCCCAAGGCATGGATTTAAAATAATGTAGGAAAATGACCTTTCAATATGACAAAAATGCCCTCCAAGGCTTGAATTTAAAATAATGTGAAAAAAATGTCCTTCTAATATAACGAAAATGCCCTCCAAGGCATCAATTTAAAACAATGCGTGAAAATGACCTCTAATATGATGAAAATACCCTATAAGGCAAGAATTTAAACAATGTGGGAAAATGAACTCTAATATGATGAAAATGCCCTCGAAGTCACAAATCGGCGGCTGGGCCGGTTCCAAAATATGGGAAAATGACCTTCAAATTTGATGAAAATGCCCTCCGAGGCATGAATTTAAAAAAATGTGGGAAAATAACCTCTAATATGATGAAAATGCCCTTTAAGTCATGAACCGGCGGCTTGGACGGTTCCAAGTTAGCTCTGCCGCCTCTTGTTGAAGAAACTCGCTCACAAGAAACACCCATGCACAAGCCTCGGCCTCAGTTGCATCCCTCCCCACTCCGTGATGTTGCAGTCCTTGGAATACCCGCTACGTCGGCTACTAGGGTGACCCGGCCTCAGACTGTATAGGCCGCTCATTGCCCCGAAGCCGTCCGCAAAAGAAGACTGCCTACAAGGGCAAAATAATGAAGATTTTGAGCAAAGTCCATCAATGTCAACCGATGTGGACAACGACGACGACCTAGACACCCTGTAAAATCCGAGGATTTTATGGAGTAAATTTTTTCTTGATTTAGTCAACTAAAAGGAAGGTTCCCTACGTATTTAGTGATTGAATTAAGAAGGGAAAATAAGGGTTAAAAGGATTAAAACCCTAATTAGGGTTAATGGAGGGTCAGAAGGACCTTAATGTAATTTTGAAGAGTAATAAGGACTTTAGGGAAATTTTCCTCTCACATATGTGGACTAAAGTGTAATCTAAAAAGAAGCAGGGATCTCTAGTTAATTTGTCAAAGAAAAGTCCATATGGAAGCTAATTAATGGCTGAGATCTAATAATCTCAGATCGTTGTAAATCACGGAGCGTTATAGTGGCCACGGTGAGGCCACGTGTCGGTCATGAATTAGATCCATCTGATCGTGTTTGGATCCGAGGCATTTGGTGATAGTGGCAGTAAAATGGTCTCACGTTGCGGGTTGATGAGGGCCGCTCATCTTGTGATTTTTAGAAGATCGAGACGGGAAGGCAAGATCTGGCCGTTGATCACGATTAGATCGTGACCGTCTGTCCAAGTAGTGAGCATGATACGAGGTATATGGACGTGTTCCTGGCCGTTGGATGGATCTGGGTGATCCTCATCGTCCATCTAGAAAACCCGATCACGATGCAGGCCGCCTTCTCCCTCAACCGGCCGCGAACGCCACCCGTCGCGTCTTCGCCTCCTTCCCCGGCCGTTACATCGCCATGGAAGGCCGGGCGTCGCTAACAGCCTTGCCCCTTGTAAGGCGATTCCTCTTCACTCCCTCAGCCTATAAAGGTGGTAGCCACGACTTGAGAGGGGGCATCGAACGCAAGGGTCAGTGAGCCATAGTGGGAGTGGAGCTCCGACGAGTTGTGCTGGAGAGAGTAAAGGGGTATCTGCTAGCGTTTGAAGAGCCCATGTCCATTGCCGGCGTTTTCGGTCAGAGGGGAGGGCGAGAGAGGAAGGAGAAGATGGTGGTAGTTGGTCACTGGTGCAGCCTCGTGCGCCGAAGAAGACAGAGCACTTGCAACCGCTGAGGGAGCTCTCAAGTGGCGGTGTTTGTCAGCGGAGACCTTCTGGCAAGTGTTTTCCTATTCGTTGTAGATTTTTGGACTTAGTTATATGCATGCCGACGTTTTACTTAAGCTCGACGGAGAGGGAGAAGGTCTCAACCGGGACTGAGAAACTTTGGAGTAGGTGTAGGCGTCGGTCTCCACCCCCGGAGGGAGTTCTGACTAACGTGATCGCAAAGGCATGGCAAGCCAGTCCCCGTGGGCTATGTGCTCACCGATGGCGGCTCCGGTGAGCTCGGCCTAGAAGAAGAAGAAGAGGGACTAGAGGGATAATTATTTGAGTAATTAGTTTAATCTAACTTAATTAATTAAATTGGATATATAATTAAGTTAAGTTGATTCAAATTGGCTAAACCCAATCAAATTTTAAAGGGGGTTTGATTCACTTAGTTTAGTTGATTAGATTGAACCATTATGTGATGATGGTTAGGTACAACCAATTAGGGTGAATCAATGTTTAAATTGGGTTAAATCTAAATTAATTCTATTGATGTTGGCAAACCATTAGTAATCGAGTGGGGTTCGGACCTAATGAGTTGATTGGGTCAGTTGATTGTGAGCTTGATTGATTTAATTAAGTTGGTTAGGTCAAACTGATTAGTTGACTAGGTTTAATTAAATTGGGTTCACTCAACCTGTTAAACCTAATCAAGTAGACTAGCACAAAATGGTTGGGCTAGCCAAGTGACTAAGTCTAATTGATTTAAAAGGTTAATTAGTTAATCGATTAAGTTGATAAGTTGGTTAATTTAGTCTAATCAATCAAGATTTGGGTTCAAGGTTGGGTTCAACCAACTAGTAACAAAGTGAGTCCAAGGGATTTGATTGGACCGAGGTTTTAATTATGTTGAATTTGGATTGCTTGGCCTATATGGTTAGGTTCAATAATTCAAGCTAGTTAATTAAGGTGGATCAAATTGGTCAAACCCAAATGATTTATTTTCTATCCATGGTGGTTTTGAGAAGAGTAATGGAATATGAAAAATGCCATGGGGGTTATAAAGTTGAAAGGTTGGAATCAATTGGATGTTGTCTTGAGGTTTATGAGGGAGGTTTAGAATGGGAAGGGTTGTAGAAGTTACACTTGTAAGGCCTATATAAGGCATGTAATCTTGAAGCTTGGCATAGAACAATAACAAGTTTGAAAAAGTTTATGGGCAATTGGGAATCAAGAAGAGAGGTGAGAGGAAGGAAGAAAAGAGAAAAACTTGAGAGACTTGGATTTTTTGTTCAAAGGTATGTTGAGCATGCTCTATTTCCATTAGCATTCCGACCCTTTTCACCGTTGGATCGTGCTGATTTTTGGTGAGATTGTTCTTGACTCTTCATTCTTCATTTTTAATGGTGAAGATTGTTTTTGGTGGCCGGGAGAGCAGGGTTCTGGGGTGTGAAACAGAACCTATCACTGTTGGTTTCCTGCACCGACCAGTTTCATCATCTGCTTCAATTGGATGATCATTACTAGTCTGATCGAGCTGATTTTTGGAAAGCATGGTGAAGACTTGTCCTGCTCCAATCTGAATGGTGAAGATCTGGTTTAGACGGTCAGTTTATCTTCAGTATCTGTCGACATCTGTACTCGGTGAGTTTCTCTAAATTCCTGCATCTCAGTTGTGTGTGGTGATAAATATGAGGATTCATATATGCATGCATGCATGGGTTATAAAGATATATGGGGGACTGAATGAGTAAAGAATTGGTCCAATTGTTGGAGTTTGACCTCCACGGGTGGTTTCATGAATTGAGTTTATATACATGATCATGAGAAGTGTAAAACCAATCTATTCCTATCTTTGAAGGTTCATGAAAGCATGGACATGAGTAACTTGAGGTTGCTGGTTTATGGGAACGATTTAAGGAGTAGCATAGGTGTTGTTTGATAAGAGGGCTAGAGAACTTGGTTACCGTTAAAGGGTTATACATGCAGAGGTCAATAAATGGGTTAAGTTAATTCCCTTCAAGCCCGAGTTGGTTTAATAGCCAAGTAGTGAGATTAAAGAAGGTTGGGGTTTAGTCATGTTAGGTTTGATCAAACCCAATGAGTTGGGTCCATTGTTAAATCAAAATGACTTAATCAAGACTATTTAAGTTTAATGGACCAAGATTGGTCAAGATGGAAACAAAGAAGGGCATGAAGTCTGGCTGCCACTTCGAGGGACAGCTGAGTAGTCTGTGATTCCCCGATAGAGACATATAGTATACCGTTGGAAAGATGAGGAAAAGATCTTTTCAACGAGCTTTGGTTCAACTCAAACGGGTTTCGGAATCAGAAGTTATGAGTAGTTCTTTGAGACTGCGCAGAATGATCTGAAATTTTTACAATAACATTAACATGAATAATAAACAAATTATTTAGGTAATAATACTAAGTCAGGGTTATTGTTATCAGATTTTGACGTGGAGCCACGTTAGGAGGAACACGGATCAGTCGGTTGGTTTATTAGTTGAGGTAAGTTACTTGTTTTGATGAATGTTATTAGTTAGCATATCTTCTTTGTGGTATTTGTTTTTCTTGGAAGCATGCACATACATGTTTGTTTTGTTCTCTTTCCTCGTATGTGTATGATTGATGTGCTTGTGGTAGTGCTGTTACTACCGGTTTGTTTGGAATGCTCTGTTGGGCTTGCCCACCCGCGGGCGTATTAATTCATCGTAGGCACCTCGTGGTGCTTGTGTGCAGCTAGGTATGTGTGCGTCAGTGGAGTGAGCGGGCTCGCTGAGCATAGCCTCCTGTTGTCTGACATGAGACCAATAAGATACGCGGTACTTGTGTGCTGGCCGGGTTGGTGTGCGCCAACTGAGTTTGTTCTTCCGCCCGGTTCAGTGGAGCGTGGGGGCTCCGGTTTGGGGAACGTTCAAGGGCGGACACACCACGGCGTTCGGCATTCCATGCGGAGGGGACGATACTCGGATTTGTCCCGCCATCAACGGATTGTCTGGCTGGCCATGTCGACATGTGAGAGAAGTGGCGCTACCGAGGAGTGACAGGTTAGTCGCTGGCAGCAGATACTGTGTGTTGCTGACCGGGGGATGTTCGCTGAGTTTCTTTGAGTTCCTTCTTGAGCCCGAGGACTGCCATGGGATACGAGTCGTACCGTTGCTGATGGTTGTGGTTGACTCCTAGGGTTTTGATTATACGGGGCGTAGCCCTGATTGTTTGGCTTCTACTGATGGATGTTTTTGATATGTCTATTTTGACCAATCCATTATTGTCGGCTTTGGCTTCGTTGTGTTCTCTCTCGCAGTGGTACTTATCGAGTCAGTTCTTTCAAAGCTCACGACTTGCTTCCCTTCTTTTTTTCGTGTTCCGGCTAAGTAGGTGACTTGGACTAGGGCGCTGTGAGAGGGGATGGTCGGTTTCTTTGAGGTACGAGGACCTCGTGTTTTTCTTGAGTGAGAGATTGTATTATCAGTAGGACCCTTTATAGGGCCTTGACCATATGTAGGGCATGTAAACCCTAATTGATTTTATTTTCGTTGTGACTCGATATTATCCGATTATTAAATTTGAGTTATTTGTTATCTCTGCTATGATTTCCTTAGGCCTTGTATCCGGTGAGGTGCTCTCTACTTGGGTACTACGGTCTGCACGCGTCTCGAGGTCCCGGGATTCGGGTCGGGGCGTGACACACCCTTGACAGCATAATTGAATCACTCACAAAAATGAAGAACGAAAAGCCCACCCGAAGGACGGCACATGGGATGCTAAGCCAATGGCCGCCGATAATGAAGTACCGACAACGTCCGTTGAACCACCTATTGCAGTCCCTATACCTATCACCGCCTCTCAACCACTAGTTGATGAACCACCGAATGCCGACAATGAACCACCGGTCACACATATCTTAGTGCCAGCCGCTGGTAGTGAACTGTAGGATACCTACACTAAACCACCTACCACCAACGTTGAGCCATCGGCTACCAAAGAAAGAACCCTTTGGAGTTACACGTATTCTTAAAATCGGCTGGACTTTGAACTACCAAATTGTAATAACCCACCCAGAACCTATACATAAATAGGTACTAGAATGAAAGTGTGAAGTGATTGTTTGTAATTACCTATTAGTTCGAGGACCTAATTAAAATTTCATAATAGTGAGTCAATGTGATTAAACTAACATGGTCCAATTTATCATGCAACCTGACTTGGATTAACCTTGTAGGGATTAACATGAGATAAAATAGAGAATTATAAAATAATTATGATTTATCTTTATCTCAAATATGACTTGTAATTTGAGTAGGATATTATATTTGAGATTAAATTAGACTTATCTCATGAAAATAATTATAATTGATCTTTATCCAAATATGGATTTTAATTTGATTATGATTTAATGTTTGAGTTTGAGTTGGATAAAGATTTATCTCATAGAGATAATTATAGTTTGTTTATGAATTACAATTGGATTATGATTCAATGTTTGAGTTTGGATTATATAAAGATTTATCTCGTAGAGATAATTATAGATTGTTTATAATTGATCTCTATCTAAAATATAAGTTTTATTTTGATTAAGATTCGAAGGTTGAATTTGAATTGGAGGAAAGCTTATCGAATAGAGATAATTATAAAATATTTTGTGATTTATCTTTATCTCAAGTAGAGTTAGACTAGGACACTCCCCTCTATATAAGGAGAGGCATGATTAGAGAATCGATATACAATTTGGTAAGAGAAGTTGAGTTATCTCTTGTGAGGGTTATTCTCTTTAAGGTTCCATCTTAGTGAGAATCACCAAGTATTAGGAGAAGGAAGGTCCAACCATGATTAGCACTAGGGAGAGGCGCCATGTATGTGAGTTGACCTGAGATGAACTCCAAGTATTTTAATTTGATTGCTTGATGTTTTATCATGTTTTTATCGATGGATTCTGAAATCATTACTTTCAGTATGAACGTGTATTTGCTCATAGTAGAGCTAACTTTGCATATTTCGTATATCGATCTACATCTATGTTACGTGTGCACCGGTTGAGATATGCCTATTTTTTTATGTGTAGCACAGCGCTAAGTTCGATGATTTGATATGGGAGTAAGATTAGTCTTTGTTGAGATTGGGTGCATACAGGACTAGGTGTAATTGATATAGTTGTTTTGATATGCCGGTCATGTTTCTAATATTATGATTTACTCGTGTTTGTGAATGAAAGTGTTGAGATCCGATAGCATCTCATCTTGATTATCATTGGTGACATGAGACCTTTTGATGTGATTAATATGCGATAGACCAAAGCATGTATATTGTCTTCGCTCATATATATATGTATACATATGCTATTTTCTATATTTAACCCTGGTGTGATGTATGTCTCTCACTGGGCTAGTTTTAGCTCACAACTCCCACTATTTCAGTGTACAGGAACAGGTCAGTAGTCAACATAGTGGACTTGGAGGGGTACGGACCTGATGATCGAAGAGATAGTTTTATTGTTTAGCCGACACTGAGTCTAATATGAGTCATCGTATCAAACTAAGATCTTAATTTGTATCTAAGTTGAATAGTTGATATGTCAAAATTTGATTTCGTTTTATGGATTATATTATGTCTTTAGCATGTTATTCTGATTTCCTGCCTTGCGTATTTGTGGGGGCAACCCTATAACTACGCGGCGTTTGTGCGCGTACCCGGGCCCGGGTCGGGTTCGGGGCGTGACACAAATGTTAAGCTAATGAACCATCGACCGCCTACACAGAACTGTCAGCCGTCGTTAGGATACCGCTAACATCCTACACGAAACAATCGACCGCAGGCACTAAACAACCGGTTTCCCTTACCGAGCCACCGACCACCACCATTGAACTATCGTCCGTGGCCACCGATCCTGTGATGACTAACGTAATCCTCACAATGATCTGCATAGCCAACGAGGACACAAATCCAGTGAAGAAAAATTTTATACTGAAGAAGAAACGTTCTATCGGTTTCATGAGGTTGGACAAGCTAGAACAAGTAGCAATTGGAATATATCTCAACTTTAAAATTGACAAGTAAGTTTTCCACTTATTGTGCTACATTTCCCCTTATTTTGTCGAGTTTCCCTTTAGCTACTTAGTTTCCACTTATTGTCCGGCGTTTCCGCTTAAATATTTTGGTTTTTGTTTAATGTGTACCATTCTCATTTAAGTATTTAAGTTTTCATTTACATTCACCCCAGGACCATCGTACCTATCATGCATTTGGGCTACGTCGCACCCTTACTAATGAACGACATTGACCGCGGCGGTGGAAAATCTGAAGCGGGAAAGAAAGAAGAGTACTTAAGATTCGTGGGCAGTGTAATTTAACATAGTTTAGCAAAGATTATTTCCGTTTACGTTGTGAGTTGGAGGATTAGACTTAGACTGTTTAACGAAAATTGTTTCCGTTAGTTTCCATTTAGCAAAGATTAATTATTTTTGTTTTACATTTGACTTGTATAAATCATCCTCTGTTAGTCAACAATCGGTACAAAGATTGTCAGTCAGGATTAGACTACAATATGCTCTCCGAGAATGAATCCCTCCTGTATGTGTATATATCACAAGTGAGATTGGAATAAATCTAACCAACCAGCATTAATCTTTAAATAAAAACTTATAATGTTAAATGGTAATGTGATATATTAAGCGAAAAGTCAAAATTCTAAATGAAAACGCTGAAAAATAAGTGTAAACCCATATATTTACAAAAGGTCTCTATTGCCAACTTGCAACAAGAGCACCTCACATTGACATGGTATTAAAATGCACGAGATATGAAAATATTTTTTCGAAAAAATGAGAAAATAACTCACAACGAAGGTGGATGTCTCTTCAAGTAGCTTTGGGCAGTAACTCATCGAGGAAGAAATGGTCACAGAGCTTGTCACCCCGGGAGAGCAAATAGATGGTACCAGAATGAAATAACAACAAATGGCTGGTAGAAGAGATAGATTTATCTAGGTTAGATGGAAACAAAAGGGAACAAAAGATATTGAGGAAGAAAAAATAGAGAAATCATGTTCTTTCGTCAATAAGATAAAAAATTCAATAAATATACAAAAAGTAAGTGAAAAGATGGTAAAAATTTGTTGATGTGATGGATGAAGTACAACATTCAAAAAGTTGGACAAGATATGACATGTTTTTTCCCACCAACTACACAGGCAAAGTTGGAAATACAAAAATAATTAACTTACAGTGTGAGGTTGAAGGGCTTAAAAGAAATGATACCGAAAAGGAGGGACTGTTTGGAAAAAACAAATGTCAGAGGAACTGTTTGGGAAGTTTTCAAACTTCCAAGGACCTATAATTAATTTTCCCTAATAATAATAATAATAATAATAATAATAATAATAATAATAATAATAATAATAATAATAATAATGATAAAAGAACCAATAAAAATTAAAAATAAAAGTAATAAATAAATAAATAAATATGATGATAATAATAAAAGTAGCAAAAAGAATAATAACAATAATAACAATAATAATAATAATAATAATAACAATAACTATTATTAATAGTAATTATAACATGTGATTAATGCATAATACTTGGGATATTATTATAATTCAATCAATGCCCATTTTAATAATTTGCCACTGAAAAAGTCCTTTTGGGAATGCACATCCAAACAACTTCCCAAATATAAAAGTACTTCTGCATTAACATATCCAAACACAAAAATATATAGAAGCACTTAACTTACTTTGAGAAGCGCTATTTTCAGAAGTCCTTCTACCGAACTGAAATAAAAAAAAAACACTTTTTTTAAAAGCCAATCCAAACAAGGCCTCAATCTACAAATAGGTGCGTTAGAGCTAGCTATAGGGTACACAACTCTCGCTCGCCTATACAAGGTACTAGCAAGGTCCTTGTCTAATACCTGCAGTGAAATGTATAAGGAGTGGACATCGATATATATAACAAAATAGCCTGTATAGATATAGAAACCTAGAGAAATATTGATTAATGCATTATCTTCAATTTATCTAAGCATGCCAAGCAGATATTGAAAACCCGGATAAATCGATAAAAGATGCAATCACAGTATCACATCATATAGACAATAATAGCAACCAAGTCGACCTCGCATGCACCCAACCTCAATGCCCAAGATCATACCAGGTAATCCCTAGCGGATCAACTCAAAGCCCTAATCTTCCCGCAGGAGCAACTCAACTAATCGTAAGGTAAAAATACCCGGAAACGAGCTCCTAACGAGAAGGGGTAGGGGTTTTAACTAAAAACTGAGTTTTGTTAGAAAGCTTTTAATGAAAAATATTTTTTAAAAATCCCCCTCCTAGATACGGTACTGTGTGCGGTCCAAAGATCTAAATGGCTCACACACCGAACCCCTAGTATAAAAGACATTTCTTGTATAAGGTGAATACTTGGCGAAATCCCCAATACTGTACACCTGTTGTCGTGTTCATGTTCTTTTATTCACATTGCATATATATATTGATGCGATGCGTAATGTTATTCGCAAATGCACAGAGTCGCTCAAGTAGTAAAGTACCTTGAGGGTAGGGAAGTCAAATCCACAGGGACCAGCAGAGCTACTACTTATTCGGATCCTATTATGTAGCCTGAAAATATAGATGATGATCTAATCTTAACTAAAGATCGAAAGAGAACTAACTAAAGTGAATAGTTTGCAATCTAGGGATGTCAATCAAGAGGACATGGCACCCCGGATCTTTATCCACTCAGGAATCCCTTGTTAATTAATTTTCTAATACTGGTTACCTAGTTGATATATTTATGGACCGTGAAAAACCTTAAATTAGTTTGACCCCGATTTCTCGTAACAGTCAAACCCTAGTCCCATACAACGACTTCACCATACGATTTCATTATCATTATTGAGTGTTCTATATATGGTTCCCACTATTAGGTTTTACCATAATCCGGAGAGTGAGTTGATGTTGCGTTAACAACATGGTGAATCACCCGATCTCTCGGCGTGCGCCCCCGCAACAACAACAACAGCAATAACAACAACTAAGCCTTAATATTGTACTAGATGGGGTCGACTATATAGATTCTATGTCTCCATGTTGCTCTCAAATTTGAAAAATAAATAAATAAATATATAAATAAAATAAGATGGAATAAACTGGAATAAAATAAAAATAAATAAATACATAAATAAATAAGAATAATAAGTAATTCTATGAGAGATTGGAATGTTAAAAGAAGAAAAGTGTCCCCACAAACAAATCTAATGAAAGAGAGAATCTTAAGTGACTTATCCGTAATCTCATACTAGATGGGATTGGCTATATGGATTCTTTGTCTCCATGTCGCTATGTCAAAAGTAAGATCAGGCTCAATATCTAACATACGTATGTCCTTAGTCACTACGTCTCTCCATGTAATCCTAGGCCTACCTCTACCCCTTTTCTTAACTTCTATAGCTAAACTATCACATTTTTGGACTGGAGCAACTGGGGTCTCTGGCGTACGTGTCCAAGCTATCTTAAACATCCTTCTCTTATTTTATCTTCAATTGGTGCAACATGCACCTTCTGTCGGATGTATTCATTTCTAATCTTATCCAATCTTGTATGACCACTCATCCACCTTAACATCCTTATTTCTGCCACATTCATCCTATGAATATGTTGAACTTTAGTTGCCTAACACTTGCTCCCGTATAGAATGGCCGGTCTAACTACCGTCCTATAGAATTTTCTCTTCACTTTGTTAGGCATTTTCTTATCACATAACACTCCCATGGCACTTCTCTATTTCAATCATCCAACTTTGATTCTATGGGTTACGTCTTCATCTATCATCCCATCATCCTGAAAAATGGAACCTAAATACTTAAATGGTTAACCTTACACACTACCACCCCACCTAGTTTCACTTCCCTTTCATCTCTCCTAATTAGACTAAAATTATAGTGCATATATTATGTCTTAATTCTACTTAACCTAAAGCCTCTACTTCCTAAAGTGTTTCTCCATAGTTCTAGGTTTTGATTTACTCCATCTCTAGTCTCATCCACTATTACGATATTATTTGTGAACAACATACACCATGGGATGTCATCTTGGATATAACTAGTTAACTCATCCATAACTATAGTAAACAAGTATGGGCTTCGGGTCGATTGCTGATGTAAACCCACGGTATAGGGAACTTCTCTGTATCGCCTCTCACTGTTCTCACACTTGTAACCGCTCCTTCATACATATCCTTAATAATATTTATATATTTTACTTGAACGCCTTTCTTCTCCAATACCGACCAAAAGACTTGTCTCAATACCCTATCATATGCTTTCTCTAGGTCAATGAAAACGATATGAAGATTCTTCTTCTTCTCTCTGTAGATCTCCATCAAGTTCCTTAACATGAAAATGACTTCTACTATGTATCTACTTGGCATAAAGCCAAATTGGTTCTCTGACACCTTCGTGATATCTCTGAGTCGATGCTCTATCATAAAATCTAAGGAGAACATACTAAAGATCATAGAATCCTGGATTGATGTCTCCTTCGTCTTCAACCTCTCTTCGAAACCGTAACCGTCGGTAGAAGAATTGCTAAAAGCCCCTTGAAAATTAGATCCGATGGTTTTATATAGACTTAAAATTACGTCACACGGTCGTGCCTAAGGGTGTGTGTGTGTGTGAACGTGTGCCTCTCTGGAGTCTTCTAGAATTGCTTTAACGCGGTTTCGACGTGTATACAATTTGTATATAGGCTCCATACACCCGTGTTATCTGACACACGGTCGTGTCAAAGAATTTTTTGCACGTTCCTGAATTAATTATCCTTTGAATCCACACAACCTGCGACATCCCCGTGTTGATGACCGTGTCACTCTCTATAAAAGTGAATTCTTAACTCTTTTCGCTCCAAATAGCTCCAGTATTTGCTTCTTTTCTCTTGGGTACCTAATTATCTGTCCAATCAAAAGAAAACACCAAGAAGAGCACAAAAGTAGAGGAAAGAGTGCAAATAGATTTGTAAAGTGCATGTAAATATGATATGAAAATATGTATGCTTATGCACTCATCATATATACATCCATAGTACAAGAATAAATAATGAAAACTGCAATCAATATGATAATAATGTAAAACCATCGTCAGAAGCACATTCTAAAAAATAACTGCTTATACCAAAACATTCAACTAAAAACAGCAGAAAAACCCGATAATACGTATAATTTATAATCCATGTATCATGATGTCCACTCTCACCTGAGTATAGTAAGTCTATGGTCCTCCTATCGAGTCCTCGATGCCTCTCTCGCGTCCAAAACATATTAATTTATCATTTCTTAGTATCATATAACCTTCGGAAGATATTTCACCTTTTTTCCTTTAATATATAATTGGCCTTGTCAGCTTTTCCATTCATTTAAATCTTGGAATTCCATATTCAACTATAAACTTGTTCTTTATCATATGGAACACTTAAGGATCCCAGTAGAATCATGTTTGAGCTATTAACTAAAGCATAACCCTTATTTCTCCAAAACCTCAAAGGCTTTTTAATCTATACCCGACGATCTCGGGCCCTTAGACACCTGCTCAAATCATTTCCTTTAGTTTAACATCCCCCGAACTATCAGGGGACTTAGAATTGGATTTCAGATCTTTTAAAAAATGCCAAAAATGTACCTTTCTTGGGTTACTATAGCCACTACAGTAACCCAACGGGGTTTTTCCTCTTTCTGAAGTTCTCTACAATTAAGTTGTAATCCTTTCAATTAAGCATACACAACCCTCATACAATCTTTAAGAACAATTTTTATCTAGTCTAACCAAGAATCCCCATCATTTCTCATTAGTTTATCAACCATGCATTCAACCAACTCCCAAAAACCTAGCATGCATATACATCCTCCTCTACGCATATAAATGCATCAATTAACATCACCAAACCCCACATCGAAAGTCTCCTATCAAATTAATTGCATCTTAAGCTACACATGAGCTCAAATAAAGCAAAACCCATTTACAACCCACTTGCATCATTCTATACAAGAATAAAAACAGTATGCCCTAGCTTCCCTCTTTCAGTTGATAGGAGCCATACATTTAAGCTAGAATATCTCTAATATATGGTAGAGATCGGTGAAAGAGGTCCGAGAGAAATTCTCCAATAGTTTGAGAGACAAGGGTTTCAATGAGTGTAAAAAAAGGAGATGAGAGCTTTCATCAAAAATCTCGTGCTTTAGAACAATCAGGAAGCAAACGGAAAGGAAAGGAGTGGGTGACTTCTAACATACAGTGTAAGCTGCTCAAAACGGTGATATTAGGCTGTAGGGGGTCACAGGGTGTTGTTTTGTGGGTTACACGCCGTTATTTTGCTATAGTAGCGCCACCATTTTCCTACAGTCAGTTGGGACCCAAAGAACTATATATTAGAACCAACACATTAAAGCTTAGAACCCACGGTCTCATACCATCCCATGGTACTATAGCATGCACCGAAATGAGGCTGACCTTTTAATTTCTTCAATATTTCAATTTAATCCCTGATTTAATGACTAATTACACATGAGTCCTTATAACCTTTTGTAAAATCCGAAGATTTTAGGTTATCTAAATATTCTAGTTGTTTTCCTAAAATCTGAGATTAATTAGAGAAAGTTCCAAGGTTTGGATGTAACTGAATTTTATCGTAAATAGAGGATTGAATTGACTAATCTTTTTGGGTCATCAGGGACCTATTAGTAATATTAGAGAAACTAAGGACTTGCATGAAATAAATTTATTATTTCCTAGTTATTTGATTGATTTAAGGGTACAAAAATTGTTGGACTTATTTGAGAGTGAGTATAGGTATATAAATATGTTATGTGAAATAATTAAAAATTTAAGGATTTCTATAAATATTTAATTGGTTAAAGATGTGATTCAACATACAAATAAATAAATAGTTATTGATGAAATCGGATGAGATGAAATTTAATGTTTGAATTATATCTATGTATTAAAATGATGCATATATAAATCTATATTTATATATTAAAGTTGATTCGATTTGATGGATATGCTTTATAAAATTGATTTGGTTAAAGATAAGAATTTAAATTTGAAAGATTTGATTAATGGGATAGATGCTAGTTTTTTTTGAAATTCAAGAAAAAGAAATTAAGTAATGATAGAAATGAAATATGAATATATATAGATATGGGACGTGCATGGGAGCTGCCATTAATGCTTTGAATTCCTTTTGAGCAAAACGCGTGAAGATGAGATTGTAAAGGTCCTCTGCGCATGGGAGAAGAACCTCGGTTCGACTCCCCGCTGCGACAGAGTTGCAAGGAGGCAGTTGTGTAGAACACCTATCTAGGGGTGGCCTACACACGCGTGTGAGTTTGACTCCACGTGGGCTTGAGAGAGTCAGGTTTATCCTGACTGGAGAGCTGCTGTGTCCCGTCCTACCTTGACTCATCCTTTGGAGTGCGCTTGTCGCATTAGTCAAAAAAAAAAATTAAATATATTTATAAGGAATGAGAGTGGGACGTATATGGTGGAGGAATTATAATATATGTATATACTATATATATATATATACATATATATATATATATATATATACATATATATATATATATATATATATATGAGTCATTGTTTGAATTCAGTGCATGAATTGGTTTTGAATTGGTTTCGAATCAAGAAGATTGAAAACGCGTGGATGATTAAATGAGGATATATTATACTATATATGTATATATATAACTATATATAGAGTGAGAGATTGTAGAGAAATATCCCATCCTTATGTATACATATATATAACTATATAGTATAGAGAGATATTAGAAGGGAGATGTCTCCAAACCCTAGTAGTAATTGTTTTCTCTGAGCGGCGGCGAGTCATCCACTTCTTCGTGAGAAGTTGAGAGAAAGGAAGAGGGGAAGGGGTCTTCTTCACAATGGGCATCCAGGCATCCGCAAGTAGAGGAAGGGAGACGCAGGGGAGCTACACCTCGCAATAACGCCGCCAGCAAAGCCTTCCCGGAAGCCACGGTATCGCAGGAGAACTTGGCAGACTTCGATATCGACATGGAGTACGTAGCTTCATCGGGACAAGTACAGATCAGTCGGTTGGATTGCGATTAGAGTAAGTGTCTTTGTCTAGCTCCCACCTAGAGATGGGTTTCTTTGGCCCTCTTATTACCTGGTTTGGTATATTCTTGATTGTTATCATGATTGTGCTTGTGGTTATGATTTTTTGATTCCCGGTATGCATGTTTTGTTTGATGTTTTCCACATCTGTGATTGGTTGTTTGGACAAGTTGTCTTTTTGGATGCTCACTGAGCATGCCACCGTGGACCGGGGCATTACTGTGAGACTCGTGGGGCTTGTGTTTAGGTTGGGTCGATATGCGTCTAGATGGGTATGCGTACCCATGGAGCATAGCCACCTGTCGTTCGGTACTTGACCACTGAGGCACGTGGCACTTATGCTAACCGTGGAGGTATGATTGGATGAGTTTAGGGGGCCCCGTTGTTTGGTTTCTTGTGCTGATCTGGTTATTTTCTTGATATGATCCATATCTTGACTGAATGTCCTGATTTGTCTATCTTGACCCTTTGGACAGTGCTCATCGTGATTTCTCTGCAGAGCACTTACTGAGCTTTCCTTTCGAAAGCTCACTTCACTTTCTTTTTCCCTTCCAAGTTAAGAGGAACAGATGGCTCAAGATTTGGGACTGCGCGTGGGACTGGGATAAGATGGAGAGGTACGAGGACCTCAGGTTGAGTGTGAGAGAATTTGTTTGTAGGACCCATGTAGGACATGATTTTGAATAGTTTGTTATAGGGTGAATTGAACCCTTGTGATTTTAAATTCCGTTGTATAACTTTCATATTGTTATATATGACATTTTGATTATTTTATGTTATCTGCTTCTATTACTTAGGCCTTGTACTTGAGTGGGGCCCGTCTCTACTTGGGTACGGCCGGTCTGTTGACGTGCCCGAGGTCCCGGAATCCGGGTCGGGGCGTTACACCTTTAATTGTGTTCCATTATCATTTAAGATTTTTACACTTAAGTCCATAACTTTTTCATAAAATCCATTTCCCTCTTTCCCTTCCTATTTAATTTTTGTATTCCTCATAATTAACTCATTTATCCCATTTTCCATCTAATTAATTCTTTTATCCCTCATCATGACTTAAATCACCCATCTTGCCCTTATTTAATGGGTATTTCAGATTTTCGAAAAAATCAGGTCTTTACAATCTCCTTTTTCTCTCCTTCGTCAAGTGCCAGCCAAAACCTTCATAAATCTCTCATTCTTATCTTCTTTTTGTCTTTCTCCTCAGTGCCACGAGTTTCCGCCTCTTCTCAACATCAAGTATCCAGCGGCCGTCGGGAAGAGCAACAATCCAGAGTACCCAGAGACCATTTCCAAGTGCATAAACCGATGTGAACTTCTCTCGACTGAAAGTGTTTATTATTTTGGGTTTAGGGTTCGGGATATTGTGATTGATGTCTATTTTTAGATTCTAGGGCATCGATTGCTTGTAAAAAGACTTTCCAACTTTGATTCTGAACCAAGGTAGAAATTAATGTCCTATTTCCCATTCTCCTGAGTTTAGATATATGAGTGTGTTGGAATAATGGGTGTATTGTCTCTTGATTCTCTGTTTTCTCAATGAGAGTTACTGTTAGGGGACCAAAACATTCTAAAAGTTTGCGTTTATTTTTCTTAGCTTGCTTAACAGCTATCTCCAATTAGAGGACAGGTGTCACACTAGGTAGGTCAGGGAATGAACCCCGAGCCTAAGGCTGTGTAATCTAAGAATTAAATCATAATCGAACACTAATATTATGAAAACATCAAGTCAAATCCAACAACAGTACAAATCTTAAAGTTATACAACACGAGTCTGCTTAGGAGTTTATAATTTTCCTCAAATCAAACACACTAAATTCAAATACAACATAAGGGACCCGACGGTCAAAGCCAACTAAGGGTAGATAGGACCATGTCCTTCACTCTATTATCATGTACCTGTCTACTACCTGCAAAATGTCACACAACAATAGGGTGAGCTACAGGAGCTCAGTGTGGTACGAACACAACTGTCAGAAATAAACATACCTGTATGTCATCGACAAATAGGAATTTAAAGTAAAGTAAAGATATAAACTGAACAGTAATAAAGTATGAAGATAAAATGCAAAATATAGATATGAGAGTCGATGCGTTATCTTCAATCAATTTACATGAATATGCTAACATCAATGGAAAGCCAAAGACATGCACATATGAGTTTCTTTAATCATTTATCATCAGTACCGGAAATGATTTCCATAATTGTCCTGGTTGACCAATCAAAGCCAATAGCCAACATAGTTGGACCAATCAACAACCGGAAGGTTGATAATATGTGAAATCAAATCATAATCATCAATCATATTAATGTCAGCTACACCCCTACTTCCATACTGCGGAACTAGAGTGGAAACGAGCGGACCAATCAACACCCGATAGCTCTCCGGTCGGACCAATCAACAGCCGTTGAGCTATAGTATATATACGTATACTAGGCACCAGATGGGTACGGAAAGGGGGTTTTATTCTTTGAAAACAGGAGGGTTTGGAAACAGATAGTTTGGACTAAAAATCAGAGTTATAAAAACCACCCCTTCCCTATCTACTATCGTACTCTCTTGCTCTATCATAGAGCCACCACTGGTGCAAACAGATATGTGGGTACGGTGTAGTGCATTAATATTTCTATCAATCTCTCATTTTCTATTTTTGAAATGTTTGTGTTTTTTACATGCATTTCGAAAACAAGTTTCAAATCCCAAACACTATCAATAAAGTCATGCTTGAACATCCAAAGCATTTTATGATAATTAATAAACTCATAACATTAATTCTCAAATAAATAAGTATGATGAAAATACGGAAGAAATACGGTAAATTTCTAGTTGTGTTCCCTCACATGAGTTTGAGTAGTCTCTAAGGCTAGCTAGGTCCTTCAGCAGCAACAGCCTTGCTTTTGTCTTTTCCTTTTCTTTAAAATCAAAAATACGGAATTTCAGGAATACGAAAACTATATTCTTATGTTATACTCTAATTAGACTCGTTAGAGTATGATAATTTCATCAAATTAAATTGAGCATGATTTCTCTTAGCATGAACTTCGTATTTCTAAAGAATTAAAATACAGAATTGCTCAAATAGAGGATTTAGCTTTTCTTCATCCTAAACTCAATTTAAGAGCTTCTAACATGCTCCTTAAAGGTGATTAAGTGCTAAGCATGATCATGGGAGATTAATCAAATATAAATACTTAAGATTTTCTACAAAAATTCGGCAGCACCTCCTCTATTTGGAGGGCCCCAAAATTATACAAACGTACACATATATATGGTATTCAAATCTACAACTCATTTAATCCCGTTTTCTATAGAGCTAAAGCATATATTCATACAATTCTTGACTTCAAATATGCTCCCAAATCATCCCCTGTCCATGCCCTAACCACCGACCATCTCTATAACGCATTCAAATACCGATCTAACATTGATTATGCCATTCATTTACTTATGCAACCATTTACTCTCTGATTAACATACCGTGCTCAAGATCTTGTGGATTCACCAAAGGTTGCTCGCCAAATGTTCGGGCCCTCGCCATAGATCGGCTCAATTACTGGGTTCGTGGCAAAGAGGAGAAGAACCTGGTCAACGTTCAGGCCGCCGGACTGTTACCTCGCCGAGGCCGGGTTCCTCGTCGGAGCAAGAGGAGAAATGTAGCTCTGGGTCACCGGTCGCTCGTTCTGGGCTCTGCTCAGGAGGAAGGGAGAACGGAGGAGTGGGGCTCGGTGCAGGCTACCGTCGAGCTCCCCGGTAGTACACCGGCGGACGGGCGCAGATCGGGGTCGGTCGAGAGAGGAGAAGGAGGAGAAGCTTGGCCTGAGTACGCACAGGGGCACATGCGCATAAGGCTGGTGGAGGAGCTGCGGTGGTTGTGCGTGCAGGGGAGCGGATCTCGCCGGATCGGGGGCCTCATCGGGCGCTGTCAATCCGAGGAGAGGCCTGGCTACGGAGGGAGACGATGTCAGCTGGTCGGCTGGCCAGAAAGGCGTCAGGCGCGGGTAGGGCACCTGTGAAGTCAAGGAAGAGAAGAAGGGGACAGGAGGCTCGTGAGAGATGGGGTTAAGAACGAGAGGCTTTTTCTCTCTCTCTCTCTCCCTCTCTCACCTCCTCTTATAAAACTTAGAGTACTTTTAAAAGTATTAGTAATTTAATTAAATTATTATTTAACTCAATTACTGTAGGAACACGGGAGATAGAAATTTTTCCGACCAGATCCGTTTCTTACCGATCTATATAATTAGTGTAATATTTTATTCGTTTATTAGTTAATTCATTCTTTACGTCTTTTCATTTAGTCACGGACCCACTGTAACTTCATGGGTCACATTTACACGCCCAATTGAGATCCATATTTTCCGGCTTTTGACTCGGCCAGATGTATTTTATCGGGACTCCAATTTTTGTCCAGTATCTCCGACTTAGTTAATCTAGATTAATTAACGCTTAATGAATTTCTAAATTAATTAGCCGGGATTATCCTTTCAATCCACCTCCAACTGAAAATGTCTATATGGCCTGGCCCAATATGGCCTTCTCTGGCCAAAATAGTTGCTAGAGTGGATTTTAGATTCATTAATTCCTGATTTCCCTTAATTGAGTTTGAAAGTAATTAATTCATTTTCTGTGCTAATTAATCTCATGGAAATTTTCTCAAATTTTCTGATTATTTATTTAAAAATTTTGGGGTGTTACAACTTGCGTGTATTTTTTCAAAGTTTGTGTTTATTTCTTGGAGGTCTACATTTATTTTTTGGGGGATTGCGTTTATTTTAGGCTATTTGTTTATTTTTTAGGGTTTGCGATTATTTTTTTATAGTTTGTATTTATTTTTCCCGAACCTTTAGCATATCGGATGTTCACAAAAGGAGTTCTGGCAAAAATATTTATTATTTTAAGAAAGCATTTATTATAGAGTTTTTTACTTGCCACCCCCTAAAAAAATATCCAAATCACTTATCACCCCCCACTTTTTAATAATACCCCATAATCCCCTCCTTTATTTTTATTTTACTTGCCACCCCCTTGACTAAAGTTTTATACTTTAACTTAGGTTAAATATAATACCTAAGGTTATAATATATGTAAATTGACAATTTTAACCTTTTTGTATATAATATCGTTTTTAGTCAATTTTCTCACCTTTTCTATTTTTAATAATTCTGAAAGATGTATTTTGTGGGTGATAAAATGTATTATTATTATTATTATTATTATTATTATTATTATTATTATTATTTCCGTCTTAAAAATTTTTTTTAATGAAAATCTAATTATTTTGTTTACTTTGAATATCTTACAAATAATTTTTTAATGTATATTTTTAAAATTTTAAAATAATATATATGTTAATCATATGTTTTTTATATATTTAATATAAATTTATTAGTAGAAATTATAACCCTTTTCAAAATTTCTTAATTGTTTATTAATCATGGGTAAATAACAATTATGAAAAAAGGGTAATTTTTCCACTACTTTTATTTTTAAATGTTTTTTAAAAACTATTTAAAACCTTTAGTTGGGATAATTAACTCAAGGGGTGATAAGTAAAATAAAAATATAGGAGGGGGTTATAGGGCATTATTGAAAAGTAAGGGGGTGGCAAGTGATTGGTTATTTTTTGGGTGGGGTAGCAAGTAAAAAACTCTTTATTATACTAGTTAAACACTTATTTTATGAATTTTTTGCTTATTATTTTGTGAAAGCATTTATTATTATGCGAAAGTATTTATTATTCTGTGAAAGCTTTTATTTTCATAGTTTCCACTTATTGTTTTGCGAAAGCATTTATTATTTCACAATTGCGTTTATTTGTCAAAGTTACCGTTCCTTACCAAAAATAAATAAAAATAACGAAAACCTCAAAATAAATTAATAAATAAATAAATACCTCAAAAAAATAAATACAAACCCCCAAAAAATAAACGAATACAGCAAAAAAATAAAAGGTAACCGCAAAAAATAAACACAAACGCTAAATAATAAACCCACACACCCTTACAACTAGACCAATAAACGAAGATTACAATGTTGTATTAATAGGAAACTGAATCAATCAAGAAGGATTGATATATACTTTACATGTTTGAGGAGATTACAATCTCATTCAAATAGGAAATTGAATCAATCAAGCTCTTTAAATTGAATCAATCACGAACAACTGAATGACAATAAATATACACGAATATCCCAAAAAATAATTCGCTGATGCTTAATTAGGATCACTACTCTATAGATCCCCACTGATATTGCTCATAACTAAATGACAATAAATATACACGAATATCCCAAAAAATAAATGGATACCCCAAAAAAATAAACACTAACCCAAAAAATACACGCATACCCACGAAAATAAACAAAAATTCCAAAAAACAAAAACCCAACAAACAAATACATAACGTTTGGGAAGACATACACCACTCTAATCAATCCGGAAGCTTCCAAACTCTAACGTTTGTATTTTTCCTCTAACACATATTGATACTCGGCCAATATGGTAAACTCTAAAACATGACCTTCTTCTTTATACCTTACAAAAAGCAAAGAATGTCTCCATTGGCAACCTGCAAAACAAACAGAAACCTTGCAAGCAAGCTGTGGGAGCCGAAAACACAAATCTTCCTCCAAGCTTGCTGGAAATGCAATGGAAATGCAGAAAACTTGTTGGCCAAGAAAAAGAAATGGAGAGATGATGTGACTGTGCAGGAGATCTCCCGCTGAAGCAACCAATAGATACATGAGTAAATTTGACATTTTTCAAAAAAAAAAAACATAGCAGTCCACTAACATGATAGACCGGCGAGGAAGAATCTCAAAAAGTAGGGACATACAAGAAAACTGAAAAGTCAGAGGGACTATCTAGGAGGTTGAAAATATGTCGACGATTGCATGGTAATTTTCCCTAACAACAACAACAACAACAACAACAATAATATTAAGAGAAAAAGAATGGTGAAGAACATGGTTTTAGATTTCAGAGGTGACCAAAATATTTTTTTTCTTATAGAATACAGGGATTCTATAGTAATTTTTCCCTATAAATGTTTTACTAAACAACTCATAATAATTTTTACTATGTAATATTGTATTACATAGGAAACAGGCCCTGAATCCCAAAATATCAGGGTTAATTCCATAATGGTCCTCAACTTTGACCAAATTTCACTTTGGTCCCTCAACTTCAAATCGTAACAAAATCATCCCCCGACTTTCAAAACGTAACAAAACGGTCCCATTAGTCGGTTGTTGGTTCTAAAGGTCTGATGTGGCGGTTACATGCTAACTCACCATGCCATCCTGGACGCTGACGTGGCAGTAAATAGTGGATTTTTCATCCTCAATTTTATGATTTTTCACGGCTGGTCCCTTAACTTTACGGTTTTTCACGGATGGTCTCCTAACTTTAAGTTATTTCATGAAAGGTCCCTCATCTTTTTATATGTTCAAAAAAAGTCCAATTAACACATATTTGTTAGAAAAAAGTGCAGTTAACACATTTGGAATAATGGGATCACATTCCAATCAAAATAACGGTGCAATGAACATATGAAAGAATTGTAAACACATTTACAAAATTTTTTAAATTAGATATTAGTCTATGATGTATTTATTTAAACTAAATAATGTGATAAATACTTTGATTTTATAAATAATATTTTAAATGTTATTATTTCGAATTTAAATTCAAAATTTTATTCATAAATAAATTTAATTAAATAGTAACCAAAAATAAAAATAAATGTAATTAAATATTAATGGTGAGTTCTCCGTGTTCATTCATGAATCTTTAACAAGGTTAATTTTGTATTGTAAATAAACAAATTCAAGGTGAAAGGAAAGAGAAAATAAAAGTGCTTCACTTTAAATGATTAGCAACAAAAATAACCCACATCAAAATTGTTTATTTAAAAAATATTTGATATCCCCCAACCAAAAAATAGTTTAAAAAAATTGATGGTTTTAAGAGTGAAAATAAAATGTAATGGTTATTTTTTATTAATAATAAAAGGTCTGGATGGTGAATAGAATTCTTCCATAAATAAAAGGAAATAATTAAATTCACTATTAAACATATGAATGAGAGGGAGATAAAAATATTTATAATAATTATAATACTTCATCAAAGAACCACTAGTCTAGCGTTATCTTGGTCCCGTATATTAAATAATTCATTTGATATATAAAACTTTCAAATTTGAGCCCACATTTTCATACCGGAGGAATCAAGGATGTTGGTCACTTAATGCTACATTTCTTAATGTTACTCTATGAAGGGGTTTATCCCTTATATTAGAAAAAAATTTATTATAATAGAGTTTGCATGGCTTTAATGCATTATTGTCAAGTAACAAAGTGGCCTGCTGTCCTTGTCCCTCGCCAGGACATTTTGACAGGTGTGTTGTGGTAGCTAAGAGTTAGGTCTCATTGCTTTGAATTCTTTGTCCCCTATGTTTCCTTATCAGGTATAATCCAATCCAACCATGATTTGTCACTGTGAATGTCTGATCTCTCACCCTCAGCCAACTCTTTTTTTTTCATTATAATATTATTATAATTATTGGTTAATAAATAGTTTTATTAAAAAATAATAGTATTAATAAACAAGTATTAATACGAATCTATGGTTGGATGTTTTATTCCTATTCTGGTTTATTGTTGCTATAAATATTTCCTTTTTTATTTTTATCATAAAATATATTTCTTTATATTCCATGTAATATATTATTTCTAGCAAATGGTCCTCACTGTACTCGGCATTTTGTAAAAAGTAATGTTTATATAATTTAATAAAATTTTAAAAATATATATAGTGTATAGAAAAGATAAATTTTATTCTTTCACATAATGACCGAATTTTCGTATGATAAACATGAGAATCAAATTTTAAAATATAGATTTTTTTATTCAGCAGTAATAAACTTTTACATTTGATCATAATAATAATATAATTCATATTTAGTTAATATGGCATTTAAAGTCAGGGGCCTTGTTTGATTGGACTTTTAACCAAAGGAAACTAACGGAAACCTAAAAAATTGGTTTCTATCCAAAAAAAATCCCTCACATTTTACATATCTTTAAAAGGTCCGTCTTCTTTGACTTAATTTCCAACTAATGGAGTTAAATGATTGGATGAAATTACTAGAATGCCACTCCACTCTTTAATGGACCGTTCCTTGGAACTCTGCGCACGACTAGATTTGTAGGTTGTCGGTCTCCCAAATGCGTATTTAAGTTGCCCATCCATTTGTTTTCTAAAACTTAGTCTCCTCAACCCCATGAGTTTTTGGAGCTCTTCTCCCTATCTTCGCAGAGTCTAGTATCTATCAATATAGTTGGGAAGACCATCTAGAAGTGCATAGACCCAAGAAAAGCCTCTCCTAAGAAAAATCTTCTGTTTTTTTGAAATTCAGTTGTGAGTCCGGTAATCCGTGATAAATACAATCCACACAAATGTAACAGTCCACACAATTCAAATACAATCCAAAAACCTATTATATTTTTTAAATCTAATTTTAAAAAAAAAATCTAAAACCTAATTCTTCATATGAATCAGATCTGATTCCCAGTCTAGCAGTCCATGAGTCCTCAATCCGACAATCTTTCTTCTTCTTCTTCTTCTTCTGATCCTGCAGTCCCTCTTCTTCATCATCAAGTCCGACAGTTCCTCTTCTTCTTCTACTTCAAAATTAAAAACCTAATCCAAACGAAGAACACAAGAACATTAAGAAAAAGGTTAAAGAAACAAAACCTAGACCAAATCTGGAGGGCCCTAGCACCTTACTTGACTTGCGTAGCTCCAGCGATTCAAGTTGCCAAGCCTACTGACGTCGGGCGGGGTAGCGATTATCCCGCGGGCTAGCCCGATCCAAGGACCGCAAGGAAGAACAAACGAAGAACCAAAAGAACCAAAGAAAATACTCTAAAATTCAGGAAAATATTATTACTAAAAATTCAATAATGAAAAACTAACCCACAAGTCGGGTTAAATAGTCTCAAAAGATTAACCTAGAAACCTTATCATCTAATCTAAATTTGCTAAAATTGATAAATTATTATTTAAAACTAAACTTATCTAAATTTAAAACTCTAAACAAATCAGATAACTCATAAAAATCTGAGATCAAATCGGATTCAAATCCTATCCTAATTTGGCACATGAAATATTACCAAAAATAGAAAAAAGACCGAAAACCCTAATTTAGCGGATTAAATATTTCTAAAAATTAAAAAAAAACTAAAATTCTCTCTAATATGACGTCCCATGTCGTGCGCGCCGCAAAGAGTTTTCCGAGTTGGGGTCGAACGCTCGATTCTAATATCGGTAGCCAAAGTTATGGCCAAAATACCAACCCACACCCAAAACCGACCCAATCTTGAAATTGACTCGATAACTTCATGTCTTTAAGTTGACCCGCCAACGCGGTACCAACATTTGACTCGAGCCTCCTGCATCAATCACCCTGGGTTGGAAAGAACTCGACCCCGAGTTCGACTGCACCTCTGTTGGTAGGTCTGGATCTCCGTGCTTGATCTCAATCAAAACCCTAGAGACAGAAAGTAGGTTAGTAGAGTTGGTTACCGAGCCAGGGGGATTTTCCTCCCATCGAGATACAATTTCCTCCTCGTAGTCATCGTAGATGGGTGAGATCTCCTCCTCCACATCATTGTTGAAGATGGGCAAAATCTCCTCCTCCGCATCATCGTTGAAGATGGACGAGATCTTCTCCTCCACATCATCGCCGTAGATAGGTTGGTAGATGGGTTGGCCAAACCTCTGATCGCTATGATTATGGTGCTGGACTTCCTCAGCCGGAAACTGCCCACGACAACCACAATCAAAATCGATCACCGCCAGACGCATTGATAATTTCTTGACTTGCGTTTGCAAATCTTTGATCATCAAGCGTTGGGTTAACTCCGCGACTTGCCTTTGTAGATCCTTGTTCATCGCCTCCAGGGCGCTCAGGTCACGGTACTGGACTTCCTCAGCCGGAACCTGTACAACCCGACGACCATGACCACCAGTCATTGATGTCGATAATGACGCTTCCCAGGAAGATGATGAGCTCTGGTACCAACTGACGTCGGGCGGGGTAGCGATTATCCCGCGGGCTAGCCAAATCCAAGGACCGCAAGGAAGAACAAACGAAGAACCAAACGAACTAAAGAAAATACTCTGAAATTCAGGAAAATATTATTACTCAAAATTCAATAATGAAAAACTAACCCACAAGCCGGGTTAAATAACCTCAAAAGATTAACCCAGAAACCTTATCATCTAATCTAAATTTGCTAAAATTGATAAATTATTATTTAAAAATAAACTTATCTAAATTTAAAACTCTAAACAAATCAGATAACTCATAAAAATCCGAGATCAAATCGGATTCAAATCCTATCCTAATTTGGCATATGAAATATTACCAAAAATAGAAAAAAAGACCAAAAACCCTAATTTGGCGGATTAAATATTTCTAAAAAAAAACTAAAATTCTCTATAATATGACGTCCCCATGTCGTGCACGCCGCAAAGAGCTTTCCGAGTTGGGGTCGAACGCTCGATTCTGATATCGGTAGCCAAAGTTATGACCAAAATACCGACACACCCAAAACCAACCCAATCTTGGAATTGACTCGATAACTTCCCGTCCTTACATTGACCCGCCAACTTGGCACCAACATTTGACTCGAGCCTCCTGCATCACCTACCAAGCTCGACGAACACCTCTAATCCTCCGCCGAACATCTCCTCTGAGCTCGTCGAGCCCGCCAAACACCTACAAAGCCACCAGGCTCCGCCACTCTAGGTCCTTCACTCCAGTGTGCCCCTGTGTGCCATGGCTTGTGCCTGTGCTTGTGTTTGTATAAGAGAGAGTCAGAGAGTCTCTCAATCAGAGAGAAAAGATTCAAAAGAAACTAAGTCTTTACTTCTTTTTAAGGAATCAAGGATTAAACAATTTACAATTGTTAGTGAATAGTGAGTGCCTCACAAGCATGAGCTAACTAACTTTGAATTTGAACAGAAAGTTAAATGCTAATGATGTCCTGATAATCAAGTCTTCAAGTCTTTTGTATTCATACCTGGTCAGATCTTTCAATTTTTGTTGTGTATTCTCCAATGGCGTTGCTATTTGTCTCGTGTCCTCTTTTATCTTGTAGTCTGTCTTCAGCATCCAACCAATCCTTCAAGCATATGCATATCTCCAAAGAAGCTTTGTTCAACTGGCTCCTTTTGTCATCCAGTATCCTGTTCCCTTGATTAAGATAAAAATATAATGTTATTATGGACACTAGTAGAGTTAGAAAATCACGTACCATGGCAGCTAACACAAGACAATTATGCTCCTATTGTTTCCACCATGACAAAATATTAAAATCATTAATTTCGACATTAGTGAGGAAATGATTAAAATTATTTGTTAAATAAAGATTTAATTCATGCAAAAAAGTAGTAGAACTAGAAGAGAAGGAAGAAGAACCACTATATATTAGTTTCATCAAACTTAATAATTGTAAAGGAATTTTACTTTTTTTGTGAATATTTTCAAAATCACCAATTTCAATTTTGTTTTGGTATTTTATTACCATAAAATTGATTATAAATATTATACATTTGATAAAACAAAGATCTATACTATTCTTTCAAAGAACTATGATCTATACCCATAAGTTCATCATATAAGTCCATCGTAAAAATCCACAATCAATTTTAAATCAAAGATCTAGTATGCAAGCCAAAATATAAAGTTGGTCAATTATTCCAAAATATTTTTAAAATTTTTCTTCCATCGAAGCAACAATAGAAGAAAAACCTTCAACATATCTATATTTAGAAAAACTTCACTAATATAGTATAATTGCAGCATAGTTATAGAAGAAATAGCATAATAAACACCAAAAAAATAATTGTTGCATTATAAAAAATTTCTAAAAATTTACTAATCATGTTTCCTACTAATCGGTAATTTGAATTTCTATAAAATGTTTGTGAACCTTGCTATCTATATGGGGAAAAGTAGGGGTGAGCTAGAAAGCTCTGTAGCACTACTAAAAATAATGCAGGCGGTATGCCAAATATATTTCAACAGATAGAAACCAGAATATAAAGAGATCAGTATGTATCGGAATATAATCCCCAAAGATAAATCCCAACAAAACTCCAATATGTCAGGAAAACAGAATAAAACTCATAATAGCTCATATCGCTGAGCGCAGAATAATTGTTGAACAAAAAACTCAAAATAATCGAATAAAAACCGTAAAACTACATCTCTCTGACGGAAGAAATATAATATAACAGAATACATAGCAACGGCCGTGGCCGGCATGTAACAGAACATAATATTAACGGTCGTAACTGAATCTTCGATGGCAGTCGGAGCGGACATGAATGTCCAGTTGCACTACTAACAAAAGACATTTGCACACAACCAGAGTTTATGCCCACTGGCGAGGCCCAGAAACAGTTCCACAATTTATACCCCTATGGGTTGGTCTAGAAATAGTTTCAAGGTTTATACCCCCTAGCTAGGTCCAGAAATAGTCATGTATGCAGTATATGAGATGTATAAAATCACATATTACCGAACAGATCTGCATGTTGAAGAAAATAAATAATTCTCGAACAATAGATAGAAATACATAAATTCTCAAAATTCTCAGAAATAGAATAGGTACAAGATGAGGGAACCCATAATCCATCTAGATAGAAAACATTTAGAAGGAAAGCCAAGTTCATTGACTTTTGGCTTTAATGGAAATAAACAAAATTAAAACATTTAAGAAAATTAATTATATTTTGAAAGTAAGGTATTTGAGTTAAATATACTCACATTAAGTTTATAGCAAGGTAACCTAGTCTGTGTACCCAACAACCCTAACGTAAAGAAAGACATTCTGGAAGAAGATCACTATTCGAGCTATATGATCTACCCTAGAGGCACCAAAATGTATAGAGGAATGAAGAGCCACTACTTGTGCAATAATATGAAGAGAGAGATAGTCACATTCGTGGCTTAGTGCCTTACCTATCAGTAGGTGAGACGGAGCATCAAATGCCAGCAAGACGTCTGCAACCTTTGCCAATACCTAAGTGGAAATGGGAATATATCACGATAGACTTCGTGAGTAGTTTTCCTCGATATTGGTGAGGACTTGATTCGATATGGGTCATAGTCGATCGATTGACCAAGTGGGCGCACTTTCTGCCTCTGAAGACTGGGAATTCTTTGAAGAAGTTGGTCGAGCTATATAAAGAGGAGGCCATATGACTGCATAGTATACCTACATCTATCACTTCTGACCGAGACACTCGGTTTGTCTCAAGATTATAGGAGAGTGTGCATTCAACACTGGGCACCTTACTAGCATTCAATATCACATTCCATCCTTCGACGGACGGCCAGTCTGAGAGGACCATTCATATTCTGGAGGACATGCTTTGGGCGTGTGCTCTCGTTTTCACCGGCTCATGGGACCGACATCTACCTTTGTCATAGTTCACCTAGAAAAATAGTTATCAGGCATGCATCCATATGACACCATACGAGGCTTTGTATGGGTGCAAGTACTGATCTCCTACTGTTAGGATGATGTGGGAGAGCGAAAGCTCCTAGGCCCAGAGATCATGCAACTTACTATGGACAAAGTAAAGCATATAAGGGAAAGACTTAAGACTGCTCAGAGTCGTCAGGAGAGCTATGCAGCCAAGCACTGCTCAGACTTGGAGTTTCAGGTAAGTGATATAGTGTTTTGAAGATGTCACCCATAAAGGGTGTGATGAGGTTCAGAAAGAGTGGGAAGCTCAACCCACACTATATTGGACCTTTTGAGATACTGGAGCGAGTTGGATTTGTCGTATACAAGTTATCCCTACCTGTTGAGAGCATACACATACTCACGCAAGCGCACGTGTTGTCAAAGTAATAATATTTATATCTGTAAGTCCCGATCGAACACAAGGAGTGGGATGCTAGCTAACTAAAACTAGATAAGGATAGTTATACTAAATCAGTGGAAAGGGTGATGATCCCGGCAAAGAAAGATCTCAAGTCAAATCAATAACGAAGGGATAAAGGATCGAGAAGACGCTTAATAATGAGGATCTAGGAATGTATGGGGATCATACTTGATTAAGATGTTCTCTAGTGCTTAATGGAGTTACCTAGTTGTAGAGGTAAGTGCGCTCCGGGCTCATCATACAGATTTCCTGTCACTAGAAATACACTACAACTCCTCCTGTCATGAGGTTGAAGTGTTGTTGAACCTAGGTGTTAAACCTTGCCCATGGAAAGCTAATGTATATGTCCATGCGAATGAAACTTCGGGTTGTCACCCCGACTTCCACCTTGTACATTAATAAACTTCGACACTAGTCTAGGACTAACACGTGTTAATTTGTCGTTACTATATCACTAACGGTTCAAGGAGATTGCATCACAAGCATACCACATAATAACTAGTAAACCCAAGTCTTCATCCCATACAACCCTAGAACAAAGATTCTAGCCTAGCATCATGGAAACTAAAGCAAAACAAACATTAAGTTCATTCGACAACAGATTCATGTTCAAATACAAAGACAAACTCAAATAGAGAGCAATGAAAGATGATAGTTGTCCTTAGGTCTTCTGTGAAATCCAAGATTTCTATTATCTTGAATAAATGGATTTTCAATATTTTGGTAATTGAAATAATTTGATTTATTTGAAATGGGAAGGTTTATTAAGTAAAACCCTAATTTGGTTTTAATTGGGTTTACCAAGGACTTTTTGGTAAATAAGTGTGATTGGAAACTTAGAAAGGAATAAATAACTTTGGAATAAACTCATGATAATAGATTGGTGACTTATTAAATCTATTAAAGGAAACTCCCAAGTTTAGAATTAATAGGAGTTGATTGAGAGAGCAGGGAATAATTGATTTAATTCCTAATTGAAATAATTGGGGCGGACAGGGACCTTTCCGTAATTAAGAAAGTTTTGAGGACTGGAAGGGAATAGTATCCCTTTCTCTGGAGAGGGACCTTCATGTAAAAGTTATAGAAAAAGGGGGATTTGTTTGCAAATGTACGAGAAAGAATCAGGGAGGGGGTGTATGGAAGAAACCAACAACCAGGATTAAAAGATCAAGAGATGGAGAATAAGTTCAGGGCGATCGGAGAAGATCTGGCGTCCACTCTCGTATACAGAGTCAAGGATGCAAGCCTCCCTACAGTGCGGGCAAATCACGTCCGCTCATCTAAGGACATGTTTTAAGTTCTAAGCATTGGGAAATATTTGGGCCGTTGTCGTGATCTTGGGTACTCGAAGTGATCCAGGCCACTTATCTTGGATCTTGGAGTAAGTTCGAGGCGCTTCAATCTTATCTATCCGTCCATCGTCAAATGATCGACATCGTCTAATCGAACAGTGTTTAAAATCCGAGGCACGAGATCTAATCGAAAGCCCTTGGATTTCCAGGTGCCAGGTGTTGATCCCTGCCGTTCATCCGAGCGCAACTCGATCACGAGGGACTCTGTTATCTCTTCTCCAGCCAGCGGGCCACCACGATCACGATCGGATCATCTCGCCACCGTCGCCACCGGATCTGCAAATATGGAAAGAAGAGGATTTTGCATGAGTGGATCCCGTGTGATCCCTCCCGTGAGCTCCTATAAAAGACTGAGGTACTTCGAACCCTAGAGGCATCACACAGTGGCGTCGAACCATCTTCACTTTTGAGAGAGAGAGAGTAAGGGCAGTGGAGGAGAGACTCCTTTCCGACGGAACAAGGAAAGAAGGAGGAGAGGGAGACGGGAGACGTTGCGGTCAGGGCACCCACCGGTAGAGTGCGAGAATCTTTCAGTGCAACCTCACCGTGAGGTTCTCGTCGGACTGTGCAATCGGTGAGCTTTTCCTTCTTGTTTTATTTTATTCTCCGTCCAAGATAGGCATGCATGCATTTAGTTCTAGAAGTAGAGGTCAGAGGGGTTCCCATACCTTCGTCTGTCTTCGGTCACAGGACTGGACGCCGGTGAGGGAGGGTTGGACAGCGAGCAAGCATGCTCCGACAAGGGAGGAGGGACTCAGCGGTTCTCCTCTCCAGGAGGAGCTCGTGGTGCGCAGAGGCTCTCGGAAAGGTGGAGGCATGGTGGTGGTGGATAGGCATCGGTCGTCCTCAGGCTCACTGGCAGCCACCAGGCAGACTGAGCGCACCTCCACCTCAACGGCCTGCAGCTGAGAGGAAGAAGAAGACCAGATAGAGCTTAACGGGTTGGGCTTAATCATATGTGCATTAAAACATGGTCGAGTTCAGTCTGAATTAGTTAGATAATAGATGGTTGAGTTTGATCTAGTGATGTGGGTTTGAATTGATTTTAATTCTCAACTGGTTAGCTAATATGATCTGGGTCCGAATTTAAGTCAAAGGTAAACCGGTTTTGATCAAATCAAACTTGAGTTAATTTGATTGGGGTTGATCCATTGCGGCCTGGTCTAGAATTTTAATTTGGTTCACTTGTTGGGTTTGGGTTAACCAGTTAGCAAGGATTGATTTGGTCCGAGTCCAAATTTAAGACAATCTGGTTGGGCTCGACCAGGTGGGGCTAGCTTAATCAAATAATAATCTAGACCAGTTGGGTCGAATCAAGTTATGTTGATTTGGTCAGGTTGAATTGAGGATTGGGTCTAGTACAAACAAAAAATAAAAGAAACAAAATGGGTGTGTGAGAGGAGATTTGAACCTGAAACCTCTCACGTGGGTTTGGTGGGCCTTAACCACCAAGGCCCTGTTACTTTTGTGATAGAATGAACCTGGTTTATTTAATTAAGCCGGTCTGACCAGACTTATGAATAAAAAGACCAAAAATGGAAGGTAGTGGGATTGGAACCCATAACCTCTCAAATATACAATAGAACCTTAACCACTAGGACATGGAAAGCCAAAGTGATGGTTTCTGGTATTTTAAAAATTAATAAAGTTAGGCCAGGCTGGGTCCAATGGGTCTAATTAGTGCATCGTGCATGTTTAACTAGGAATTTTAAGTTTTGCCGACACTAAATTAAGCTTTACTATCAGGTCGTGACATAGGGTTGGGACAGGCGGGATTTTGCTACGTAATCCCGGTCGACTTTATTGAGGTAAGTACACTTGCCTCGTACCCACTCTTCAGAGTTTCTTTGGTTTTGTTTTTATCAGATTGATGATATTATTGCCTTTTGAGACCATACATGCTTTCCATATTTGTTTGGAATTCTTTTGAGCATGTTGGGTTGTTTTGGGATGTTGGTATCCCTGCTTTGTTGTTTGGTCTTCCGCCCGGATTCAGTGGAGCGTGGGGGTTCCGTTTGGGAAACGTTCAGGGACGAGACACCCTGGCGTTTCGGCTTGCCATGTCAGAGGGATGATACTCTATTTGTCCTGCTCGTCAGTGTGGATGATTCGCTGGCCGTGTCGACACGTACGAGAGATGGCGCTACCGACATGCGACCTGAGGGCCGCACGAACTGAGGGTCGAGATTCCAACAAGTTGCTGATGATGCTAGCCGAGGGAGAAGTCTTGAGGAGCTTTCTTTTGGAACTCATTGCAAAGCTTGAGAGCTGCTGTAGATAGGGGTCGTACCATTGTGATTGTTTGTGGTAGACTCCTAGGAATGGTTTTGTGGTGCGTGTCCCTGTTGTTTGACTTGACTTATCATTTCTGTTGATATCATGATTTTTGAACCCTGCAAGGGGTACTTACTGAGCTTTCCATTCGAAAGCTCACACATTTGCTCTTTCTTTTTTAGATCCCGAGGAGTAGGAGACTTGAGCTCAGGAGCCGATCGAGGGTCGGGGTATTTTGCTGAGGTCCGAGGATCTCTTTTTATTTCTTGGTGTGAGAGACTTTATTTTAATTTTTAGGACCCATTTAGGGCCTGGCTTTTATAGGGCATTTGGACCAATTTATTTTATCTTGTTTCCGCTGAGACTCTTTATTTGGATATTTGAGATATTATCTTGATTTTATGTTATCTGCTGATTCTTAATGAGGCCTTGTAGTTGAGTGAGGTGCGCCTTACTTGCTTACGGCCGGTCTGCTCACGTGCTCGGGGTCCTGGAGGTCGGGACGTGACATCTTCCCTTTTACAAAGCGTTCTTCCCATCTAGATCGTCGATACTATCGTTGATGAACTCCTCCTTGACGCCCTTGGGTCATCAAGCCTTAGCTGCCTCAAAGAGTGCTAAAATCCAAGATAAAGAATTCAGGAAACCCTAAATTCCTTTGTATAGCCGCGACAACCAACGCGTCGACTCTAAGAACAAACACATCGACAAACCCTCTACACTGCGCTGCCTGGGTTTGGTGCTTGGCTCACAATCCATCGCTTGCTAGATCGAGATCTTCGCTACCCCGGTTTTTGAATCCTGTCGCATCTGGTGCAAGAGGGCTCATCATGATCTTCTCAAAGATCACAAGGTGCTGAAGTTGCTAGATAGAGTGAACAACCAGATCATTAGTCGGGTTGTCTATGGAAGGCACACGCTTGATCGGATCCCACACTTCAGTTAGATGGCAACTCAAGTAATCCCACGGGCCAGCATTTTTTTTGTCTCTCTAGTGAACTCACTCCAGAAGCCCTTGAATTGCTTCCATTCAAACGGATCATCGGTCCCCCTACAAGGTAGAGGTTCCGTAGCGCGTCATGAGCACTGGGCAAAGGGTTGGTTGAGCAACTCAAGAGAACCACTCTTACATAGAGGAAATCGCCAGGTTCTTCAAATATTGGTGTAAAGAGGAGGGATTTCTTGAGGTGGTTCAACAAGCGAGAGGTAGCACTCACCTAGTACGTGAGGAAACATATGACCACTTAGATCCTCCCTAAAGGGCACAATGATATTAAGTTTTCCTCAAGGTTGCAAGACAGAAGGAAGGTTCCTGCGTGCAGGAAAGCTTTTTCACTGTCCATTGGGTATTTGTCTCTATCTCGCTCTCTCAACTTTTGCTCTGTTTCATCTGTCCATCTCCCTAAACAGCAGCTCCCGCCAAGTCAATTGTAGCAGCTCCGACCCCTATTGATTAGCAGTCCGGGACAATTCAGTTGCATAGGATGAAGTTTACAAGGTCCATCTCAGGACGAGGAAAGAGCTTACGCAAGGTCAACTCTCCATTATCTTTGGCTGAGCGATATGTACTTCCATGGCACCAATTTGTTGATTCTGAATAACCGACACATCGCCGTCTTTTCTGTTGTTCTGTGGTGCAATCTCGACGCATCGGCTATATAAAGCTAATGCGTCAACCCGAGTTCTGTAGCATTAGTGAAGGCTTGATCTGTCACAGCTTTTTTTATTTCACTTTCGGGTTATCTCCTACTTGTGTAGCTCATCATTGAAGGCCAAGACTCGGCCTTTCCTGAAATCCATACAACTTACTCGAATTAATATCAATTCTCATTAGAGAAGTGCAAACCACTATTAATTCAAGCAAGCTGGCACAAGTTGATCACTTTGTACAATCTAGGCTTAAATGTCCACAATTCACGTAATAAGTACTTATATTTAACCCTAAATAGTAAGCATAAGATCTCCTAAATATGGTTAGCATAGGATGCTAACACTACCTCCAAACTTGGGTCAGTTCCACAACGTATTCCACATCTCCATGTTGAGGAGATATGTATTTGATTCTTCTCATGTCATACAATATGAGCTAGTGGAGCTTCAGAAGGTCATGTCTTAGGAAGAGCGGTAATGCGTGCTCTACAAGTATACGGATAGTGTCAAATAATTTAGTGAACTAAGAAGTCAGATGTCGAACCTATAAAGACTGAGAAATACTAGTACTGACTATCTATCTATTATTTAGTCTATCTGAAATTTGGTGGTGTCCTAAATTAATCTAATTACTAAAACTAAGAAAAATAAAAATTGGAACTCACGAAAGACAGGGTGAAATAGCACGAGCAATCAATCACAAAAGGTAGATACTCGAGCAATGACTTCCCCTCGTTTTCTTATGAAAATATATGGATAGAGATTCCTATATTGATGATTGGAAGGTTTTGGACCTAGAGTTCCTAAAATGTATTAGATCACTCTCTCGAGGCAATTCATACCTAATACCCTCATTGCATGAGCGTTTTGGAGAACCTATGTCTTGGAAGAGTTATAGGAATATGACATCTAAAGGATTCACTCTCCTTGTCACCCGATCTCTCTGTGTACTCACAACTCTCTCTATTGAGGTAGGTCTACACACGAGGAGGTTAATTCTTCACTAATTTCATTATGGGAATCTTTTAGTAGAAAATCATGCAATCTGTTGATTAAGATCTAAAACTGGATAGCTTCACTGTTTGGTTAGGGTTTAATCTTATTTAAATCCTATTCTTTTTTTTATTTAATTAATTTAATCAATATATTTATCAAGTGGTAATGAACAAAAGATCCGTCAAAATTCCACAAATCTACAAAAAGTCCATCCAAGTTTGTTGTTTCCCAAAACATCGCTTCTTTTTACAACATTGATTTTTAAATCCTTCCATCCACTAACAGAGTTATATTTATTCAGATATGATGAAAATGCCCTCAAAAGTATTAATTTAAAACAATGTGATGGTTGGGCCCGCAAGGCATGGATTTAAAATAATGTGGGAAAATGACCATCCAATATGACAAAAATACCCTCCAAGGCATGAATTTAAAACAATGTGGGAAAATGAACTTCTAATATTATGAAAATGCCCTTCAAGGCATCAATTTAAAACAATGTGGGAAAATGACCACTAATATGATGAAAATGGCCTCCAAGTCACGAATACGGCTGAGGCGGTTCCATATTGTGGGAAATGGGCCTTCTAATATGACGAAAATGCCTTCCAAGGCAAGAATTTAAACAGTGTGGGAAAATGACCTCTAATATGACAAAAATGCCCTCCAAGTCACGAATCGGCGGTTGAGGCGGTTCCAAAATATGGGAAAATGACTTTCTAATTTGACAAAAATGCCCTCCAAGCCATGAATTTAAAACAATGTGGAAAATGACCTCTAATATGATGAAAGCTATTTAAACCCGGCTTGTGGGTTGAATTTTATTGATTGATTATTGGGTTATATTTTCCTTTTAAAGTTTCAGAGACTTTTTTTTCTTTGTTTGTCCTCCCTTTTTTCTTGCTCTTTTATCGATCCTCCCTGTTTACCACCGCCCGCAGGTTAATCACTACCCTGCCCGGTGTCACACTATCCTTCCAACCGTAAAGATCAACCATCCACAAAGCTCCAAAGAGCCCCAAAAAGCCCCAAAGAGTTTCGATAACTGTTTCAAACCTGGCATCCAGCTGTAACTGAGTTGGAGTCTTGTTGGATCCGTGCTGGCACTCCACCAAGGCTCAAGTGAATCATAACCTCACTATAAAAGAAGGAACTCCGCTCACCTTTGTCCCAACTAAATATTCGGTAAGTGAGATCGCTGAACAAGCACTTCTCTCTCCTAGAGCTCTCTCCCTCTCTAGTCTCTCTATTCTCTACCTTCCTTCTTGCTCTCTCTCCTCTGGTAATTCCTCTAACTTGAGAGTCGGAGGCTATACGAGGCATGAGCACCCAGTCCTCCCTTCCTTGAAGATCATCTCCTCGCGTAAGTGATTCCTGGAGCATCAGAATATTCTACAAGCAAGGAGCCAGTTCTAAGAATTATCCACAAGACCGATCTTTTCCTCCAAATTCTTAAGGTTCCTCCATCTAGACTGATTTCTCACTCGTTGATCTAGATCTGTCCTGATCCAATGAAATGGCAGATCTCAGCACCAACAATATATATTTTTAATTTCTATTAATGAAGTGAAGTTCATAATTATTTGGATTAATTCAGAATAAGAGTTTAATGTTAATACAAGTTCAAATTTTAAAAAACCTTGCAATTTAATGAACATTAACTCCCTAAAAGAGGTTCATGGTAAAATCACTATATCTCTTCCTAGTAGATAGGGGTGTAAGGAACAAATTGGAAAGAGTTTTTTAGAAACAACCATGCCCAACAAAGACCAAAATCTTTGCTTGGTTAACTTGGGATAATAAACTTATGACCCTTGGTAACCTAGCTAAGAGAGAATGGAGATGGAACAGATCACAGTGCTTCCTTTATGGGTTGACCCAAAAAACAGTGACACATTTCCTCACGCAATGGCCCTACTCAAAATACATTTAAGCACATTACAAGTAGTTATTTGAAATATGGAGCACAACCAACAATATACAAGATATATGGGGGTGACAACATGATTCAAAAACGGGTGGAAAAAGAGAGACTCGGATGGAGTGTGGTGGTCATGACAACCACCTGGAGCTTATAGAGAAAAAAAAACCAAGGATGCTTTCATGATAAACATCGCATTTTCACGAAAACCATGTGGGACATTAATTTTTTAATACTTTCCTGGTTTGATGTAGTGTACACGTCCAAAAAACTGAAATTAGTGGTATTGGAGTTAATAGCAAAATGAAGTTTGATATTCACCTGCGACGAGATGGACACACCACCGGGAGGCGACTTTGAGGACACAACTTAGATCGGGAAAACATCGGTTAGAGAGGCTATTAGACTGAAGAAAAGCCCTAGGGGCCAACTAAGGTCTCCGGGGAACCACTTATGTATTATGTAAACTTTAGTTTCTTAGTAATAAACATGATGTATCCATCATAAAAAAAACACTTACAATTTAGAACTCAAAACAAGTAACATATAGTCCATGAAATTGCAAATAATATTAAAAATAAATTTGTAAATTTGGGTCTATTTTTCATATATTTGGATCTTGTGATATAAGAAAAATTATAAAAAAAAATAATTAGTGTTAGAGGGATTCCCTCAAGCTAAAAGCTTAAACTTATATTAAAAGAGTAGATTGAATTGAAGACTATTGAGTTTATAATCTCACAATTAAGTGAAATAAAGTTTTAAAAAACATAATTGCTTGTGTTTGATAGGGGAATATCCCACTTGGGATTAGAAATAACTTTTGAAAAGTTTTAAATTTTTTGGGGGGAAATTTTAAAGTAAGGGTATTAATGATAAGATAGCTATGTGGCTTCCATGCATTGGTGGGTGGGTCATTATTATATTCTTAAACTTAAATTAAAGTTTTTGACAGGAAAATTTTTTATTGGGGAATGTGTTGAGATATTCCCCTATCAAACACAAGCAATAGGCCCGGTAGTAACTGATATTGTGTAGAAATAAAAAGGGTGATTTTTTTTAAAAAAATTTAATTCAGTCATGTAAACCTCTTTATAATATAAAAAATAGGGAAAATTACTTTGTGGCATCATTTCGTTTTACGATTTTTAGTCCCTCCGACCAAAACTATACTATTAGGTCCCTTTTTTTAAATTTCTAGCTTTTTAGTCCTCTTGGTGACCCAAACCCGTTACTTTTAAGAAAAAACCCCAAAATACCCCTCCCTTTTCCCCAAAACCACATTTTGGTAGACATGACAAGGGAAGCGGTGCTTGACTTTTGGTTAATGGCATCTTTGTATACTTTTCATTCTTGTAATGTAGGAAGCACTCGGTCTTCTTCTCTCCTTCTCTTGGTCTCCTTTTCTTTTGTTCTTTTGAGGAGAACTTGTGTTGGTTTTAGTGTTGTAGAGAAGCGTCTACTGGCAATTTTGGAGTGGAGACCGTTCGCTCAATGGCTTGCAGCGTAATAGATTTCAGGCGTGGTTTCATATCATGCGTAGTATAATTACATTTGTTTACGTTCTTGTTGCGGGGATTTTGATGGAAACCATTTTCGCCAGCGTAATTGAGTCGGAGCTTTATTTTGAGAGAGTTGCGGTCAGGCTGAAAAACATCGGCCACTTATTTCGGGACTTGCAACGATGATCTAATAGCATTAAGCTTGCTTCCTAGGCCATAAGGTTTACTTGTTGTGATCGTAGATTGCCTAATGTAAATATATCGATTTATGAAGTTTTTGATATACGTTTATAACATGTTTAGTACGAGTAGTCAAAGATGGTAAAAAATTTGGTTGAACTAGTAAAGAGTGTAGAGAAATACTAAGCGGTTTGGAGAAATACTAAAGCTAATAGCAATATTAAGCGGTTTGGGAGAAATACTAAGCGTTAATAGCAATACTAAGCGGTTAGGAGAAATACTAAGCGATTAAGGAAATATTAAGCGGTTTGGAGAAATACTAAGTAGTTAATAGAAATACTAAGCACTTTAGAGAAATACTACAGCGATTAAGAAAAATACTAACCGGTTAGGGAAAAATACTAGCGATTAAGAGAAATACAAAGCTTACTGAACACTTAGTAAAACAATTAGTAATGCGATATTAAACACATAGAATATGATTGTAAAGTCTTTAGAGTTCCTTCCATTTCCGGTTATTATTTGGAATCAATGTCCAGTACGCATACATACTCTCAAGCGTAGACGAGAACTTCGCGGTTCAGCTAAGCTTCTCACTATCCAATATCCGCCTCCATAAACCGCGCTTGAGAACACGGAGCGATCCACCACCGGCCTCTCTCTCTCTGTTGAGGGCGATTCGCGGTAACATGTGAGGAATGTATAAAGCTACTGTTTTAAAGCGGTTCCAGTACCTACCGATGGTAAGTCGCGGTTTGAAAGAACCCTCTCGTTTAGAACAAAGATGGTTAAAATTTGGTGCGAAGGGGAGAATCTGAAAATATAGAGTGATTGACTTACCATTTCCTCGTGGCCGACTACGTATATCCCGGTATCGAGATTTGAGTAGTAGGTGTAGTGTCTCGTTTCTTTATCCAAAGCGAGTAGGTGGAAATGTTTGTTCAATGATGGCATAAGAACAACTTCCAAATTTTGGAAGATGTTCTTTGCATCGGCCGTTAGTTTGAGAAGTCATTAAAGTTGTAGGTGTGCTTGACGTTAAAGAGGCAAAGATAAAAGGCACAGTGATGGATCCAGCCTCTTGTACTTCGACGGGTGTCTTCTTGGTCGTCAGCAAGATCAGCATTAAAGACTTCCACGCATTCGGCCGCAGATCTTTCCTCGACCAATGTGTATAATTTGAGCTGAGGTTTATAAATGCTCATTCGTTTCTTCCAAACAATCAGACTAGAAGATAAATAAACAAATTGGATAAATACTAAGCGGTGAAGAAATACTAAGCGGTTAAGAGGAATACCTAAAATGCGATTAAGCGAAATATTAGCGGTGAAGCCAAATACTAAGCGATTAAGAGAAATACTAAGCTGGTTAAGTTGCAATACTAAGCGATTTAAGAGAGAAATACTATGAAGATTGTTCTGCTTTGTATCCGTGCTGAGTTAAGAAAAGCGAGAGTGCTTGCTTCTCCTTGTTCACCGAACCACAGTAGGATGCTTGTTCTTAGGAATGAGAATTTGTCCTCGAGGTTCTACATTTTCTCATGGTAGATGGGCGCCTCATGCATCAATCCACCCGATTCGGAGGGGCCTTCTTCAGCGGAGCTTCTTCCAAATGGGGCCTTCTTGAGGGAGCTTCTTCAATGGGGCTTGTGATGGCCTTCTTGATGGGGCTTCTTGGTGGGGGCTTCTTGGGCGGGGCTTCTTGGCGGCAGCTTCTTGGCGGCTTCTTGTCGAGATTTTGATGGAAACCATTTTTGGCGTCGCTTGCTTGATATGGGGGAAAAGGTCTAGCCTTGATTTCATGCTTACTTGTTGGGGAGTCAAATAGGTGATATATATATGTAGCGGTGGGACCTTGACCCTGCGTGAGAGTGAGTTATAGTACCGGGCGATCGTAGAACAACTTGTACGTTGACAATTCTACCTACTTTGTGCGTATGTATGTGCAACATTTTCACTCATTCAACAAAAAATATGGTCGACCTTATCAGACATTGCATTTAGCGGATGAAGTGGCGGTAGAAGACTTCAGGTCTTCCGATTTCCAACGAAATTACTTTCTTTGTTAGTATGTGTTTATTATTTCCCGTAATGTAAGTGTATTACAAACACGTTGGACTTTTCGACTTTCTTAAAGTCTTTAGTATTGATCTTTTCTCTTTATTATAGACTCAAACTCTTTTAATATTATGCTTATCCCTTTAGTATCTTACGTAAGTGTTTAAAATCAACTTATACATTTTTAGTATCCGCGTTCTTCCTCGCTTTAGTATTGTCTCAAAGCCTTAGAGTCTCTTATCAATCAACGAGGGGATCTTCTAGCAGAGCATGCCGCTTAAACATTGAGAGTTCTTCTCAAACTCACGATTACTCGATTGCACCGCGTGCTAATTTCCAAACGATTTGAGCGTGGAACACTTCGGGGAATCGCTCGTGACCTTACTATCAAGGAAGTTTGATTTTACTTTCATAAAACGCATAGCCAGAGAAAGGGTGGCGGATGTGTATCAAAAGGCCGCGAATTGAGGCTTTAGATTAGAGGGAAATATGCATACCTTTGGAATAAAAGACATTGCAGCCACACATGTGTGTGGTGGTATCGGGACAAGTTCTCACCAAAGCATCCAAAATGGGTTTGCAATAAGTGTGGATCCGAAGGCTACCGAGGATGATCGCCCCTTGTATTGGTGGGACATTCAGCGGATATTTTCAGGAGCGTAAAAACTATTTTGTTTCCCCATGCTTGTGTTGTCAAGTTGTGTTACTGGGGCTATTTTGTTGATGGAACACATTTGCTTGAAATACGGTGGCATCTTGTTAGGAGGCGAGCAAAGACGGCTTGATAGCGGTGGTATCTTGAGTTACTGGCACAGAAAAACACTAGCCACAGGAGGACTTACCGCCTTGATAATAGTGATTAATGAATAGTTGGGTGTTGAATGTAAATATACTGATTGATGAATAGTTGGGTGTTGAATGTAAATATCGATTCTAACCATTTTGACTACAAAATGCTGACATATATATTTATAAAATGTTCACATGAATGATAGTAAACACACAGTCAAAATAGCAAGCACTCAAAATCTTAAAGGGTTTGTCCCGGATAATAAACACTTACGACAATGAGATCTCTAAAAGTTCTTTATACGGGGCGGTGGGGAAGAGGGAGAAGTCAGGAGGGGCATTTCGTCGTTTCACCAAGGGATGTGGTATGCGAGGCGCGTGGTGGAACAACTCATTTACTCCCAAGGGCAACATCGTCTTCGCCTCTATTTTAAACACCGTTTGAGATCTTTGTTTGGGTAAAAGTAAGTCCCTTGATAAAGGAGGGACTAAATAGGAATACTCAAACTTACAGGGATTTTTTATGGATTTCAGAAGTTTTGGGGGACTTTTCATTACTTTTCTCTAAAAAATAAAAGATAAGTATATATCTATAAAAAAACCACTTTCTAGAATTACTTCCCCACGTTCAGTGGAGAATGATTTGGTTTCAAGTCAACTGTCCAGCGCCGTGCTCGGCCTGCATTCATTATTCCTCTTCTAGCTTTTTCCACAAACACACCTGTAAAACCCCATAATTATATATTCTCTGAAAAATTCTAGCACACATACAGACTATTTCTTTACGGTTGATAGAATGGTTTAATATTTTTTTTTTATATCTACATCTAATTCATTAAAGAATAAGAAACTTTAAAATTTAAAAATGAGTAATTTTCTTAATTTAAAAAAAAATATTTTTTCTATCCTCCATTTCTCTGTTATTAATCTAATTTTTTTTTTCTTTTAAAAGGTCATGTATAAACATATTACATATATGTATATGTGATTATAGAAGTTTTCGGGTATATGCGCAAAAATAAAAGAACATTCCAATTTTACCCTTGCTCTCTCCTGGGCCCACTCACCACCCTCCTGCTCTGCTGCCTCTCTCTCTCTCTCTCCGATCTTCATCCCCCACTGGCCCTCGTAATTGCGCATCGCCACTTCGTCGCCATCATCGTCTTCTCCTCCGCCATCCAGGAATTCCTAGGGTTCGAGCGCATGGACGCGCGGATCGCCGCTGAGGACGACGATGTCCTCTCTCCAATGGAGCCCTCTCAGTACCACGATCACCATCAGCAGAGACGCGTCGACTCGTCCTACAGCCAGCCTCTCTCAGCCCACCGTCCCCCCGCTGCCTCTCGCCGCAAGCACAGCCTCGACTATGACCATCTCTTCACGGACGATTCCATCAATACCTTCTCCAACCCCCACCTCCCTCCCCCTCTCCCTCCCCCTCACCTCTTTTCCAATTCCTCCCTCACCCAGGATCACGCCATGTCAGAATTTGGCGACGCGCCTGGTGCCCTTCCTGAATTCATCGGCAGAGGTGGTGGCGCCGGCATCTTCAAAGTCCCCACCCGCGCCGCCGTCCACCCAAGCCGACCACCCTCTCTCGAACTCCGCCCCCATCCTCTTCGGGAAACGCAGGCCAAGTCCTTCATCCGGACTATTGTATCCGCTGCTGGATCCCAGCTCTGGGCCGGGCTTGAGGACGGCGTGCGGTATTGGGACTTGGAGGACGTTTTTGAGGGGTGGGATGGTGAAAGGTTCCCTTGCGAGGTCAGGAGGGGGGACGAGGAAAGCGCGCCTTTCCGGGAGTCTTGTGAGACTCCCCCTGCTCTTTGTCTTGTGGCCGATGCTGCTAGTGGGTTGGTCTGGAGCGGGCACAAGGATGGCAAGATTCGGTCTTGGAGGATTGAGAAGAAAGCCCCTGTAGGTGCTAAGGATTTCAGTCCTTTTAGAGAAGGTCTCTCCTGGCAGGCGCACCGTGGCCCTGTTCTATCCATTGTTATCACCTCCTATGGTAATGCTATATACTAAAGCTGCTTTTATTATTATTGTTATTACTATTATTACTATTTCTAGTTTCTTTCATTTGAGCATTGTTTTTTTTTAAAAAAAATTAATCAATTAGAGTGGTGGTGAGTCAATCAAGATATGCTTGTGAGGAATTATACTAAACTGCTATCCATTTGAAGTCACCTTGGAGGTTGTGAGTTACAAGTTAGTTAATGTTAGTTGTTTGGTGTGAAACTTCTAAATTATTTCTTACCATGTTATCAAACTCAATGAGCCCAATTATGTTAAGAAAGCTTGCAACTGTGGAGTTCTGGAAACAAGTTTTGGTATTTTAGTCTTGCAGATAGAGATTTGGCTTCTGTATTTGGTTTTGGTTTTGGAATACTGCAAAAGTGGCACAACAGCATCAAATGAGCTTTAGTTCCACTTAAATGGGTTATTTATGTTATTTCTTCTTGCTCAACCATACACTTACCGTCGTTGTCCTTTCATTCCATGTATTTTTGGCCTCTCCTTTGCCTTTTACTTCTACCAACTTTAATCATCATGCCATTATATGTTCTGTTGCATTAGCATGTTTTGGATTGGATGTTAATGCTGAGCCTTAGTGCAGTCTGATCATTATTGGGAATTCATTTGTTATGGTCTGAAAAGTCTATGTACTAATAGTTTTTCTCCGGACATATTTTTAACCATCTCAATTTACTTGATAATTATTTACTTCTTTTGTAAATTCACCATATTACTTCCTGATTTTATTTATTTATTTATTTTAATTTTTGCTTCAAGTAAAATATAATCTCTATTATAAACCAATTGAAGAACATTTTAATAATTATTTTTCTAAACCATCATTGCTTCATTTTATGACTTCTAGTTCCAACAACTCAAACTTAAGATCTTGGGGATCACCTAAATACTTGCACCATCAGATAAGATAGTCAGTAAATCATTATTGCTTAGATCCAAATCTGTTATTGAATTTCTGATTCAATGAGGTTGGGAACTAATTTTTATTCACACTGTTTGTAAAGGACATAGACCTGGCCTTCTAGAATGGTACATCGCCCAGGATGCCTAATAATGGAGTTGGCAAAGACTGAGTTAATTGGTTTCATTAGGCCCAACAGTTTTCCTTAATCTCAATTTTCTCAAATAGCCCTTGTTACCTCGATTTGTTTTTTCTTCTGTATGTTGTTATGCACATTCGCAAATTCAATACAGTGCTCTCCAATGTGTCTATTAAGGCCTTCATTGATTGTCACACAGTAAACTTATTGAAGATACTGAGTATCCATCTTTGTAATCCATCTTCCTTTGTTTTTGGATTCATCATGATCTTAATGTATCCTTTCACCCAGAAAATCAATTTAGTCATTTAAAAATTTGAGATGATTTTCAAGTTTTAAGTTAAACTAAATTTACCTTGTATCATGCTCACTTGAAAAAAACCCCTAGAGCCAACTTTCTCTCTCTCTTTCTTTCTTTCTTTCTTTCTTTCTTTATTTCTTATTTTTTTTTGGGGTAAATCAAGAGTTTAACAGATATATGGTTCCATTACTGAAAAGCAAGCTATGTACTAACTTGGGATTCTGTAAATCTAATACATGATGTATGGGTGAAAGGTTATGTCAACTAGACTTCATAGATTTAGTGTCTATTTCTACTTTGGACATCTGCACCTACTCACATGTTCTTGCAAACATTAGTTAGGTCTTAGGGACTCTACATCATCAGTGGAGTTGACATCCAATCAGCAGGTGGTTAGTGACTGTGCAATCTTTTGATATGCTTTAAATATATTCATCTTGACTTGAGCTACTATATGCTTGGATTTGCATCTATACCATCACTCAACATTTATAATATGCCTTTAGAGAGAATTATTAGTTATCATCCTTAGAATATTCATGTATTTAGTTGTGGGATTTGTTATTAGTTATTTATTCCTATTTTTGTTTTTATTACATTTGTGTGAAGTAGCAATCCTATTCTTATCTTGTGTCTTCTATATATATATATATATATATTTGTTTTATATTCTTGTGTATAATTTCTTTCTTGAATTTTCCCTCTGAATTTATGATGCCAACCAAATTAATTTTCGAGAATATTAGTTAGGAGAACATTAACGTGACCATATCTTTTCTTCTGGTAATGCTGATTTATTTATTTATTTATTTTCTATTCCTTCTAGTGTGCTATATTAGCTGACTGTTCTATACTAAATCACATCTAAAGGTGCTCAGTTTGACATTGGCACTTTCTCTTTATGTGATATTTTTCATTTTATGTTGTCTCCAAGTCATGCATCATGGTTGTAGCTTTGTGTCCTTTGTCCTGAGTGAATGGGTTATTCTAATTCAGTTCACCTTTTGGTCACAAATCTTTCAGGTGATCTGTGGTCAGGATCAGAAAATGGGATTATAAAGGTTTGGCCATGGGAATCTATTGAAAAATCTCTTTCTCTGCCAAAGGAAGAACGTCATATGGCTACTTTAATAGTGGAGAGGTCATATGTTGACCTTAGGAATCAGGTTACAGTTGCTGGTGTCTGTAATTTGCCTGCTATAGATGTGAAGTTCTTGTTGTCTGATAATTCTAGGTCTAAGGTATGGAGTGGTGGTCCCCTGTCCTTTGCCCTATGGTAGGTCATTATTCCATGCTTTTTTCCTTTAGATTTTTGTTGATAAAATGACTGTATCTTGTGTTTAATATTTCATTTAAGATCACTATCTCAGCTATTCCTGTACCATATGGAAACTAAATTTTGTTCATCTCTGCAGGGATTCTCGGAGTAAGGAACTTCTGAAAGTGTTTGGCATAGATGGTCAGGTTGAGACTCGGATTGAAGCCTCACCAATGCAGGATTTATATTCAGAGGATGAAATAAGATTGAAGTCTGTTTTATCATCAAAGAAAGAAAAACCCCAAGGTGCTCTTGGCTTTTTCCAACGCTCACGTAATGCCTTGATGGGAGCAGCAGATGCTGTTAGGAGAGTTGCAGTAAAGGGAGCATTTGGAGATAGGAGAGCAGAAGCCATGGCCATGTCAATGGATGGAACAATCTGGATGGGCTGCACAAATGGCTCGGTTGTTCAGTGGGATGGAAATGGCACTCGGTTACAGGAGTTTCAACATCATTCCTCTCCTATTCAATGCCTTTGTGCCTTCGGGACACGATTGTGGGTTGGTTATCTTAATGGAACTGTCCAGGTGATGGATCTTGAAGGAAATTTAGTTGGAACTTGGGTTGCACATAGCAGCCCGGTTATAAAAATGGTAGCTGGTGGTTCTTATATTTTCACATTGGCTAGTCATGGTGGCATCCGTGGATGGAACCTAACTTCACCAGGTCCTCTTGATGGTATCTTGCAAGTAGAGTTGTCCTCTAAAAAGTTGTCATACACAAAATTAGAAAATCTTAAGATCTTGGCTGGCACTTGGAATGTTGGACAAGAAAGAGCATCTCATGATTCGCTTATATCTTGGCTGGGATCTGCAGCATCAGAGGTTGACTTAGTTGTTGTTGGTTTGCAAGAGGTGGAAATGGGTGCTGGCTTTCTTGCAATGGCTGCAGCAAAAGAAACTGTAAGCTATTTCTGTTCCATCCTTTCATTATTCTTATTCTTCTTTTCTGTTACTACACAGATTCATCCACGTCTGCAACTTTTCCCTGCATATTCCAGCGAAGTCAATGTAATTATGAGCAGGAAATAACAAGCACCAGGAATAAATCACAATCAATTATTCTATCACTGTTTTTAAACCATGGTTTGGAAAACTTGCAAAAAGATACACTTTGGTTGTGATTAATCTGCAATGTGGCCTTATCCAGTTTTAGTTCAAATGAGGCCACTGTTGGCTAAATTGCTCCAAATGCAGCTGAACTAACCCATTTTCCTAAATTAAAGAAAGAATCTATAGTGCTTAAACTTCTTCGTCAACCCTCCTCTTTCCATATCTTCCCCTTTGCTTTGGCTTTCTACATCCATTTCTTAATATTCTGTCCTAAAAACAGCCTCCTCTGTTGTCTTTTATTAGGATTCATCTCATCACAACATAGAAGTACTTCCCAAATTCAACCGAAGGTGTTAGTTTTCCTTCTTTCAATCTCTTTAGCCCTCGGTGCTTCTTGTGACAGACAATTATGCTTGCAATTTGTCTCACCCACATGTAAAAACTATATGCCCATGCACATATCTGTGTATTCAGACTCCATCTTGTGTATCTTCCAATGTAAATATTATTTTTGTCATGTTTAGAATCATGAACGAAGGGGAGCCTTGGCAAAACGGTAAAGTTGTTGTCATGTGACCAGGAGGTCACGGGTTCGAGTCGTGGAAACAGCCTCTTGCAAAAAAAAGCAGGGTAAGGCTGCGTACAATAGACCCAAGTGGTCCGACGCTTCCCCAGACCCCACGCGAATGCGAGAACTTTGTTGCACCGGGCTGCCCTTTAGAATCATGAACCTCCTGCCTACATTCTATCTGCTGGAGTTTGTATTTATTACTCATTTTATGTCATGCTATGCTCAGAATACATACTTCTTGGCAAGTTACTTTAGAATCTACTACTACTGAGCACAATCTGAGTATTTTTGCTGCGATGAAATGAATCTCAGCTATTGTGTTATAATCATGTATCGTACTTGTGTCACATGTGGCTGGCAATACCATATGCTCTTCCCACATGCTTTATGATGGCTTTGCTCATTTTTGAAGTTTTGTATTGTCTTTGTGTATGCACTCTGTTTCATGTGCATCTTGATGGCCACGCTCATTGCTGCACACACAATTTAATTGTGACTATGCCATTGAGAGATTCTTGAATTTGGCATTTTCATCGTGTTATCTTTTGCAAATCTTATTTTTAGCATAATATTCTATATTATGTTCACAAAATTCTTCAAATTTCTTTTAGTTATTAAAAGCAATTACTAGAATGAGCATAGACAAAAGAGCAACTGAAACTAAAAGCATGGTTTAAACTTCTTGTCAATGCATTTAGCCCCTTCAGAATGCACAATTGGTCTTCAACGGAGTAAATTTTGCGTGATGCTATGATACCTTGGCAGATTATGTAACTGTTTTTTTGGGTTGATGTTTTCTCCTGTTTGTGATTTTGGTACTGAGGGTATTGGCCTCATTTTAGGTAGGTCTAGAGGGCAGTGCCAATGGGCTTTGGTGGTTGACTGCAATAGACAAGACTTTAGATGAGGGAATCTCTTTTGTGCGTATTGGCTCTAGACAGTTGGCAGGGTTACTTGTTGCTGCATGGTAAACATCTGGCTTGAAGCCATCACAATTTCTTGTTGCTGTTTCCATTTTGCATTCAAATGATAATCTTATGGTTTTGAAGTTCAATTCTCTTTAACACATTAACCATGTTGCTTCTCTACCCATGCAAACTCTCTCAGGGTTAGAAAGAATCTTAGACCATTTGTTGGTGATGTTGATGCTGCAGCAGTCCCATGTGGGTTTGGGCGAGCGATTGGCAACAAGGTATAACTTTTAGAGCTCGTCCTCCCATATGATTTTTGTTTTTATTGTTAAGATGACAGTGAAAATTAATGTGCAGGAATTTGATTTTAGGCTTGAAGCATTCTTCTTATTAATAATTCATTAGGAAATTCAAATAACTTAAATGAGAGATTGTGTGAAAATATGCTTGTTATAGATTTTTTTTTTTAAAGACATGAATGTGTTATCTTTTATCTATAGCTAAAGGAAGCTTATCTATGTTAGCATAACATGACTAGGAAAACATCCATATCATGTCAGATTTGAACAGGGAGAATTTTCCAAACCAAGGCCATTCTTGGAATGAATTACATTGCTCTCTGTATCACATAGTGCAATTTAAAATTTGTGACTATTTTATATAAATATTTTGTCTTTACTCCCCATTCTTTAAGGCTCGACGCTTATGTTTTTCCTCTCGATACAAAGTACCTCGTAGCATTGACTGCTAAAAAAAAATGTTTAACTTATAACAATTTCAGCCCAAAAATTATTGTTTCATGTCTTCAAGCACCAAATGATTAAATTCCCATGTCTTAATGCTTATATTTTAGAACCTTACATCGTGAGTTATGATACTTGCATTTGAATCACACCATTTTATTCATGCATAGATCATTGAGTAAAGAGTGGGAAAGGAAAGTGTATGGGACTAATTAACTAAAAAATAGGGCAACCCGGTGCTACAAAGCGCCCGCTATGCGCTGGGTCCGAGGAAAGGTCAGACCACTTGGGTCTATTATACACAACCTTACCTTGCTTTTTTTGCAAGACGCTGTTTCTACGACTTAAACCCGTGATCTCCAGGTCACATCGTGACAAGACTAATTAACTAGAAATGCATAATTTATTGGTTTATGAAAAAATTATGTGAAACTCTTGTAGCATTTAGGTTAGTTTTGGTATGATTAGATTTTGTATCACACCTTGAATTTGTCTTGTTGGTTCATTCTTTAGAATAGAAAATTGCTGCATGCCCCTATACAAATTCGAAATTGCTTATTTGCCGCCCCTACAAAAATGATATTTGATTTCATAGTCCTCCAAATCTATTTTTTTTGCTTATATACCCTTGTCGTTGGTCATAGTTAGCAGGCGTTAAAATTTTTAGATTTAAATGCAGTTAAAACCTAACCCTAGTTAAAAAATTACTTAACTATCATTAAAGAGGATTATGAAACATGAAGAAGATTTTCTTATTTCTTGATGTTTCTCTACTTTACAAGGGCTTAAATGACTGAATAATTACATGGTAAGTAATCTTTACAATTACGAGGTAATCTCTACAATTATGGGTGCAATCAACCAAAAATAGAATAACCTAAAATAGCCTAATGACAGCTATAAAAGATTTCCCATAGCTAATATACACAGTGGTATACAACTGCTATTTTTCAACATGCCCCCTCAAGTTGGCATGAAAATATCTTTTAAGGCCAGCTTGAAAATTAAACTATCAAACTGTTTCTTGTAAAGACCTTTAGTTAAGATATCTACTACTTGGTATGTGGAAGGAACATACACCATGCAGATAACTCCTTTATCGATTTTTTCTTTAATGAAATCCTTATTTATCTCCACATGTTTTGTTCGATCATGAAGAACTGGATTGTGTGAAATAACAATTGTTGATTTATTATCGCAGTATACTTTAATCAGTGGTGGGGTATAGATATTTAATTCTTTAAGAATTCTCCAAATCCACAGAGCTTCACAAATTTCGTTAGCCACATATCTAAACTCAGCTTCTGCACTGCTTCTAGCCACAATACTTTGCTTCTTACTCCTCCAAGTCACCAAGTTTCCTCTTATGAAGGTGCAGTATCTTGACGTAGATCATTAGTCTGTAATACTCCCAGCCCAATCTACATCTGTAAACATCTCTATTTGTAAGTGCCCATTATTTTTAAATAGTAGTCCTCTTCTAGGAGTCCCGTTTAGGTACCTGAGGATTTGATAGACAACATCCAAGTGGTCGGAGTTTGGAGAGTGCATAAATTGGCTTACCATACTGACGATTAAGGCGATATCAGGGCGAGTGTGTGAAAGGTAGATAAATCTTCCAACAAGTCTTTGATATTGTTCTTTGTCAACACCAGAAGCTGTATCAGTTACTTGCAGTTTTTTATTGGGTTCAATTAGGGTTTCAGCTGCCTTGCATCCAAGCATCCCAGTTTCACTGAGTAGGTCAAGCATATACTTACGTTGATCGATAAAAATCCCCTCTTGTGATCTAACAAACTCAATGCCAAGAAAAGTATTTCACTGGCCCAAGTCTTTAGTTTCAAATTCAGTGGCGATTCTTCCTTTCAATGTCTTGATTTCCTTAGCATCATCTCCTGTAAGAATAATATCATCGATATAGACAACAAGTATAGCCAATTTACTTGTCCTTGAATGTTTATAGAACATAGTATGATCGGCTTGACTCTGAGAATATGCATATCCTTTTATGTCCTTCCCGAACCTTTCAAACCAAGCCAGAGGAGATTGCTTGAGTCCATACAAGGATTTCTTCAATTTGCAAACCTTGTTCTTGCCAAACTTCTTCTCAAAACTTGGTGGGAGATTCATAAACACTTCTTTTTTCAATTCACCATTCAGGAAATCATTTTTTACATCAAGTTGATGCAAAGGCCAATTACGGTTTGCTGCTATGGACAAAAGGACATGTATCGAATTTATCTTAGCTATTGTGGCAAAGGTCACCTGATAGTCAATCTCGTAAGTTTGAGTTAAACCCTTTGCCACGAGTCGTGCTTTGTATCTTTCAACACTTCCATCAGCCTTTTATAGTAAAAACCCACTTACATCCAACATGTAAGTGGGCTTTCCTTGGCAAATCAACAACCTCCCACATCTCATTTTTCAAAAGAGCATCCATCTCTTCCTTGACTGCTAACCTCCAAGCTGGATTACTGAGTGCTTGCTGTATTGTTCTAAGTTCAGATAATGTAGAGATTTTTGACAAAAAACTTGTGTTTGTGTGTAATTTTTTGATAAGACAAATATTTTGCACTAGGATGTTTTGTTGTACAGGAACGGACTCCTTTTCTGTTGGCTATAGGAAGATCTAGATCTACTACATCTTGATTTTGAGATTCTGTATATGCAAAGATGGGATCAAGGTTGGGAATTACCTATGTTTCTTGGAGACCATTACTCGGTTCTTGATTTTTGGAAAAAAACTAAAGGATCAATTTGGGCAGTCTTCTTTTATGAAACCTTCTCCTAAAATAAACCAGAGGCTCAGTTATATGTTCTTATAGCATTTCAACCCCTTCACTAGGCAAAATAACTTATGGTATCTGAAGACTAGGATTCTCCTCATTTTTATTATTGTGACCAATTATTTCTTGTTCTTGTTCATCAAAGACATTTGGTGCTATAACCATTTTTGGTAATGGTTGAGATACTTTCCAAAAATCATCTTTATCATACTCCCCTTGAAGTTGATTTTTTTTTGTTGAAAAACGGTATTTCTTTCATGAAGATTACATCCATACTAATGTAGGTTTTCTTTGAAATAGGATTAAAACACTTGTATAACCTTTTTTATTTGGAGCATATCTGATAAAAATGTATTTTTCAGATTTAGGATCCAGTTTTGACCGAAACTTGGTTGGAATGTGAACAAAACATGTGCACCCAAAGACCCTTAAAGGAATGTCCCGAAGAATGGGAAAAGTTTCTTTTAATTTGTTTAGTGGAGTCATGAATTTTATAACTCGACTAGGCATTTGGTTTATCAAATATGAAGCTATTAAAACAACATTCGCCGACAAATATTTGGGAACATTCATCGAAAACATGATAGCCCTAGGAACTTCTAGTAAATGTCTATTTTTTATTTCGGCAATCCCATTTTGTTGTGGAGTATCACGACAATTAGATTGGTGAATTATGCCTTTATTCTTTAGAAAGTCTCCTAAACATTCATTAAAATACTTGGTTCCAATTTCTGATCTAAGGATGCAAATTTTTGTTTCAAATTGAGTTTCAATCATGTTGTAAAAATCCTTAAAAAGTTTTTCAACTTCTGACTTCTTGCTTATAAGGTAAACCCAACATATTCTAGTGTGATCATCAATGAAAGTTATAAACCCCTTTTTTCCAGATATTGTTTTTATTTTTGAAGGCCCCCAAACATCACTTTGAATCATTAAAAACGGCTTCGAAGGATAGTAAGGTTTAGGTGAAAACTTTGTTGTATGGATTTTTGATAAAAAACAAGTTTCACAATGAAAGAGAGCAATCAACGGCCTTGAATATATCAAGAAATAAATGTCTCAAATAAGAAAAACTAGGATGACCAAGTCTAAAATGCCATTCCATTATTTTGTCTAAAGTAGGGTTCGAACTCATACTACTATAAGCCTGAGCCTTTTTATTCCCACGAGAGGTCTCGTCAAAGTAGTAAAGCCCGCCTATCTCTTTACCTTTCCCGATCATCATCCCCGAGCTCTGGTCCTTAAAAACATAAGAATAATCATAAAAAATAACACGACAGTTATAATCTTTTAAAAGTTTGTTGACAGACAAAAGGTACATTTGAGGTTTGGAACATGGAGTACAAATTTAAGACATATACTCTTGGATAAATTAATATTTCCTCTTCCAACAATGAAAGAGACACTACCATCAGCAATACGAACTTTTTCCAGCACATGGGTTGTATGAATAAAATAAGTGAGATAAATTTTTCATATGATCAGAAGCTCTAGAATCAATAATCCAAGGGTTTGATTTGCTACCTGCATGAACCATAGAACAATTAGGAATACCACTAGTTTGATTGGAATTTAGTAGTTTTAGGAGTTGATCAATCTGCTTCTTACTAAACAAGTTGGGTTGTTCAGTGACAACATTTGCAGAGGGTTGTTGGCGTTTGATCTTTGGCTTCTAGTTAGCAGGTTTACCATGGAGATGCCTACAGGTTTCCCTAGTGTGGTGTGGTTTATTGCAATTGTTACACCACAATCGGGGTTTGTCTTCATTCCTTTGTAGATTTGGACTATTTATTTCTCTTGCTAATATAGGCCCAGAACTTTCAGTTGGGCTAGCTGAGACGGTGTTTTTCCTGAGCATTACACTTCGTCGAGTTTCTTCACAATAGACCTCAGAGAAATCTTATTGATGGAAGGAAGAGGGTTTCTCCTAATGATTCTGGCTCTTACTTCATTAAATTCCACATTAAGGCCGACAAGAAATTTAAAACCCTATTTGCATCAAGAATTGTTCTATACAGATTGGCATCACTAGGGCACTGCCATTCTTGATCATTAAACATATCTAAATCTTGCCATATTTTTTTCAAAGAATTGAAATATTTGGTAACAGAGTCGTTACCTTGACGAATATTACCAAGCTTCAAAGAGAGTTCATAAATTTGAGATTGGTTGCCTAAATCAGAATATATTTGGGTGACATTATCCCAGAATTCCTTAGCAGTAGAATAACACATGTATTTCGCGCAAATGTCCTCCTCTATGGAATTCACCATGTCATGACCATAGAATTCCAGCATCCCACGTGGAATAGGATGGATCTTCAAGGGCTGGCTCCATCTTTTCTCTCGTTAGGTTGCCAATTTTCCTCTTCCGCGGATGTACATGCGTATAGACTGAGATCAACGAAGAAAATTCTCTCCATTCAAACGTATTGTAGTGATTTGGACTGGGTGAGAGTCATGTGTTTCAGGAGTTCTAGTCTGTGTGTTGGGCTGATTCATAGGGAGATTAGTGGTTTTAGAAACTACATCAAACATGATGGGAGATGGCTAGGAATAAGGCAGATTTAGGGTTTCCAGGGATTAAAACAATTCCTGCTCCGGTACCATATGAAACATGAAAAAGATTTTCTTATTTCTTGATTTGTCTTTCCTTTACAAAGGCTTAAATGGCTAAATAATTATATGGTAAGTAATCTCTACAATTAAGAGGTAATCTCTACAATTATGGGTGCAATCAACCACAAATAGAATAACCTAAAATAGCCTAATGACAGCTATAAAAGATTTCCTACAGCTAATATACACAGTGGTGTACAGCTATTATTTTTCAACAAGAATAATTCTTAAAGTGTTTCTATTTTTTCTTAATCCCCTTTTCTCTCGGACATCAATCATTAAACCCTTCGTTTCTCGGGTAGGAAACCATGATTACCTTTTTATCCTGATAAAAACCCCTCTTCTCTCTAAACCCCCTCTTCTTTTGTTTCTTTTTCCTTCTTATAAAAAAGAAGAGCGGGCCAACAAGAAGAAGAACAAGAAGTTGGCTTCGGTAAATTCCTCTTCTCTTGAGCAAGGAACCACGAATACCTATATATCCTAATAGAAACCCTTCTTTTCTCAAGCAGGGAACAAGAAGAACGGGCCAACAACAAGAATAACAAGAAGCCGGCCCCACTCCAAAAACCTAAACCCTAAAATTTTTGTGGATTATAATAATGTAAAATTTTTGTGGATTTGTTTCTAAAAATCATTTAATCATATAATAATGTAAAATTTTTTTGTATTTGTTTGTAAGAATCATATAAATATTTCTCAATATAAAAGTCACTAACTAAAAAAGTAAATTCTATGAAAAAAATTATAAGGGTATATAAGAAAAGTCGTTTACAATTTTAAATAACTAAAAAATCCATAAAATATATAAAAAAAATTGGAAAGGTATATTAACAAACCCATAATGCTCATTTATTGTTACAAATGATTCATATGTTCAAAAAAAAAAATAGAGGTGTATACTAGTAAACCCATTTTAGTAATTTGTCCTCATTCCATCCATTGATTTACCACCGTCAATGGTCAACTTAATCACAGGGGCATATAAGCAATAAAAGTTAATTTGTAGGGGTATACAAGCAAATATCATTTTTACAGGGGCATAAGCACCCTTTAGAATATACATACATAGCATGCATTAAAACTGTGTATCATACATGTATCAAAAGCAGCACATACACCAGAGCATACACACTTTTAATGATTTGAAACCACTGCAATATTCATTTGGTTTGAGCGATGAAAATGCTGAGATAGAATTCCCTCGTGCCTGCCTATGACTAGCCTATGACAATGATAGTCAACTTCTTCTTTGTGGATTAGGATGTAACCAATATCATTAATAAACTTAAACTCCTTGCTTCTTGTATGTCACCACCACCACTTTGTTAGAGTACTTTCATGCGTTCTTTGGTCCTTATTCCTGCTTTTTCAAAGTAGTTTGACCTAGTCAGTCTTGTGGTTTGATAAGTGTTCTAGAATCTCACATTTAGGTTTGATTTTCAACCTCATTCTTGGCATGAATATTTTTTGCTTGAGTTCTATTCGCCTTGTTAGTTCCTTGCCCAACTTAGAACTAGGAGCAACTCCTTTCTTTTTCTAGATATGAATCCTTCCGAACACTGTTCAATTCTGACTACAGGATTGATCTGTTTCTTGACCAAATTGTGTGGCCATCTATGAATGATTGAGTTTCATGGCCTTGTATTTTCATTTTATATGACTACATGAAATTCTGTTGATAATGTTTCTAAACTTCGATTCAGCCGGTTGGTTTTTGTCATCGGTAGTAATGTTTTTATCTTGTGGTAAATAATTTCTATTTCTCAGATCTTTTCTTTCAGTATCATTGTGAAAGACATTTTAGAAATTTTGAGTTTTGTGTTGCCTTTTCTTTCTTTCTTTCAAAGTTATATGTTTTTGGTTTCTTTTTGTTGCTGACACGATCTTCGGGCCATTTACACGTAAACATGATTGTTTTGCGGTGTTTTGCAGGGTGCTGTAGGTTTGAGGATGAGGGTACATGACCGCATATTTTGCTTTGTGAACTGTCATTTTGCTGCACATCTGGAAGCTGTTGGTCGAAGGAATGCCGACTTTGATCATGTATATCGAACAATGACATTCAGCCGACCATCAGGTTTAGTTTGTCACTTGTTTTTATTTTATTTTGTTTTGCTGGTTCAACTTTCATCCCCCTTTCCATAGTGACTTGTTTGGCCGGGTGGAAATGAATTCCATAATCTGAATTGTCCAATATATAAACCCAATCAGCTCCAAACATGTAATAGTTAAAATCTGTTCTTACTGTTCAGATTTGGAATTTTTTCTGCAGGTTCATCCTCTGCTATTCCATTACATCAAGGAGTGAATGTGTGTAACTCTCTGACCCTGTTTGGTGTTAATGTTAATATAAGTGCATTTCTTTTTCCTTACAAAATTGTTAAGTTGATCAAGAAGTATATATATTTCTGTGATGACAGACCACTGGTTTCCAGTCCAGTGATGGGAAACCTGAGTTAGCAGAAGCAGACATGGTTGTATTTCTTGGTGATTTTAATTATCGGCTTCATGGTATTAATTATGATGAAGCCAGGGACTTTGTGTCCCAAAGATGTTTTGACTGGCTCAGAGAAAAGGATCAACTCCGAGCAGAAATGAAAGCAGGCAAAGTCTTTCAAGGAATGCGTGAAGGACAGATAAAGTTCCCTCCCACATACAAGTTTGAGAGGAATCAAGCAGGTTTGTCAGGTATGTTCTTATTGAAATGGATCTTTCTGTGCTGCGAGCTGTTGTACTTGCAATTCTCTGAAAAGCAACATTCTGAAAGAGTATTGGTACAGCTTACAGTAAAAAACTGCTGCGATTATATGAAATTACTTCTGTTTTATGTTCTAAAAGAATGCAGTATTAATAATGGTAATTCTATCACTTTGAAGGATATGATTCCAGCGAAAAGAAACGAATTCCTGCTTGGTGTGACAGAATCCTGTACCGTGACAGCCGATCATTCTCAGTGGCTGAATGCTCACTAGAATGCCCTGTTGTTTCTTCAATCTTGCAGTAAGTTTGACAGTAGCATCCTTATCTGAAAATGAACTTATGATACTTATGGGGCTAATTTTTTTTTGCTTTATTAGGTATGATGCATGCATGGATGTGACAGATAGTGACCACAAACCTGTAAGGTGCATATTCCGTGTGGAAATTGCTCATGTAGATGAGTTAATTAGGAGGAAAGAGTTTGGAGAAATAATTTTCAGAAATAAAAAAGTAAGGTCTTTATTTGAAGAGCTCTGCAATGTGCCTGATACTATTGTGAGCACGAACAACATCATTCTGCAAAACCAAGACCCTTCCATCCTCCGGATCACTAATAAAAGTGAGAAATACAAAGCTATGTTTGAAATCCTATGTGAAGGACAGTGTACCACCAAGGATGGTGGACAAGCATCAGAGCTAGTTGCAAGAGGTTCATTTGGCTTTCCTCATTGGTTAGAGGTACATTTTTATGTTTCCACACTTTTGCATCGAATATATTCATCAATTAGAGCTTCTCAGAAGCTTTCTTTGCTTAATCTGTCACTTATAAGCACGGGGTATTCCTTACTGTATTATGTAAAAATCACAAACTCCTCGTCTTTAGTTGATAGAATAATCTAGTGGTTGCAATTTGCGTCCGGTGATAAAAAGGTTGTGTCAAGACATGCAGACATTGCGTAATAGTTTTGTTAGCATCAACAATGAGAATTTTTCATATTTGTGTATAAAAACCCTTGAAAATGCTATATATTATCCTATACCCTCACAAAACTTGTTTTATGCAAGCTTGAGGTTTTAAATTTGTCTCTTTCCATCCACCTTACATGATCTAATGATGCTTAAAACTCCTACTAAACTTTGTCAATGACCCAAAAACCACATTAGTTTAGTAAACTCCACATTCCTGTATCTATTTTATTTTCATTGCATAAATGCAAAACTTAAAGATTGAAATAAAGGTATTCATGGAAGTTCATTTCCTGTACTTTGACAGATGTGTGGCAATGAAAGACTTTTACTCAATACTTTTGTACAGATGAAGTTTTGTGGGGGAATAAGAGTAAATAAGCATTTTTATGGTATTTAGAAAATAGGGATAAACATGCAGAAAGCCCATGTACTCGGTCAAAACATTGAACATGAGCAATTCCTGTTAAATATTTATGTGACATGAAAAAGATAACCCTTTCAAATGGACAGGTGGTATCAAATTTTAGCACTAAATAATATAAATAAGAATGATTCAATCTGTTGACACATGAATAGTCTATAAACATGAGTAACATGTGAAAACACAATAAAGCTGTCTATTGTAGTTAATAGTTGATCCATAAATTTTAAATACCAATAGTAGTTCATAACATGTAGTATTACGTTTTATTTAAAAAACCCTCAGTGACATGCCAATGTTGTGAATTTAGATCTTTTCTATCTATGCAGTCTAAACACCGATTGACTTTTCTGTGTATGTTGTGAATAGCTCCTTTCAATGTCATTCAGGTGGAAGTAATAAAATATAACCAGAAAATTCTTAATTTCTAGATAGTTTCTTATGTTTAGTATTTTCAAATGATGAAAAATGCCCTTCTAAACTCATTCTTTTCAGCTGGTAAATATCGAATAATTCTCTAATTTATTCAAATTCATTTTTGATAATTTCATTCTATAAAACTCATTCATTTTAGATTATCATAAAAACTCACTATCTTGGAATTTGGGAAGAAATTGGGAAATGAAAAATCAGATAAAATAGGGTTGTCTAGTATAAAATACAAGGGTTTTAAGTTCATAAATTTCAATGGCTTAATGTATGGGTTTTTGTGATATTAATAGTAATATCAAGTGGTTTTAGCCGTTAGAACCCTGTTTTGTGGTAATTTTAGCCATGAGAATGAATCTACCTCAAAACTTCTTGTCACCAATAATTTAGAGCCTTTCATAGTGATTAGGGTTTAAACCTGTCAGAAAATTTTGATGTGATCTTCCATTTATGAAATTAAATTTGCTATATTGTTGGATTATTTGTTATATTAATTGAAGTTAAAGGATCAATTGTGTTGCTTGTAGTCCTGAAATGGGTGTCAAGATCACGTATCTTTGGGAACCAATAGAGAATCTAGATATAACCACAGGGGTTTGATTGTGCAAGTACATGCATACATCGGATAGGATGAGAAAGAACTTTGTTTTGGTCAACTGAGAGAATCCAATGAGGAAACTAGGTAAAACAAAGGAGCTTGAATTGTAGATACTCCGAGGACTGTGATGAAGAAATAGTTTAATTCATCACTGGCCATGTACTTTAGATTAATAGAACCACAATATCTTGACTCATTTTTTCTTTTCATGAAGTAAAATTTAGTCCCACACTTGGATTGTTTACAGTATGCGTTCAGGATGCATAAGTTATTTTTGCAAATATCACCCAATGTGTCCTTTGCTCAATTGTAGCTCATCTGTTATCTCTTGTATGCATAGGGATTTGGGGAAAAACATGACAAAGTGCATTTTAAGCATATTTACCTAAAAAGGAAAAAAGTAACCTTCATTTTTTTTTTTGCAAAATAAAGATAAAATGTAAAAATTCTCATTATATGGTCATTCACAATAAACCAATGGAGGAATTGTTACATGCAAAAAGTCCTTACCATTTATTTAAGTTTTTTAATTTATTATTTGAAAAAACAATGAAAAGGAGTTAGAGTTATCTGACTTCTTGTAATAGAGGAAGATTTTCTGAATTTAAGTAATATTAAGAACATAGAGAAGTACTAGCTTCTTATAATACTAAATTAATCTGATTTAATCTAAGCCAGTCTTATGTTTTGATCAGATTAAGTAATTTACTCCTATGATATTACGATGTGACTTTGTCAAATATTATTATAGTTTACTTGACTGTAAGCATTCTCGTATAGCTTTCAAGAGTGGTGTTAACTACTCACCTTCATGGTTTTTTTGGTTAAATTAATGGAATTCTCTAGTTCATTTTATTCGAAAATATGTTGAACCAAAACTGATTATTTTGTGCCTATTATCAGACCTTACTGGCTGATTGGATTCCATTTATTTTACTTGGGAGAACTAAATGAGCTTAAATTTTTCTTATATCCAAAATTTGATTTATTCAAATCCAATCACACCCTGTATTAATGCAATAACTAGCAACTGATGCAAGAATGTGGTCTTCTTATACTGCTATGTATTAGTTATCAGATAATATGATAGATAATTCACAAATCTTGTTATATTGCTATTGTGTCACAATGGTATTTGTTTATGTATTTATTTTTATCTCTGACTATGTGTACTTATTCATGAATTTACATTCCAACACAAGGCAACACTCTTTGTTCAAGTTGTTCGTAGATTTTTACTTTTCCTTAACCCTTAACCAGTTTTATTAGGAATCACCAATGATTTTCATTTTTTTAAAACAGGTTCTTCCAGCTTCTGGCATAATAAAACCTGGTCAAATCACAGAAGTTTCTGTTTGCCATGAGGATTTCTTTACAAAGGAGGAATTTTTAGATGGAATAGCTCAGAACTGGTGGTGTGAAGATACAAGGGACAACGAAGCCATATTACTAGTGAACATTACTGGTAGTTGCTCAACTGATAGCAGAAGACATCGTATCCGTGTGCGGCACTGCTTATCAGGTTCAGCCAGCAGTAAAATGAAAGGGGATTCTGGAGGCACCCAAGCAAATCTGCTGCACAGGTCCGATTTTGCTCACTTGAGCAGTACGTCAGATGTGGTTCATGATTTGAGTCACATGCGTTGTTCTTGAAGTAAATACAGAAGATGGGGAATAGTTCCCTTTCATATAGAAGACTAGGAGAATGCAAGAGTGTTTGGTTTCTTTCTTCTCCATAATACAGAAAGCTAAACCTTGAAGTTCCTTCTGTACATACATCATGACATCTATGTCCGGTTATACATCACTAGAAAGGAAAAATCAAAATTTGCATTCCTATCACAATTGACAAATTATTCCTGTCATTCATTAGTCTTTGATTATTTGAAAATTGGTGTTAATTGTAAGGTGTTTGTTTGAGTTTATTCAAGTACAAGAAAGTGTTAGTCTTATGCAATTGCATTGCATGTAAATTCGGCAGTCTTTGGTTTAACAACTATGAAACAGTGTTGTATTCCGAGAGGAAATTGTTACTTGTAGTGTCTTTTTGAAGATTTTGATTGAAAACTGAGGATGATCTTGGTTTTTGCTGGTTTTGATATATCTTATTTTCTGCCGTGCCAGTATAAACTCTCACAGTGATAATGTGATATTTGAAATTTTATTCTAGTAGAATAAACACGGAATAGGAATAAACCTATCTGCAGATTGGGTATGTCATTTTTAAACTACTTGTTAAATGGAAGAGCTGACTAGTTTTTAAATTTAATTCCCTAACCCAAGGTGTGGCCAATGTTTGAGCTGATCAGATTTGGAAAGAATTGAAATTATAAAAATGCCTTCATCTTCAACCCCTCATTCTCCGTTTGCTCCTATGACTCCCCCTTACTCCTTAATCCTCTCCATAATAGATCAAACATCAGACAACAGGGACAAATGATTTAGGTCCAAACAAATGATAGCCAAAAGTTTTCATTTGGGACACTTGGAAGATATATCTAGAGTATATCTGGAAGATCCTATAGAAAATTTTAAAGAATTCTTTTATTTGAGCAGTTGGTTGGTAGAATTTAATAGGGAAGATATTAGAGTATTATTTAGAATTGTCAATATAAGGGGGTGAAATCTTAATGTTTCTATCGCAAATGTTCAAGAATAATATATGTTCTTTTTCTATACTTCTCTTCGCTCTTCTCTAGTTGTCTATGTTGGTTTTTTGAGTGTCCAAGACCAACTTGGCTGCCGATCGGAAAGGCTGCCGATGTAGCGGACCAAGCAGAATGCTGGGTCGATATGTGGAGTCCGATACACAGAGCCGATGTGTGGGTCGATGAGTCAATCATCGACTACGGTGTCCGAAGCGCCAGATCGGAAAATGTATATCGGATAGATACTTCGGACCGGTATACTTGACAAGCAGTTGTTTGCTTGTTCTATCTACACCAATTCCAATGTAGGAATGGCGGTGTCAGAGGAAAAGGTGTCTTGGAACTACCATAGGTATGATGGGCAGCATGGTGTGACATGGAGTGTTGTACACACTGCAGAAAGGAGCCTTTGGGATTCGAGCCAAGAAGATAGAAAAGAGATTAATGTCTTCTTGGTGAGATATATAGCATATGAGACTATACAACATCATAGAGAATCCAAGAGTGTGAACCAAAGCACCAGTGAAGAAGCGAGCAAGTAGAAGAAGAAGGAAGGAGACGTTGGAGGTGGAGGACTTTGAAGCTCAACTGTGGTTTAGGTTTATTTGCTTAAGCTTGTCTTAAGTTAAGTATTCACTGATCTGTTTGTCTATTCCTATCTTTGTTTGTAATCTTGAGTTTGGGCATCAACTCAAGAGTTACTTTGTAGTTCTTGCTTGAGTTTTTAGTGGATATCTCTGTGTGCTGGTGCCCCATGGTTTTCCCTTGATTTGTAGGGTTTCCACGTATATCTTGGTGTGTTGTGTTGTCCCCTGTGATTGTTTTAGTGTTCTTTATGCTAGGTTCTCACTGTTCCTACACCTCTTCCTCTGAGGTCCATCTGCGCAACAAGTGGTATCAAAGCTTGGTTAACCAGAGGAAGATGGAGGGAAGTTCAAGCACTATGATAAAGCTCAACAACTCTAACTGGAATGTTTGGAAGATCAAGATGGAGGATCTACTGTACAACAAAGAGCAGTACGATCAGTTAGAGTGTAATGGAACGAAGCCCCAAGAGATTACGGATGGTGACTAGAATAAGAAGAACAGGGTTGCTATTGGCACCATCAGACAGTGGCTGGATGAGTGTTTTTCACCATATCAGCAAGGAAACTTGCGTTCACACACTATGGAGCAAGCTGGAATCGCTGTATGAGAGAAAAACAGCGAGAAACAAGGCGTTTCTAATTCAAAAGCTTGTGAACCTGAAGTTCCAAGATGGAGGTTCCATATCGGACCATCTGAATCAATTCCAGAGCATTGTAAACCAGTTAACCACCATGAAGTTGATTTTGGATGACGAGCTGCAAGCTCTTCTTCTCTTGAGTTCTATGCCAGAAAGCTGGGAGACACTGAAGGTCTCACTCAGCAACTCTACTCCAGATGGAGCACTGACGATGAGCCAAGTTATATCAAGTTTGATGAATGAAGAAACAAGGCGACAGGCGTCAGGTACCGAGAGGTCAAATGCTTATGTTACCGAACAACGTGATACTGATCAACGTGGGAGGAACAGAAGCAGAGGACCCCGCGGTCGAAGAGACTCAAGAGGTCGATCCAAGTCAAGGGCAAAGCCACCAACTTGCTATCATTGTGGCAAGGTTGGACACAGGAAATAGCAGTGCTTCAAGCTCAGAGATGAGAAAGCCAAAGAACAAGTGAAGGACGATAAGAATACAACTGCTGTGATCTTGAGCCATCTAGTAGTCTTATCGGAAGAAGAGGAGTGTCTCCATGTTGGCTCTTCGGATTCAGAGTGGGTGGTAGATACTACTGCTTCCTACCACGCCACACCGAACAAAGGATTCTTCACATCCTACCGAGAAGGAGACCTTGGGACGGTTCGGATGGGCAACAATAGTTTATCAAAGATTGCTGGAGTTGGTGACATTTGCATTGTCACAGATGTTGGTTGCACCATCACTTTAAAGGATGTGAGACATGTGCCCGATCTACGGTTGAACCTGATTTCTGGATTGGCATTAGATCGGCAAGGATATGAGAGCTACTTTGGAAGGGGATGCTGGAAACTCACCAAGGGCTTAATTGTGGTTGCTCGGGGGAAGGTCTGTTGCACTCTGTACAAAACCTATGTGAAGGTGTGCGGAGCTTATTTGAATGCTGTGGAGAGCGAGTCTTCTCCAAGCTTGTGGCACAGACGATTAGCTCACATGAGTGAAAGAGGACTTCAAATTTTATATAAGGAGGAGCTGATACCTTGCAGCAAAGATGTACTGCTGGACCCATGTGATCATTGTATAATTGCTAAACATCACAGGGTATCTTTTAAGAAGATCGGAGTTCGGAAGGCTGAACTACTGTCAGTGGTCTATTCGGATTTGTGTGGGCCACTTGAGGTGAAGACACTTTGTGGCAACTTGTATTTTGCCAAATTTATTGATGATGCATCAAGTAAAGTCTGGGTTTACCTGCTGAAGTTAAAGGATCAAATATTTCAGGTGTTCCAAGATTTCCGAGCCAAAGTAGAAAGAGAAACAAAGAAGTTGTCGAAGTGCATTCATACTGACAATGGAGGAGAGTTTACATCGAAGAATTTTGAAGGGTATTGCCGAGCACATGGCATTCGACATGTGAAGACAGTACCTGGAACTCCTCAACACAATGGAGTAGCCGAAAGGATGAACCACACTATAGTTGAGAAGGTGCCAAGTATGCTAAAGATGTCGGGACTACCGAAGACGTTCTAGGGAGAAGCTGCTCTAACAGCTACATATCTGATTAATCGGTCACCATCAGCTCCGCTAGAAGGTGACATCCCAGAAAGAGTAAGGAGTGGAAGGAGTCAGTCCTACTCTCATTTGAAGGTCTTTGGGTGTAAAGCTTTTGTGCATGACAAAGGTCCAAGTTGGACGATAAGGCAATTCCATGTGTGTTTGTTGGCTATGGCGATGAGGAGCTTGGTTTCAGATTGTGGAATCCAATGAAGCGAAGTATTGTGAGGAGCAGAGATGTGGTCTTTTGCGAAGACCTAAATGGCCTCGGAAATGAGAAGGCCAAGTTAACCGATGTGGGGTCAATTGTAGTTCCGAACGTCGAACTTCCAAGGCAGGATGTTCCCAACAAACCTCAACAGATCTGGCGACCAGTTGCAGTCCGATCTGAAGAAAAACGATCTGAAGAAAGCCGAAGTGAAGAGCCGATCCGATCTGCAGATGAAGCTGGTACCACTCGTCGAAGCTGTGGCGAAGAAGAAGAAGAAGTGACTGCAGAAAGAAACCTTCAGCAAGGAGAGGGCTCGAGCACTCAAGCTAGAAGATCGGGTAGAGACCGAAGACCATCTCAATGGTACCCATCTACTGATTATATTTTGCTTACCGATGTGGGGGAGCCTGAGACACTTTAAGAGGTTTGTTGTCATGAGGACAAGGACAAGTAGATAGAAGCTATTCATGAGGAGATGGCATCTCTACAGAAGAATGACACCTATGAACTTGTCGAGTTACCAAAGGATAAGAAAGCTTTGAGAAACAAGTGGGTGTTCAAGTTGAAGACCGATTCCCAGAATCGGATGAAGTTCAAAGCCCGATTAGTGGTGAAGGGCTTTGCTCAAGAGAAGGGAATTGATTTTGATGAAGTATTCTCTCCAGTTGTGAAGATGTCATCCATCAGAGTGGTACTTAGCATGGCTGCAGCCCTGGATCTGCAGATTGAACAGTTGGATATCAAGACAGCATTTCTTCATGGCGATCTTCAGGAAGAAGTCTATATGAGACAACCTGAAGGATTTGAGCAGAAAGGGAATGAAAATTTGGTCTGCAAGTTGAGGAAGAGCCTCTACGGTTTGAAGCAGGCACCCAGACAATGGTACCTGAAGTTTGACTCTTTCATGAAGAAGAAGGAATATGTCCGAATAGTTGCTGATCAGTGTGTATACATGAAGAAATTTTCTGAAGCCAAGTACATTATTCTACTGCTATATGTGGACGATATGCTGATTGTTGGGAAAGACAACAAGTTGATTGAGAAGCTGAAGCAAGACCTATCCGAGGAGTTTGATATGAAAGATCTAGGCGAAGCCAAACAGATACTCGGAATGAGGATCCTTAGAGACCGGAAAGGTGGAAAGATCTGGCTGTCTCAGGAGAAGTACGTTGAACAGGTTCTTGATCGGTTCAACATGAAGGACTCCAAGGCGGTTGTTACTCCGCTTGGTAGTTACTATCAGCTCAATAAATCTATGTGCCCAACAACCAAAGCAGAGAAGGAGAAGATGAACTCTATTCCTTATTCGTCGGCAGTAGGAAGCTTAATGTATACAATAGTCTGCATGTAACACCCCCAAATCCGGAAGCTCCAGATTGGGTGCGTTAATCCAAAAACATAACGTAAACATACATAATCCTTACATACTTTATTACATCCCAAGATCATAATGATCAAAAGTTTAGGAGTTTAGGAGTTTAGGACACCATATAAATTATTACAACCTTTTATACATAGGCAAATACTAAACACATAAACTTAAATTCTTGAGCAGCCTAGCGTCCTATTACGCCACTCTCCTCCTTAGACTTCTAGCTCACTTGGAGTGGGGAATCAAAGAAATAAAGGGGTGAGCTGAAATAACCCAGTAAGGTAAATATGAACTGTACGAGTAAAAACATGAACTGTGAAAGTAGAGTCATTGAAATAACAAAGTCATGGAGGTACTAAACATCAAACATAAGCATCAAACAGGTGAAAAGATATCATGAATAGTCTGGATGTCATAAAAACTGTCAAGGCTAACCGCCGTGACTTCATTCTTACTTTTCATAAATGTGTCAGGGCTAACCGCCATGACACCATACTTGTTATCCACTGGGTCTACCAATTCCAGGGATATGCTTTACCCAATGCATTGGAGGGCTGTATAATTCCGGGCCCACCCGTCAACATAACATTTATCCAGACTTAAAAAAAAGCAGAAATAAAGCATTGAATCCCAAAGAAAAGAAAGGATTGCAAATATTCCTTGCTCATAAGGAGGCCAGAAAATATAGCCATAGAGCACATATAAAGAATTCAACCATGGAAAAGCTTCAAGGTTAACCCATAGAAATCAAAATACTGCAAGAAAAGGGTTAACTTTACCCCGTCAAAAAAATGGATCCCTTACCTTAGCTCGTCTTTGTCTTGTCTTACTGTCAACACCCTTGTGGATTTTCTACGGCCATAATAAAAGTGAGGTCATTGTCGTTTCAAATCTTTCATTCTCTCGTATAGTTTAAAAGCATGATTGTTCAAGCTACGGTAGTCTTTTGTAAATTTCATATAAAATTGATTTTAAGCCTACAATTCATGAAAATTTACCGGTATGTAATTAAAACCATTAAGTACCATTCCATGTTCGGATCTTGTGAATATGAATAGATCTAAGTGGTCAAAAGAAACATATTCAATGATGATGTTACAACAGGTTTGTAAAAACTGCAGCAGTCACGGTAAAAGTCCCAACACAAGTATGAGGAAATGTCCAAATATTCTAAAATTTTTGTATGTGGTAGATAACATATTTTACTAAAACTTTATTATTTGTATCCAGTTCCAAAGATCACTGGATGGTCCCCATAAATATGGTGACACGATCAGTTTTCAGTAGAAGAACAGATCCAGCAGTCCCTTTTTGGAAAAACCATTAAAAACTGTATTTTTCATGACAAATTCTGCAAGTTTGCAGACAGAAAGGAGACATCCAGATCTACAACCTTTGTTCACAAAGTTTTGGAAAAATAATTCGTCTATTACCCCAGAAAGAGATGACAAGATCTTGTTTCCAGTAGCAAACTTGCACTAAAAACGGACCAGCAGTCCCTCTTGGAAAAATTATTACAAACTGTATTTTTCATGAAAAATTCTGAAAATTTGCAGGTACGAAGGAGGCATCATGATCTACAACCTTTGTATACAAAGTTTACAAAAAGAAATTCATCTACTGCTCCAGAAAAGAGAAATACAGTAGGAATGCGATTGATTGTTAAAACACATTTATGTTCCTCTATGGAGATTAAAAACCTTTGTAAAACTCTTCATAACATTGGAAAACTCATTCATATGGATGGTTATATGTGTAAGAGATTAAAAGCCATTGTAAAACTCTTTATAACATTGGAAAACTCATTCATATGGATGGTTATATGTGTAAATATCAAAGAAAGTTTGGTAAAAGGAAAACTTAATACTTGAAGACTCTTGATCTTTGAAGACTCTTGATCTTTGCAGGGCTTCGCCAATGGAACTTGGAGGATGAAGAAGAGATTAAGAGAGCAAGAGAGAAGAGAAGAACTTGCTAACGTTGGAGAAGAGGTGTATATTTATAGAGAAGGAGAGGCATGGACATTTCAATGATTTTGAGAAGAGATGAGGGCAATATAGCAATTTAACAAGAGAAGGGAACTTCCTGGAAACATGATCTGGCGGTTAAGAGAGATTTTTTGACATTTTGCAATTTAACCCCTATATTTCAATTAAATCTCAAACCTCCTTTACTTCATTACTTCATTAAATAATTAAGTAATAAATTTCTAAATTTCTTCTTTTCTTTTCTTCTTGTTCAATCTATCATTCCACCTTATTGTAGTAAGTCAAAAAAAAATCAGGGTATTATACTGCACAAGACCAGATATTGCTCATGCAGTAGGAATAGTGAGCAGATACCTCTCAAATCCAGGCAAGAAGCATTGGGAGGCTGTGAAGTGGATACTTAGATACTTGAGGGGCACATTAAAGATGTGTCTATGTTATGGCAATTCAGCGCCAACCTTGGAGGGTTACACAGATGCAGACATGGTAGGCGACATTGATGACCGCCGATCCCTCACAGGTTATGTTTTTACATTTGCAGGGGGAGCTGTGTCTTGGCAATCAAGATTGTAGAAGTGTGTTGCTCTCTCCACTACCGAAGCTGAGTACATTGCAGCAGTTGAAGCTGGCAAAGAGATGGTGTGGATGAAGAGTTTCCTACAAGAGCTGGGAGTGAAGCAAGAAGAGTATGTAGTGTTCTGTGATAGCCAAAGTAAGTAAGAATGCTACATATTATTCCCGAACTAAGCACATTGATGTTCGGTATCAGTGGATCCGAGAAGCCCAAGAAGAGCAGAAGTTCAAGCTAGAGAAGATTTGCACTGAAGACAATCCCTTCGATATGTTAACGAAGGGACTTTCTAAAGAGAAGCTGATGAAGTGCTCCAGGGCAATTGGGATGGACTCCAAGTAAAGGAGTCCATAGAAGAACATCTCTTTGGTTGGCCTTGGAGGGGGAGATTATTGGTTTTTTGAGTGTCCAAGACCAACTTGGCTGCCGATCGGAAAGGCTGCCGATGTAGCGGACCAAGCAGAATGCTGGGTCGATATGTGGAGTCCTATACACAGAGCCGATGTGTGGGCCGATGAGTCAATTATCGACTACGGTGTACGAAGCGCCAGATCGGAAAATGTATATCGGATAGATACTTCAGACCGGTATACTTGACAAGCAGTTGTTTGCTTGTTCTACCTACACCAATTCCAATGTAGGAATGGCGGTGTCAGAGGAAAAGGTGTCTTGGAACTACCATAGGTATGATGGGCAGCATGGTGTGACATGGAGTGTTGTACACGCTGCAGAAAGGAGCCTTTGGGATTCGAGCCAAGAAGATAGAAAAGAGATTAATGTCTTCTTGGTGAGATATATAGCATATGAGACTATACAACATCATAGAGAATCCAAGAGTGTGAACCAAAGCACCAGTGAAGAAGCGAGCAAGTAGAAGAAGAAGGAAGGAGACGTTGGAGGTGGAGGACTTTGAAGCTCAACTGTGGTTTAGGTTTATTTGCTTAAGCTTGTCTTAAGTTAAGTATTCACTGATCTGTTTGTCTATTCCTATCTTTGTTTGTAATCTTGAGTTTGGGCATCAACTCAAGAGTTACTTTGTAGTTCTTGCTTGAGTTTTTAGTGGATATCTCTGTGTGCTGGTGCCCCATGGTTTTCCCTTGATTTGTAGGGTTTCCACGTATATCTTGGTGTGCTGTCCCATGTGATTGTTTTAGTGTTCTTTATGCTAGGTTCTCACTGTTCCTACACCTCTTCCTCTGAGGTCCATCTGCGCAACAGTCTACACTCTCAATCTATCTCTCATTCCAACAAAGTAGTAGTAGAGCTAGAGTTGTTGAAGGTGAATATGTTAAAAGTGAATTGTTCCCATTCTAATTTCCATGGCTTAAGGAGGACAACGATAGTTGCGTGGTTTCGTTGAAAGCTTTGTTTGGATTTTAAGATGTATGGAAGATTGTGGAGAAAGGTTATTAGGAGTCAAAAGATAAAGGATTACTAAGGAGAAAGGTTATCATGAGACTATGTCATACTCAAAAGGATTACTTACAAAAGGGTCGGAAAGGGTCGGAAGAAGGATCAACAAGCTCTTTCCATCATCCACCTAGATTTGAATGGATGTACGCTCGAGAAGGTCTCATGTGCAACCTCATGCAAGCTAGCATGTGGGATTTTTAAGAAGTCTCAAGAGGGTGTCCACAAAGTTAAAAGGTACGCCTTCAAACTCTAAGATCAACATGGTCGTGCTTCACAGATCTGAAAGCTATAAATAGCCATCCACTTAACCCTAATAAGGGGGAACTTTTGGTGGATCAGTCTCGGGCATTCTTCACAGTGACGGCTAGGATTCGAGAGGAGGTTGAAGGCGGAGGAGACATCAACAAGGGAGAATCCTCTGTTTATCTTTATGTCTTCCTCTTGTATCTTTGTTATAGTAGTCAAAGTATGAGAGGCTAAACCTTATGTGGTGACTGGGACACATGAACCATAGGATTAATTTGTTATTAACTTTTTTTCTATGTTAGGTTCTTTCGTTATTGATAGTTCTTGTGCATCATCAATGTATGTCTATGCTTGAGAATCCATATAGTTGTTGTGTGTATGAGTCCGAATTACCTACCTCATCAGGGTATAGCATTAACACGATAGTAGTTATGTTGAATGATTGGTGTGATTATTATTGCACTAGCCCTGAATTTGTTACCTTTCTAGCTTATAGTTAGACATAGGTGATAGGGTCTGACTAGCATTAGGAGAGATTGGGGTGTTGCACTTAGAAGTGTACTGTTGCATCCTCCAAGAACTTATCAGTAGATAGGTAGTATTAGGAAGTCAATTGTCAGCAAAGGATTTCTAGGGGGACTGTGATCCGAGATGCCATGTCTCATCTCTGATTACCCACTATCTACCAACTGTTCACATTAGTTCTTTCTTTAGGATAATTAGTTAAATCCCCTAATACATCATCCATATTTTAGGATAATAGAGGAAAATTAGTACTAGTGGTCAGTCCTTGTGGATTCGACTACCCTACCTTAGGGTACTTTACTATTTGATCAACGCCGTATACTTATGGGAGAGTTACAACGCATCCTGTGCGTTCATCAGCTGCAGAGGAGGAGGTCACTAAATGTAACACCCTAATCCCCATAGGGACACGTGTCACACCAGTCAGCTCAGGTGTGTACCCTGAGCCCAAGGCTGTCAAATCTGAAATAAAAATCTGCGGAATAAACCGGAGACAATAATAAATAAACATTATAAGTCTGGAACTCATCAAAGAGAAGAGTCATATCTGATACAGATTCCCCCACAGACTATACGTCTGGGTCTAGTCTCCATAAGTAAAATAGATAAGTCTACAGAGTACACAACAGAAGAAGGAACTATGGGACGCCAGAGCCAACTATGTCGTCACATCTCACCGGATCTAGCATCTACCCGGACTTCTGTCTGCTACCTGCACAAGGTGAGTAAGAAAGAGGGACTGAGCTACAGAGCTCAGTGATTTGTGACCCCTACTGTCAGGTCAACTAAGACCCGCGCATCTGAAAATATAATCTTGTATATGGAAAGTAATCTCTACTCATATACATGCAGAAAATACAGTAAATCATGAAAGTCTTTGCATTATCTTCTCAGTCAGGAAGATCGTCTAATGCAATGTCCGAGAAAACCCGAAAAGTCATCAGTCACTAACATGCCTGTCCATGTCTCATGAGGTGTCTAGATATGTGAGCGTCTGTCGATAAGAATGAATCTCTGCATGATCACTTGCTAAGGTCTCAGATAAATAGCCGCGAGGTATCCCCGATCACGAACGTATGTGAAGCCGCGAGGTTTCCCCCGATCTGGGTCTTCACTCGTGGTACCAAGCACCCCAAAGAGTCGGGAAAGGGTTTTAAGATAAATACATTCTGAAAACAAGGTTTTGATGCCAGAAATTCATTTTGAAAACAAGAAAACCTTTCCCCTACTCGGTATCACGCTCTGCATAGCAAGGACCGTCTAACAGGAAGCAAAAATCGATGCTCACGTCCTATATCTATCTCATATCTGTCTCAATGATCTACAGCTAGTTATATGCAGAAAACCTCAATCTACAATAGCTGCAAATAATTGAAAGCATTCTCAAAACCGAGAATAAATCATAGCCGAGGAACATAAACTGAAAACACGATAAAACCCGATCAAACTCGAGAATATACAGTAGGTCCACTCACCTGAAGTCCTAAGCAAGTCAAGTCTGACTCGTACCTCCCGAAGATCCCGTCTTGCCCTTTTCTTTTCCTAGTAAACACAATTATAACTAAATCAATACTAGTTCATATCTCATGAACTCATAATTAACAAGTTCTTTCTAATAATCCATGGGCCTAAGTCTCACTAGCTTAAGGCCCACTACTCAACCATGATTTTCAACACTCAATGAACACTGGGTATCTAACTAAGAAATGGGCCCTAAGTTCGATTATTCAACAAGTATAATACTAGAATTAATCAAATGCCTTGTTCACTCTGACCCAATATTTCCTTAAAACATCTCAAGAGTACAAAGCATTCTTAATTCTCAACCAACCTAAAGCCCAACAACAAATATGGTAAATAACCTTAAACACCCATTATATGAAGTTTCATTCACATCCCTACAGCACCAAATCAAGACTTGGAGTTAGGTCTTACTTTCAAAAGTTTATAAACTACTCCAGGAAACAAAACAACTTGATCAGCTGTTCACAAGAATCTCATCTCATTTCTTCATTGACAATTCAACACTTGTTGGGCATATAAATTCTAAAGAGCAACTCTTCTCTTTGATTTCTTATTTCCCATTGACTACATAGTAAGCTTCAACTCTATTACAACAGCAAGAGCAACATCTAACCAGAAGGACAACAAGCACATCAGGCAACAACTATTTAACTGCCCAAATACTTTCATTGAAGTAATCCAACAAGCACTTGATAGGCATAACTAAATTCAAAAGAACATCTCTTCTCTTTGAATTCTTAATGCCAATAGATTACAAAACAAGCAAGCTACACTCTACTCTACACAAGGACAGCAGTCACAACAACAGCACGACCTCCTTCAGCACAAACAACAACCATCAAACTTACAACATAAACAATATAAGCACAACAGCAACAACATGAAGCACACATACACCAATACTGATCTCCAATGCAAAATATATATTCAGCACTAAGTACTACGCTGAGCCTCATCTTCAAACTAAATGGATACCTTTGTAGAGGCACATTACGTTGGGGACATCATCAACCGTGGACGGACACCGCTGGACGAACACAACTGCTGGCCGGAACCCAACTCAGGAACTAAGAATCAGGGAGCTGCTGGCCTGAACTACGGACAGCGGAGGAACAGAAAAGGGAAGAGTAGGCTGGTGTTGCTGTGGGGACAAGGAACCGATGACCGGGGCTGGCAGTGCTCGTCCGAGCTCCCCCACCACGGAACGACCCTGAAGAGCTGCGTGGTCTGCCTCCCCTGAAGAGCTGCGTGGAAGACGCTCCTTTCTCCCTACATGCATAGCGCCACCTCCACATCCAATTTGCCACTGAGCTACTAACAGCCCACCTCCTGCTTATTGACCAGCATACTTCTCTCTCCCCCCATGTCAAATGACCAACTCAACCCTGCCCATTAACATGAAAGCCAGCTACAAAGCCCATTGTCCCTTTATTCATGTGTCACAAGCCTCAGTAAAGTTATTAGAATGAAATATATTTACTATATTTAGTAATATCATTTATTCCTCTCTCATGAAATTAATATACTTTTCCCTGCTAATAAAAAAAAAAACTATAACAACTTCTATTTACCAGTAACGCCGACATTTATTTAATATTTATAACATGTTTACAAGGAAAACCGGGCGTTACAGGCAAGCTCCTCGAAGTTAGCTACCTGGATTGGCTGGCTAATGTAGACCAAGTGAAGAAATCCTCATTGTTGCCTTCACTGGTGGAAATCTTCCAGCTTATACAAGAAATTTAACATAACTTCAAAAAAAAAAAAAACTAGAACTTTGCTCAAAAACGAAAAGAAAACCATGGAAAGGATAATGAGCATACCTGGAATTGAATTTGAGAGAGAGGAACAAGCGATGAGTGACATGGTTATCATTTTAGATAAGATCAACATGATGTAGACAGTCATGCATAAGAAATAAGCAGATCCTACCAAATTCTTCACAATCTAGCAAATGGACAACAAAATTGTTGATGGGACTGCAATCATATACAAGACAAACAACGATATGAACTCCAACAAGACAAAGAATTCTAATTAGAGAATGAAGGAACCTCTATCAAGCGAAATCTGAATCATACCTCGTCTAAGGAGACGGAGACGGTCCCATTAGGGATTGGAGACGTGGTTGGCAATCTCGAGTGGGATAGCCTCCAGGAAATCTGATGGTCGTCGGTGGCGGAGTCATCCGTGGAAGGTGTTTGGAACTAAGGCGGCTCGACCTCGTCGACGACGTCAAAGACCTCATTAGCGATCCAGGAGAGGCTTTCCTTATTGACGGAATCGACGAACAATATTGAAGACAAAGAAAAGGGATAGATCTTGAGGTTCTCCTTTTAGGGTAAATTTTAGTTTTAGGGATTGAAATCTCACGCGGGAGAGCGGGGAAAATGTAAATTTGGAGGGGGAACTGGAAAATTGGCATTCGTGACGGTTCTTAGAAACTGCTGCGAAATGTTGTGCAATGCTAAATGTATGAAATTAGCGGCAGTTCTTAAAAAAACTGCCAAAAATTTCATGCATTTCGTGGTGGTTTCTATGAAACTGCCGCTAATTTCATACATTTAGCGGCAGTTTTGGTTAAATCACCGCGAATGCTGTGGCAGGTTTACATAAACCGCCGTGAAATGTTCGTCGCGAAATACCTCTTTTCTTGTAGTGTACATAGGTAATTTGGGTGCGTCAATTGCTTATAGAGTTATGTCACTAGCAGAAGCATCCAACAGTTATCAAGTGTGACAACAAGTCGGCTATTAGTTTGACAAAGAATCCATTATACCATAGAAGAGGCAAGCACATTGATATTAAGTATCACTATATTAGAAATTTAGTGAGTGAGAAAAAATAGTTCTTGACTATTGCAAATTTGAAGTGTAGGTTCTCAATATATTCACGAAGTCATTGAGACATACATTTTTGATAAGTTGAAGGAAGTTCTTGGTATGCTAAGTTTTGTTTAAAGGATGTTGATAAAGTTAAATAAAAACACAAGCTTATCTTTGTGATTTATATCTTATTTGTAGTAGATGTTTTAGTCCTATTTTTATTAGGTTTAGAGATAGATGTTTTAATTTTATCCTTTTTACAATAGAAGTTGTCTCCAAAGGTTTATAAATAAGACTCTACTTATCAAGTTTTAATATAAAAGTTGCTAGCAAAAATGGTTAATCAATAAAGAATATAGTTTTCCTCTACATATTGACCATATGAGTGCACTACACCATAAATTGAACTATCCAACATTCTTCATCCATAAAAAGAATTTTTTAAAAAAAATTAAAACTAAATTTATAGGTTCCCTATGCATAAAGAAGGTTCATTCAAGGGTGAAACACCAGATGATCTTTTTTTTGCCTTTGTTTAGCCAAAGCTTTGGTTACTAGGGTATTTGTTGGTGGTGGAAGAGGAAGGAAGAAGAGAAGATGAAAAGACTCACTATCTTTTCTCCTTCATTTTGCATTGTCTTGTAAACTAAGACCAATAGACATATTAATCATAGGCCCACTATTTCAAAACATTACATCAAAATGCAAAATCAACCATCCATATACTAAGAAAAGCATTAATTTTAACACTCCCCTTTAGTGCTTTTGTATGACATACCCAATAGTTCTCTAAGATAGATGAACTTCTCACTTGAAAGTGCTTTGGTGAAGATGTCCACAACTTGATTTTTGGTCTTTATGTGCTTGACAAGAACTTCATTATCTTCTACCGCTTCCCTAATGTAATGATGCTTGAGGTTGATATGCTTGGTGCGGCTATGGAAGACGGAATTCTTAGACATTACTATGACGGATTTGTTGTCACAAAATAGAATTGTGGCCTTTTCTTGCTTCTCCCCCATATCTTCAAGAACTTTCTCAACCAAATAATTTGTTTTATAGCTTCACTTGCCGACACATATTCGGCTTCCGCAGAGGAATGTGCCGCCCTCTCTTGCTTCTTTGATGCCTTAGAGAATACACCCGATCCGAGTGTAAATGCATAACCGGATGTGTTTTTCATATCATCCACACTATCGGCCCAATCACTATCACAAAACCCAAATAAATCAAATTTCTTATTCACCTTTGTCTCAAACATGAGCCCAAAATTTTTAATACTTTGAATGTACCTCGATACCCATTTGAAACTCCAAAATGTATTTTGCTCAATCGACACATAAACCGAGATAATGATCCCGAAGCATACATGATATCAGGTCTTGTAGTAGTAAGATACAATAAACTTCCAACCAAACTTCTATAAAGTTCTGCATCGGCATCACCACTTCCATCTTCTTTCATCAATTTTTTATTCACCAATAATGGTGTGGTTACCAGATTGCAATACTCCATCTTGAATTTAGAGAGAATGGATTAGGCATACTATCTTTGAGAAATAAACACACCATCTTTTCCTTGATCAATTTCAATGCCCAAGAAGTAATGAAACAAACCCAAATCATTCATCCCATACTTCTTCATCATCTCCTCTTTAAATGCATGCATCATCTTCTTATCATTTCCAGTAAAAATTAAATCATCAATATACAGAGAAACAATGAGCATACCAGATTTGTCATGCTTGATGCAGAGTGTTGGCTCACTTGGGCTTCGTCTAAAGCCATTGTTGATGAAGTAGGCATCAATTTGACTATACCATGAACGAGGTGCTTGTTTTAACCATACAAGGCCCACTTCAACTTGTACACTTTGTTATCTTCATCTTCAACCACAAAACCTTGCGGTTGCTCAACATACACTTCTTCTTTTAGCCCTCAATTCAAGAATGTGGACTTCACATCAAGTTTGTACAATTTCCATCCCTTGTGAGCGGCTAATGCAATCACCATTCTTATTGTTTCATGCCTTGCAATCTGCGCAAATGTCTCTTGATAATCAACTCTGGCTTGTCGTGAGTATCCTTTCGCCACTAATCTTGCTTTGTATTTTTGCACGGAACCATCCTGATTTATTTTGGTTTTGTAGATCCACTTCAAGCCAATTATATCTTTTTTTTTTGTTTCTCCACCAACTCCCAAGTATTGTTTTTCTCAATAATTTTTATCTCTTCCTCCATTGCATTTCTCCAAACTTCTTCTCTAGCCACTTGCTCAAAACATTCCAGTTCTACAACGCAAAAATTACATGTAGCATAAATTTCACTTAGATTTCTCATTCTTACCGGTGTTGAGCTCGGAGTAGATGAACTTGACCCAGCATTTGTTCGAGGGGATTGAGATTGCTCTTCTTGTTCATGGTGATCTTCTTTTTGGACACTTGGTGGCTCTTGCACTTCTTCTTGAATTTGCATGGGCACACTTTGTACACCTCTTTCTTTCCAATCCCACTTGCCATTTTCATCAAAGATCACATCCCGACTTATAATCTCCTTATTTCTCTTCAACCTAAAGAGCTTATAGCCTTTTGATTTTGAGCTATAGCCCACAAAAACACATTTCTCACATTTTTCTTCAAGTTTGTGCCTCATTTCTTTTGGAACATGAGCATAGAAAATGGAGCCAAAAATTCTCAAATGATTCACCGAGGCTTCCAACCTTCGGACCATACTTCAAATGGAGTAATGTTCTCCAACGCCTTTGTGGGACAACGGTTTAACAAGTAGACGACGGTATGGATTGCTTCAGCCCAAAAGGTTGATGGAAGATTTTGTCTCTTGCATCATTGTTCTTGCCATTTCTTCAATTGTTCTATTCTTCCTTTTGGCAACACTATTTTGCTCCAGTGTAAAACTCACAATCAATTGTCTTTCTAGGCTAATGTATTCACAAAATTTGTTAAATTCCTTAGAGTTGTACTCACCACCTCTATCACTTCTTAATTTTTTGATAAGCCAGCCACTTTGTCTTTCAACCATCTTTTGGAATTTCTTGAAGATAGAAATGACTCCAATTTTTGCCTCATAAAGTAAAACTCAACACATTCTTGAATAATCATCAATAAAAGTGATAAAGAAGCGATTAACGACATGAGAAGGTGTCTTCATGGGACCACACACATCGGAATGAACAAGCTCCAATGGTGCCTTGGCACTCTAAGTATTCTCCTTTGGAAATAAGTCTCAGTGTATTTTACCAAGAGCACATGCTTCACAAGCATCATGTTTTTCATTAATAGTTGACTAGCCATATACCATCTTCTTCTTGCTAACCAATTTCAAGCTTTCAAAATTTACATATCCAAGCCGCTTGTGCCACAACCATGACAAATTTTCAACACATGCCTTTAGAGCAACATTTCCGGCAGGCTTAAGAGTGAGATAGAAGTTTCTATTTTTCTTCATCTTCACCTTGGCCGTAAATTCTCTTTTGTTTTTAATCTTGTCATATATTTTGCACCAACCATCTTCGAAATGCACTGCATGACCATGATCAACAAGTTGCCCAACACGTGGAAGATTTTGTGCCATGTCCGGGACATACAACACTTCATGAATCAACATCAGCCCCTTCTTTGAAGCAACAACAATTGTGGCCTTTCCTTTTGATTCCACAACAGCACCATTACCCATAGTAATTTGCGTAGTGTTGGTTGTATCAAGCTTGCAAAAGATAGACTCATCACCAGTCATGTGGTTGCTACATCCACTATCAACATACCATACATCATTCTTTTGATTAACGGCAGCTTGACATGCATAGAATGTGCTTGCATCACCACTCCCCTCTTCGGTGCAATTTGCTTGCTCATTTGATTTAAGCCGACAATATTTTTGCATGTGGCCAAAATTCTTACAATTTTGACATTGGGGCTTTCCCTTGAACCAATAATCTTTTTCAACATGAGAGGCTCTCTTGCAAATATTACACCAGGTTTGGGCAAGATTGTTATTGTTTCTACCACGTCTCTCCCAAATCCACCAAGACCTCTTCCAAATCTTCCACCACAGGATGATCCTCCTATAGCCAGATTTTGCTTTGATTGCTCCTTCAAGTTTAGCCTAGATTGGAAGGCACATTCAATTGATTGTTCTGTGTGTCTACCCAACCTTTGCTTATGCATCTCCAAGGAACCCATTAGGTCATGAGTGCTAAAGGTAGAGAGATCCTTGGTTTCTTCGATGATGGCAACAATGTTGTACTTGGGAGATAGGCTAATATAGATCTTCTCAAATACCAACTTATCGGTCAAATTCTCACCCAAACTCCTAATTTGGTTCACATTTTCCATCACTTTTGAGAAATAATCTTTTAGGGCTTCATTTTCCCTCATTTGAAAATTTTGAAAATCTCTTTTAATAGTCAAGAGCTTTACGGATCTGACCTTATCGATTCCTTGAAACTCCTTTTGCAAGATCTCCAATGCCTCCTTAGAACTTCACGGAGATGGATTGTTGAATCAAGAATACGGCTTTAGCATCTTTCTTCTAATTCTCCTTCATCTCTTGCTTGTCCGACCCTTCGGTGGCCTTGACGATATAGTGATTAACCAAAGGGCGAAGGCAACCAAAGGATCACTAAGAAAGCAAGCAAGAGAGAGATAAAATAGAGAATAAACTCTCTAAACTTCAAAGAAATTTTTATTAATCAAAGTCAAATCACAAAGACTAACCCACAAGCCGGGTTAAATAACTTCAAAAGACTAATCTAAAAACACTATCACCTTATCTAAATGTGCCAAAATTAGCAAATAAATATTCAAAACCTAAACTTATCTGAACATAAAATTTAAAACAAACCAAATAGTTATCCAAAATCCTAGATCAAACCGAACTCAAATCCTATCCTAATTCAACAAACAATTTAATACTTAAAATAATAAAAATATCTAAACGGTGATATGGCGGGAAAACAACAGAATTTGAATTAAAAAATGACACCCGCTGAGTCGATCTGGGGGACCACGTGGTGCGTGCCAAAACAAGCTTCCCGGATTGGGCTCAAATGAGTGGTTTCGGTACCTGTTTCAAAAGTTATGACCAAACGACTGAAATACGTCATCCGGCTCGAATCCTCCTACATCAGTCAGCCCGGTTGGAAAGAACTCGTCATCGAGTTTACAGTAGTGCTATCGTTGACCTTATGCAATACTTCACAGAGTTCAATTTTCTGCTTCTTGAGCTCGGGCTCTACAGACAACCGATGGGAACTAATGGAAATCTGAGGAGAATCCAATGTCGTCTTCAAAACTTGACTAGGAGGTTCATAACCAACTTCGTAGAACACATCGTTAGTCCCATCATCGTTATAGATGTGCGAGATCTCCTCCTAGTATTTGTCATAGGTGGGCTAGATCTCCTCCTCGTAATTGTCGTAGATTGGTGAGATCTCTTAATTCCTCGTATAAATTGTAGAAGAGCTAGATCTCCTCCTCATTATCGTCGTACATGGGCTCGCCAAACTCCTCCTGAACGCTACGATCATGGTGTTGGACTTCCTCCTTTGAAGCCTATCCACGGCGACCACGATCAAAATCTTGCGCCACCAGACGCTGGGATAACTTCGCAACTTGCCTCTGTAAATCCTCGATCATCAAATGCCGCAATAACTTAGCGACTTGCCTCTGCAAATCCGCAATCATCATCTCATGTACCCCACGATCACGGTAGTCGACCTCCTCATTCAGAAACTGTCCACGCCGACCATGACAATGACCACCACCAGCCATTAAAGCCGATGACTCTCCTAGGAACGTGTTGAACCTCTGATACCAACTAACGCCAGGAAGGATAGTGATTAACCTACAGGCAAAGGCAACCAAAGGATGGCTAAAAAAGTAAGCAAGAGAGAGATAAAACAAAGAATAAACTCTCTAAACTTGAAAGAAACTTTTATTAGTCAAAGTCAAATCTCAAAGACTAACCCACAAGCCAGGTTAAATAACTTCAAAAAACAAATTTAGAAACCCTATCATCTTATCTAAATTTGTCAAAATTAGCAAATAATTATTAAAAATCTAAACTTATCTAAACTTAAAATTTAAAACAAACCAAATAGTTATCCAAAATCCTAGATCAAATCAAACTCAAATCATGTCCTAATTCGACAAACAATTTAATACTAAAAATAGCAAAAATATTTAAATGGTGTTATGGCGGGAAAATAATAGAATTTGAATTCAAAAATAATACCCACTAAGTCAATCTGGGGTGACCACATGGTGCGCGCCGAAACAAGCTTCCTAGATTGGGCTTAAAAGTGTGATTCCAACACTCATAGCTAAAGTTATGACCAAACGACTGAAACACGTCATCTAGCTCGAATCCTTCTGCATCATTCAGCTTCCACCTTCCCCGATGACTCGGATCTTTTCTCCTTCATTTTCCATTGTCTTCTTACACATATCTCAAATTTGGATTGGACCCCACATTGGCCATAAACAACAACAACTCCACATTAATGACCAAACAATATACTTCTAAACTAAGCCCACTAGACATATTAATCATAGGCCCACTATTTCAAAACATTACATCAAAATACAAAATCAACCATCAATACTAACAAAAGCATTAATTTTAACATCCTTACCCAGTATGTAATTATGATTTTATTTTGTTTACAGAAAGATATCAATTATAACTGAGAAACCAAAACTTCAAATTTATGAAAGATCCTCCATGTGGTCAACTAACTCTTCTATAAAAAATGGCCAACATTCTTCATGCATAAAAAGAATCAGCAGAAAAGCAAAGAAAATTTTATAGGTTCCTATGCATAAAGTGTTAGGACCGGGGGCACCCCACATTCTACACTAGCAACAATATTGTCTGCTCTGGGACCAAGCCCGCACGGTTTTGTTCTTAACCCAAAAGGCCTTGTGCATATCATAGCATACATCAAGCTACCAACCGTGGAGGTATATGGAACATTTTCAAATTTATCATCCTTTGAAGAACTCTTCTTGGATAGATTAAAATGTGCCACAAGAGGTGTAGAAACTTGCTTGCAATCAAGCATTCCAAACCTTTCAAGGACATTGCCAATGTATTTGGATTAACTCAACCACAACTTCCCATGCTCTCTATCTCAGTGAATGCGTATGCCTAAAATCTTCTTTGCGGCACTAAGATCTTTAGTAGCAAACTTCCTGGACATATAGAGCTTCAAGGATTCAATCTCCTTCCGATCATTGCTACTTATCAACATATCATCTACATAAAGTAACAAACAATTAAACATGCCACATATGGAACCTTTGAAGAAGACACAATGATCAAAATCACATCTAGAATACCCTTCATCTTGCATAAAATTGTCAAACTTCTTGTACTATTGTCTAGAAGCTTGTTTCAAACCATACAATCCCTTCTTCAATTTGCAGACAAAGTTAGGATTAGACTTATTAGCAAAGCCTTCTAGTTGTGACATATAAATCTCCTCTTCAAGGTCACTATGTAAGAAAGCCGTCTTGATGTCAAGTTGTTCAAGCCCAAATCAAGATTATCCACCAAAGATAGAATAACTCTTATGGAGCTATGCTACACCATATATTTCATTGAAATCAATACCATGCTTTTGACCATAGCACTTCACCACTAGTCTTGCCTTGCATCTTTTTCTTCCATCGGCTTCATGCTTCATTACATACACCCATCTATTCTTTAATGCTTTCTTTCCACTTGGAAGCTTCACCAAATCCCATGTTTGGTTTCGATACAAAGAGTCCATCTCTTCTTCCATCGCCTTTTGCCACCTAGCTTTCTCAAGACAACTTTGTGCTTCATGAAAAGACTCAAGCTCACCGGCATCAGTAAACAAGGCATAACACAAGGATGGAGAATACCTTTGGATGGGTTTAGGAGTCCTTGTAGATCTTGTTAAAATTTATGGAGACCGAAAATCTTGTTTTTCCTCATCAACATGAGCATCCCCTTGCTCAATCATCTCCATGCTATCATCAAGACCATCAACATCATCATGGCCATCACCATCATCATGGTCTTGAGGTTGAATTTCTTGTACTCGCCGAGGAGGAACACATGAGTCAACTTGCATATGAACAACAAGTTTCTTTACCTTTTGCTCTTTTTGATTACTTTCTTTGAATATTACATCCTTAAGAAATATGACATCACGGTTTCTAATTGTCTTCCTCTCAATAGGATCCCACAACTTGTAGCCTGTATCATCACCACCATAACAAAGGAAAGTACATCTCCTTGATTTCAAATCACGCTTACTTCTCTTCTCAAATAGCATTTGCACATAGGCTTCACAACCAAAAACTCTTAAATGATCATAAGTGATTTTCTTACCACTCCATAGCATTTTAGGAATATCACCATCCAATGGAGCACTCGGTGATCTATTGATGAGGTATACCGGTGTATTTGCAGCTTCAACCCAAAAGAACTTAATTAGGAAGACCAGAGTGAGATAGCATGCTTCTTACCCTCTCTACAATGGTTCTATTCATTCTTTCAATGACACCATTTTGTTGTGGAGTGTGAGGAACAATTTTCACTCTCTTAATGTCATTCTATGCACAAAAGCCATCAAAAGCACTAGACCAAAGTTCTCCACCATTGTCAGTTTGCAAGCATTTTATAAAACTTTCACTTTCTGTCTCAATGCGGGCCTTGAACTTCTTGAAATTTTCAAAAACTTGATCTTTGGATGCCAATGGATAAATCCAATACTTCCTTGAATAATCATCCATGAAAGTAAAAAAATAGGAAGCACCACTAAGAGACTTGATATTCATAGGGTCACAAACGTCGGAATAAACCAACTACAATGCTTTCGACTTTCCATAAGATTCATGCCTCTTAAAGTTTACTCTATATTGCTTGCCCATAATGCAATGCACACATAATTCAAGAGATAAATTCTCAAACAAAGGAATAAGCTTTCTATCTTGCAATACCTTCATTCCATGCTCACTAAGATGACCAAGCTGACTATGCCACATATACACATCATCATGTCCACTTGCCATTGCTGACACACGTCTTTGAGGTGAGCCAAGAAAAGTATACGAACTCTCAATTTTTTTCCCCTTTAATATACCGACATACATCCCTTGGAGATCTTCCACGATCCATTGCCAAAAGTGACCATATAACAGGCCCCATCAAGTTGCCCGACCGAAATAAGGTTCTTTGTTATCTCGGGAACATGCCTTACATTAGTCAATGTATGCTTCGTCCCATTTGCTTGCTCAATAACCATATTACCAATTCCCAAAATTTTACAAGCACGATCATTACCAAGGTAGACATTACCACAATCAACCTCTTTGTAGGTGGAGAAAATGATAGATTCGGACATATATGAAATGAAGCACCGGAGTCCAACACTCAAGTATCAATGGGAGAAGAAACTGTACAAGCAATACTCAATGTGATTCCATCATTGCTATTAGATGCTATGCTTGCTTCACCATCAACTTGCTTCCCTTTTCTCTTTCTCTTCAAGAGATTACAATCATTCCTCACATGGCCTTGTTTCTTGCAATACCAACAAGTAACTACCTAGCCCCGTGACTTTGATCTTCCCTTTCCTTGTGACTTGCCCCTATTAGCAAAGGCATCACCCCGTTGTTGAGACCTCCTCTTTCACAAGCCGCTAGTACTTGACTCGAGTCACTAGACATTTGTGAAGAAACTCTTCTAGTCTCCTCACTATTCAATGAAGAAACAACATCATTCAACTTGAACTTGTTGCCAATTGTATTGGCCACGGTAGTAACAAGAGTATCCCAACTTGGAGGCAAAGAGCTCAAAAGTACTAAGCATAGGACCTTTTCATCAAGATTCACCTTTAGAGTTTTCAATTGTGCGACAATTGAGTTGATCTCATTAACATGCTTCCACATCGTAACACCATCCTTCATTTTCAAGAGAAATAACCTCTTCATGGAATGCATCTTATTGATACCCGATGGTTGCGCAAAAGATTGCTCCAAAGTGCTTGAAAGTTCATGAGCGGTCTTACATTGATAAATATCAAACAATATAGATGGTGAAATACATAGCCTTATCACCGACAAGCATTTCCGATCAAGAGAGTTCCATTCTTCATCACTCATAGATGAGGGTTTAACATCATTCCCCAAAAGTGGTAGATCCACCTTCTTATGAACAAGGTGATCCTCATCATGATCTTCCATATTGGCCAATTGTCTTTCTTGAGCTTTTCAAACTCCATTGTCTTATCCATGCCTATGAGACCAAACCACCGCCAATACAATCTCTAATTCTCTCAATTGCAAGCTTAGACGACCGCCATACTCCTAGAACGAGACCTTGATACTAATTGTTGCGTGTGAGGAAGCGCGGAACGAGTGTGGCAATTTGTCGAACACTTGATGTGCAATCTCACAAATACTTAGCAACGACACAATAGATGGGCAATTCAAAGAAGATATACAACCATTCTTACAAGATCAAAAGAAGACACCAAAATTTAACATGGTTCGGCCAAGAAAAGCCTACATCCATGGGAGGACAATGCTTCACTATGACTTGGGGGAATACAAGAGTAACAAGGAGAAGTACAAGAGCAACAATGGCTTAAACCAAGCCACAAGAGAAGTACAAGAATCACAACTTTTCCCTCATCTCAAAACACCAAGAGATTCATCCTAACAAGATGAGATTTAGGGTTGCTTCTCTTCTTGTTCACCATTACCTCTTCTTCTTCTTTACTCTCTCTCTCTAGACTCTCTTTCAAAACCCAACAAACATAACACTATATAAACAATAGAGTAATTTGGACTGTTGGATTAAAAGACATAAAGATTTGGCTTCATCCCAATGATAAAACCATATCCCAATGATCAAGCCACTATTTAACATAAAGAAGGTTCCTTCAAGGGTTAAACACTAGATGATCCTTAATTACCCAGTATGTCATTATGATTTTATTATGTGTACAGAAAGATTTCAACTCAAACTGATAAACCAAAGCTTCAAATTCAGGAAAGATCCTCCATATCGTAATGGTCCACAAACACATGAATGTATGAAATATTATCAACTACAAATTAAGAAGAACCACTGTTTTGATCTCATACATTATAATTAATGATTTGTTTCAGCATCCCCCAACTTGAAGTCCATCATCTCATCATGAAACAAACCAAAATCCTCTTTCTTAACACACTGGGCCATCAATCGAAACCCCTGCTCTGGTGCAGGAGCTCGCAGTATCAAACATGAAGGAAACTTTTGATCATCAGAAACAACGGGAAAGAAATGGCTAGGGTTTCCCCACCCAAAATCAGCTTCCAAAAAGCCCAACCTCGTCCAATCAGTGACTACCATGGACTCATAACTTGATCCCATTGAAGAAGGATCAATCTTCACATTCCCCTTAATCCACTCAAAGTAGTCCACCGGCAACCTGTTCTTTGCATCTTTGATCATCTTGACCAATTCATGCAACGGTTCATTCACAAGCTTGGAACTCTGCATGGTGAGTGTGACAAGATGTATGCAGTTCCCATAGAAGCCAGGTGGGACTTGGGGCAAGATGTGGCGAATGCTCATGGACAGGAGTAGGTGGAGGTTGACGTGAGGGTCTGCATGCATGGCTCGGGCTCTAGACTGCCAGATCTTGGCGGTGAGGACGTCAAAGGTGGAGCATTGGCGGCCGAGCTGGTTAATGATATGGTGTTTCATCCGGTTGACATGAGAGGGAGAGAGTTTGATAATGGCGGGTGAAAGGTCAGGAGTGTATTTGGGAGGTGGTGAGAGACCTTGGGGGAGAGATTGTGGGGTGGGGAGGAGTTCTCGGCACCACACTGGTTCTATTTTCAATTGTTCTTGTCCTTTGGCGATGTCGGCAATAGCTTTGATGAACTGAGCTGAGCCTAAGCCGTCCCAAATGGCATGGTTGCCTCTATGGCCAATCACAAATCCACCACACTTGAATTGCGTCACCTGTGATATATATGGTGTGGCGTACGTGCCATATATATAGAACAATCAAGTGTGCATATATTGTCTTGTAGGAAATTATTAAGTGCATGTGCATATATATATAAACGAACCTGCATCATGAGCATGCGGTCAGTAGGGTCGGTTCCAGGGAGAGGTTGAGGAAGCAAGTCATTTTGGTTGATGATGAGTGGGAAATCAGTGAGGAAATGGAGATCCTCAAGAGTGCAATCAGCAACGGCCTCAACGAACCAGACACCATCTCCATTGCAGAGGACCTGGAGCTCGCCTTGGTGGGAAACGACAAAGACTCCAGCAAGAGGGTAGTAGGGAACGAGAGCCTTGGAGAGAGCTTGCCTTATGGCCTTGGCCGGTTCTTGACCGTGATTGAAGACCAGCAGTATGTCTTTCATGGCCTTGTTGGATGGGATTCTGTCGATCCATGAGAGTGGGAGGGTGATGGATGGTGTTGCCTCACTTGGTGGGACTAGGCCCTCTGATAACCTTCTCACAGACAAGGGGGAGCTCATGTTATTCTTGCTTTGCCCAATCTGATCGATGTCTCTCTCCCCTTTGCTTGCCAACTTTATATATATATATATATAGCTGCTTTACACACAATGAGAGAGACAGGGAAAGATTTTTATTTTTATTTTTTTGATAAAATCTTCCAATTAACTTTTTTAGTAACAGTTGACTAGAAAATGGATATATATAATACTGTAATGCAGTAAATGGATATATAGAAAAGACAGTATTAATAAGTAAAGCTTTGGTCAACGAAAACATGGTTGTAGAGAGTAGGTAGCCATTAATGATTTTAATCAAATTAAAGTCCAAGAGAATATAAACCTAGATATATATATAATGAGCACGTCTAGCATTATTACGTGTTGTTGATTTATGATATTGTTTGAATACATACACTTGCCGTAGGGGGAATCTTTACAGGCAAGTGTGTGTGTTCTATGCATGTTCATTAAAATATATATGAACAGTTGCGCATGCACGTTCATCATCTCTCAATGGTCAATGGATGCAAGGTTGGATTGGATGCCAAGGTTTTTAGCACCATTTCAGCAATGCTCCCGCCACAATTTAAAATCCCTTGAAATTAGTTATAATTAATATCTAAATAAATAGTTTGAGTGTGATAATTTGTATATCTCGACGATCTTAATTTGTTGGGTTAAGTGATGAAAGGCATCGTAGTCATTTCATTGGACGAATGAATAAGAGATAACAAATTTAAAATAATTTATTTTTTAAAAAAAAATAAACATTTTAAGTTTATTTCATGGTGAAATAATTTTACTTGTTTTTCTTTGATTTGGTAGAATGATTTGCTTAATTAACTCCAAAAATAATAAGGGAGCAGTTGTAATAATCTCTTCAATATTCCTACTCATATAAATACTTATGATGTCTGAATTTCATAGAAAAGTAGAGAGAATTTATACTTGTTTTATTAATTAGTCAAAGTTGTAGAACCACTTGTACAAAGAATGGATACTGTTGATGCCAGAAACTAGATCTGTCTTGTGATTTGGTCCAGAATTCAGTCAACGGTTGAGATTTATTTTTGGTGTGAACGCTTACTCTGACTCTGATGATCCGATATAAAACCTGAAAGGGAGAGCGAAAAACGGTCGGAATTGGGCCTTTCTGCCCGGATTTAACTCCGACGGTCAAGTTAGTGGATAAGGAGTGACTGAGGTGTTATGATGGAAAAAGTAAAAAAGTGTGATTTCGATCCTCTCTCTCTCAATCTTCCTCCTTTAGTTCTTTGTTGTTCTTCCCTTTTGATAGAGTTCTAGAGAAATTTCTGGTTTGGTTTCTTATTATTAAAGTTGAGGCGGTTGGAAATATCTGCCTGTGTAGGTGGGCTGTGTCAGGGCAAGTGGATGTTCTTGCCTTAAATTCCTGTCCCGTCGACTTCAAAGTGTTTTATGGTGTTTTGTCGTTTTGGTCGGATTTGTTCTAACATGAGATATTTCCTGTACTTTTACTGTGATTTTAGTCAGTTTTGTCAGAAGGAAGGTGGGTATTTCATTCTCTTCTTTGGTCAGGGGGGAAGTTTTTGGGGAAACGGGGTAGAGGGTCGGAATTGTTCTGACAGGTGTTGGCTTAGAATTGCCAAGTGGCTGGAGGGGGTTGTGCCACGCGTCGTGAGGGATTGATGACATGTGTTTTGCTAGATATTTCCATATCGACCATATCGTTTTGGTCGGATTTGTTCTAACATGAGATATTTCCTGTACTTTTACTGTGATTTTAGTCAGTTTTGTCAGAAGGAAGGTGGGTATTTCATTCTCTTCTTTGGTCAGGGGGGAAGTTTTTGGGGAAACGGGGTAGAGGGTCGGAATTGTTCTGACAGGTGTTTGGCTTAGAATTGCCAAGTGGCTGGAGGGGGTTGTGCCACGCGTCGTGAGGGATTGATGACGCGTGTTTTGCTAGATATTTCCATATCATTAGTCCCCCCCCCAAGTGTGCTTGTTCGATAAGTCTGAGTGATAAGCGGACGGAGATGGCTTTTCGCTTGGCTTGAGAACGAGTATTCCCTTTAATTGGCTAATTTAAATTTGTGTAAATATTATTTGTTGAGAAGATAGAACACATGCGTTTTAGCGGGTATTTGATACCTGTTCATCTTATCTAGAACTTTGAGTTGTCTTTTCATTAACTCGGATCGAGGGATGGGTGTGCTGAACTTTCTTCCTAAGAGGATTTACTGTTCTAATGGGACCCTTATCTATTTAAGCCATTGTGGGGGTGGACTATACTGTTCATCTTTTCTGTTTGTTCGTAATGGCTTTTCATTATCGTTCGTCTTTTCTCAAGGTTTTTCTCCCAAGTATTTCCGTACGATATATGAGAATTCCTTCTTCTTTTTGCGAGCGTCTGGAAGCGTTGGGAACGAGGGTTGTTAACTTAACAGGCCCAAACGGTTGCTTGTGGCAGGTTCTACTTGATATCAATGAGGATGCGGCTGAGATGCGGTTCGAGCAGGGGTGGAGGGAGTTTCATACGGACCATTTCTTGTCTGTGGGAGATTATTTAATTTTTTCTCATCTGGGGGGTATAAACTTTGAAGTGGAAATCTTTGGGATGGACTCTTGCCGCAAAGAGGTAGACCAAGGTGTTCGACCCCGTGGTTGGGCTGAGGTTCCTAGTGATAGTGAGGACAGTGCTGGCGGGGGAAGTCCATGTGTTACTTCCGAGTCACTTCCTTCTGGTTCGTCTAGGTCATCAATTGGATCAATTCGGTAGATGGATGGATTTTTTACTTATGTTGTAATTTCCTTGTGACTGTTTGTATGTTTGCTTTTCTTATGGCCTTTTTTTGTTTAATGTAATATTATTTCTTTCGTTAATCTATTATTGTTTTATGTTAATTCTAATCTTGGAAACCGAACATTTTTTTTTTTTAAAAAAAAGCTATAAGTAGGTTCCCCAAAAGTCAAATCTTCAATAAATGACTTTACTTTGGGAAGTAGATATGGTTCCTTCCCAAGGGGTAGGAGGTAACCCCAGGGGGAATGGCTTTACGAGGTTTCTTTATAAATGGGTAGTGGGGTAAGATATTTGTATTTTCAAGTTTGTGTAGAGACATTATCCAATGGCTTCTCCCTTTTATCCTTCTTTCTATAGAGTGTTTGGTTTGAGGGGTTCTATTAGGTGGCTTAAAATCCCGTCGGCATTTCATGCAACTATGAACCAGGTGAATGACGAAGTTGTTGTTTTAGAGGGACCTAGCGGGCATGTGTGGAGAGCGGCATTGATTCGAGATGAAGCTTAGGGTGAAATCTGGTTCGGGGACGGGTGGTTGGATTTTTTGGTAGACCATCACGTGCAAGTAGGTGATCTGATGATTTTTACTTATATGGGTGGGGTTTTCTTCAAGGTGGCAATTTATGGGAGGAATAAATTCTTGAAAGAATGGCGTTTTTTGGCTTTTCCTTCCCATGAAGACCTGGATTCTACTAAAGATGAGAGCTGAGGGACAGAAGATGAAGGGACTGATTCAGGAGAGTCGTCGAGTTCGAGTATTTTGTTCTTCATTGTTTTGTCTGTTTTTGTCTTCTTCTTTCTCTTCTCTCTCTTTTTTTATATATCATCAGCCATCGGCATGTTGTTAGCCATCAGCTTAGTAGTTTGTAATTATTTTCGTTGTGTTTGAATAAAGTTGGAGTTTGGATATTTGTTTGCTTTTTCTTTCTTTTTTTGTAATGATGATGTATCTTGGGAGATGTGTAATTGTTTCTAACGTTTCGTAATAAGCTTTAATATCTGTATTTCGTAATCATTATGAGGATTCGTGATGAGATGACAGCGTGTTTGATTCTAAATTTGAGAGTTGTGTCTAACTTAGATCAATAATTTTACCCTTTAAACGAAACGGGCGAGCGTTTATTCCTAGGTTGAGGGGGATAATTATTCTGTCTGTCTTGTCTCGGATACTATTCCATATTTAAGGCTGGGAGTGGTGCGGCGTGCGTGGGTCAATGTGATGATGGGTGGCATGGTACCCTATTTCCTAGGCTTTCAAGCGTTTGGTGTGTCGCCACTTATGGGAGAGATCGAGACCGTCCAGAGGAAGGTTATGGCTTTTGGTTCTGATAATTTGATATGAGTGGTACGATTCGATGTGACGTTTGGTATGAACGGTTGTGATTTAATCGTAGTATATGTTTTTTGGAGGGTTCAATCTGAGCTTCTCCCTGCAATCTAACGATTGGGATTCCTTTTATTGGGTTTATGAATGAGGATTAAGGGTTTTTCTTTGTATCATCTTTATGCGATTCTTCTCTCTTTTGTTCACGGTTATTTCTTCTTCTCCGGCGCTTTTCCAGTTGGCGTTCTTTGTTTGACGTTTTCTGTTAAGGTAATGGAAAGTAATTCCATGGATTCTAGGGTTCCCACACCTTCTGATTCTTCTACTATGCATTCGTTACAATCTCCTCATTCACCGTCTCCTTCTAATTCTACTGCTTCTATTCTTGTTCCTGCGCCAAGCGGCACTGGAGATCCATTGGTCCAGGGTTTGAGAGTTCATCCGGCCTCATCTAGGATAGAAAGTGGGGGGTCTAAAACTTTTTTGAGTATTTTAAATTAGACAAAGGTAGATGAATTGGTGGATCGCTTTCAAATCGATCTCTCTTTCTTTTCAGTTAGGGTACCCTGATCTGGAGAGCGGGCTAGTGCACCTAAGGAGGGTGAGATAGCTATCTATCAAGATGCTCTGCTCAGTGGTTTTAGGCTTCCTATATCTCTGATTTTGTTAAGTAAATTTTAGAGTATTATCAGTTATGTCCTTTCCAGTTGACTCCAAATTCATGGAGATTGTTGAGCGGGTTTGTTATCGTTCTCAACAACTATGGCGTAAAACTAACTGTTCGTTGGTTTCGTCTTTTGTTTAATTTGTACATTGAGACAGATACTGACTTGTATTATTTCTCGGCTCGTTCTAAGAAGAAATTTCTGGGTAAAGTTCCTTCTTCCATCAAGCGATGGAAAAGTAAGTTCTTTTTTGTGAGTAGTAAATCTGAGTGGGACGTCCGGACTAAATGGGAGGTTCCTCGGACGGACAATATTTGTGAGGAAGGGATAACAGCTGATGAGAAATCTGTATTTGAAAGTTTTAAAGGGATTTCCGGGGTTTCTGTAGATACTTATTTGACGAAGGAAATCCTTCTGAGATGTCGTTTGTTTGTAGTTCCTGGTAGGGCTTGTTTGTACTTTTATTTTGTAAGTTTTGAGTTTTGATGATGATGGGTTTTAATCATGTTTTCGTAGGTGAACAGATGGGTGATTTGGATCTTGCGAAGGGTATTCTAGCGGATTTCGAAGGCGTTATCGAAGCTCCTTTAGCGCGAGGACGGAGGAAGAAAGAAGATACTTCTGGGAAAGAAAAAAAAGGGGAAAGTACCTCTAGGAAAGAGAGGAAAAAGAGAAAGAAGGAGAGGAAGAAGGATGATGGCCCTTCCGAGGCAAAGAAAGCTAAGTACGATCCTGCCGTGGGTCTTTCCAAGAAGGATGAGGGAAAGAAGAAGGACAAATTTGGGGATAAATAGGGTCGAAAAATCCTGGAAGACCGGGTGAGTTCACCCGGTCAAGAAGTTATTCCTGATCTTTCGGTCTTGGCCCCTTCTATTTCTGGGGATCCTCCTTCTCCTGAGAATATTGGGGTTTTGAGCCAAGTTTTACGGAGACCACCGCGTACTGCACAGGAAATCTCCACAGAAGAGTTGCCCTTTCATTCGGCGTTGGTCAATGTTCCTGGAGCGGTAAAGTCTTGGTTTCTAAATCTATTAGAACTGGGACAGTTTATGATCGAAATAGTCTTATTAAGATAACTTAGAGTTTTTTTGTTGTAGGCGGACGTGGCAGAAACAGAATTCCAAGATAAGTTAAGGCATGATAACTTGTCTTTTCTGAGGGAATTACCAGCCATCGAAAAGGGGTCGTCTTTAGATGATTTCCTTTTTCAAGATCATATGTCCGTGGGGGATGTTTTAGAGGCCCTGCGGCCGGAAAGAGTTTCTAAGCGGCTTCAGGAGGCTGGGAAAGAGGATGTGGCTATTCAACTTCTTCATTCTGCTATGATGGTATTGTCCTTAAGTTTTTCCTTATTATATTTTCATTCGTCGATTTAGTCTCTTTTTGCTTATTTTAGACTTCCCATTGGGTGGATCGTGTGGGCCATCTTTTTCGAGAGGAGGTCGCGATTGATAACTCTCGTTTAAAGATAATAGAGGAGAGTGGGGCGGAAAATATCCGACTAAAGGCCAGGATTACTGTTCTAGAATAGGAGAAAGACAAGGCTCTCAAGGTAACTGGTTTGGTTACCGAACAGAAAAATGAACCTCTTGCGAAATTGATTTATGTGGAGGCATAAGAAATGATCTGTCAAAGAAGTCTTCTCGTTTCAAAGACTTCTTCCAGGCCGCTGAAGCGACGATGAAGGAACTTCAAGGTACTGTGGAGGGTTTGAAGGGAGAGCTTGAAACTGTTAAGGGAGAAAGAGATGGTTTTAAGAGGGACTTAGCCTCAGAGAAAGAAGCTCTAGAATTAACCCGACAAGTGATGGAAGATTTTGAAAGTCAAGTGGATGAGCTGCAAAGGGAAGTAATGCGGTTGAAGGAGGAGAGGAAGGATGCGGCAACGCAAATTTATTCTATCATTCAGGTTATTGGCCATCATACTTCTCCTAGGACAACTCTATCTATGGGACTTCCTTCTGTTTTGAAGGCTTATGTAAAGGTGAGGGATCAAATCTTCCTCAAAGTGGTTTGAAAAGGAGCGAGGATCGCCTTCCTGATGAAGGTGACAAAAACGTTGACGCAGGGGCTGAAGATACTGGTGCGGGGGCTTCTAACGTGTCATAGAATGTATTTCGTTTTATAGTTGGTTTTTAGTCTTGTAAGTGGTGTCTTGGTCTTGTCTTCGTAATTTTACTTTGTTTTTGTTGTGTAATATAACTTCAAGTTTGAATGAAATGAGAAAGCCGAACATTTTTCTTGAGGACGGTTTATTTTCCGAGTCTTAGTCGTAATAACTATTCGATGATCCCCCTTGATGTGTTCTTTGTCTTGTGCGATGGTTGACTGTAGTTTGTCTTGGCCCAGTGGTGGGACTTTCATTCGAGGTTTTTTGGCTCGGCCCGGTGGCGGGACTTTTAGTCGAGGTTTTTGCCTCGGCCCGGTGGCGGGACTTTTAGTCGAGGTTTTTGCCTCGGCTTTGTATATGATGAGATTTTGTCTTACTTTTGATTTTGAGGTGAGATTTTTGCCTCATCTTTGATTTTTAAGATGAGATTTTTGCCTTATCTTTGAATTTTAGGATGAGATTTTTGCCTCATTTCAGCTTGAGATTTCTGAGTGAAGGAACTTTCTTTATGAAACTTATGATTTTTCTACAGTGCTTACTGATAGTAGCGACGCAAGTGCTCGGCATGGTATGGGCGCTTGAGAGTCTTTCCATCCATGTTGGTGAGCAAGTAGGTTCCTGTCCGAACGACTTTCTTCACAATATAAGGACCTTCCCAGTTAGGGGTTAGTTTCCCCGTTCGGCTTTTGTTGCCTTGGAACTCATTTTCTCTCAGGACGAGATCTCAGAACGATTTTCTCTCAAGCCTAGTCCATCTCCTAGCCAAGCCTGTCTGATTATTACACCATGTATAAGGAGTACCGTAAAAACCAAAATCAAATAGTTTATTATGGGATACAAAATCATTGAAATGTCTGGATTTAATAGAGTAATAGTCAAAACACCCTCCCTGTATTCATCTGAATTTAAGATTGCATTAAAATCCACCAATAAAATCCAAGGCAAATTAAGCGAGGACATAGTCGATAAATCATGCCACAAAACCTTTTGAATATGAATGTTTTGAGAATTGTAAATCAAAGAAAGAATCCATTCCTTAGATTTTTCAATTGAAAGAATCGGATGTAAGGAAAAACGAGAATGAGCTATGGGGTCACCTTTCCCACCCCCTGTTTCCAGAGGGTAATAATGCCACCAGACACACCTTGTGTATGTATGATAGCGTAGTCCCAGAACTTGGTAAAACTATCACAAAATCTTATTGCCCGATTCTCATCAGCTAACGTTTCAACTAGACAAACAATATTTGGCTGGAAAGCCTTATAAGTGTCCTAATCCTACAAATCATCCTGCGGCTCGAAGATCCCATACAATTCTAACATAAGAATTTAATAGAATCCATAAAAGGGTAATTAGAGAGGAAAATGTATGAAAAAACTATGAAGGTTGAGCAATCGAGCATCACCAGCAGGAGCATTCACATGACCCTTTTTCAGGCAAGTGTTAGCTTTAATTTTTCCCCTCCTTTCCAAACTTCCAAATACACATCATTCTGAATTTGTGCAAGTGGCATGTCATCTTCAAAGAGTTCACTATTTTTATCTTCCTCTTGTTTCTCCTACTCCATGGGTTGGATACCGGCCAACTACTCTTATACTTTGGACTTGATCGAGAGCCTGAGCAACATGGTATACCAAGCACTCATAAGTATCAAGCAAGGTGTCTTGCCCTTGAAGAGAATCATTGAAAGGGAACTGCAGCCGCATGTCCCTATTTAAGGAGGTGATAAGATGTGGCGTGATCGGCCTAGTAGCGAAGTTTTGTTGCCCTCCTCCTTGGGATCCCTCCCTAGAGCAACAACTGGAGTAGGTAGTGATAGGATTGTAGTCACATCAGGTTGGGAAGCCCCAATAGGAGGATGTATTTGTCTGATTGTCAAGGGGGAAAGGGAGTCGCCACTGAGGTGTGATGGTGTAAGGAGAATCAGTTCCCTATTAGGGTTAGCTAATAGGGGCATCTCCTTCTCTATCGAATGGTCCTCATGATATGTGTACATATGATCTCGAGGCTTACTCCCCCTTCCCTCGATTATCCCTCTACACCCCCCAAGTGACAAACGACCGCCTGTGAAAGTCGCCACGTGTTGGTTGTCCGTCAGGCCTGTTTGACACGTCCCCTTTAGTCTCCGGGGTGTGGCGTGATAAGTGTTCACTTTACTATATTTTTATATTATATTTGCATACACTTAGTATTTGCATTTGAGGATTTATAGCCCGCCAATACTTTAATTTTGTTAATTTTGTGAAACAAGACATATCGGGGACAATTTATTGGAAAGTTCAAGTTTTTAAGCGATTTCGAGCAATCTAGAGTAGAAATAAATTCCTATCATAGGAAGCTTAAAATACATTCTCCAGATAGGAGGTTGATCAAGAAGCAATTAGAAGGAGTTTTCCATAACAAAAGAGCAAAGAAAAAGAGGAGGAGATATGGTTGTGAGTAGTATGAATGAGATACAGAGGTCAAGAATTTATTACAAGAGCTACAAAACTCTAAAGCTAATCTCCACTGTCCATATTAAAGAACAAGGAGTCAGGAGCATCCATTTAAAATTTTAGGTCAACCTGAAGTAAAATGGTCATCTGATCGAACGTTTGATGAAGACTACGCTGACTTGATCACTATCCTAGTAGGAATCCCTTATGATTAATCTTCTAATATTAGCAACCTAATTAATATATTCCTGGCCCGTGGAGATACCTAAATTAGTTTAGTTCTGATCTCTCGGCAACCAAACTCTAGTCCTGTACAGCGACTTCGCCATATGACTTCATTATTATCTAGCATTCTTTGGTTCCCGCTATTAGGTTTTATCCTAATCTAGAGAGTGAGTTGTGGTTGCATGGCAACCCAAGCGACCACCCGATCTCTCCATGTGCGCCCCCCTATTATCTATTTTTGGACCTAGCTTGACCGTGATTTCTTATCATGCATCAAGCAATTCTAATAATGTGGTCAACGCTTTCACACTAACAAACCCCAAGAGTTCAACATGAATAGATAATTCACATAAATAATTGTCACGCCCCGACCCGAATCCCAGGACCTTGAGCGGGTAAACAGATCGGCCATACCCAAGTGGAGACTAGCCCCACTCGAATACAAGGCTTAAGTAACAATAGCAGATAACATAATATAATCCAAAAGTTCATAATTTCATTAAAAGTCAGAGTACTAATGCGGAAGATAAAAATACAAGGGTTCATATGCCCTATACAAAATAGTCTTCTAATGGTACTAAACTGGTGACTCTCACGCGGAAAAGAAAATATCGAGGTCTGCCGACCTCAGCAAATCAACCCCTCCCAGCTATCTACACGACACCTGAGATCGTGTCACCTACTCCTCATAACCTGAAATGGAGGAAAAGATGAAAGAAGTGAGCTTTCGAAAGGAAAGCTCAGTAAATGCCCTGCAGAGAAATCACGATATGCACAACCATAAAGTCAAGATATGGATCATATCAAGGAAACAATCAGATCGTCACAAGAAACCAAACAAACGGGGCCCCCTACACTCATCCAATCATACCTCCAAAGGTGTCGGCTGACAAGTGCCGCCTCAATGGTCAAGTCTTTGGGCCGACGGTGGCTATATGCTCCATGGGTACGCATACCCAATCCAGACACATACCGACCCAACCTAAACACAAGAACACAAGCACCATGAGTCTCACAGTAATGTCCCGATCCATGGTGGCATGCTCAGCGAGCATCCAACAACAAACTTGTCCAAACAATCAAACAACAGATATGGAAACATCAACAATATATATGCCGGGAGTCAACACCAGATATCCAAATCATAACAACAAGCACAATCATGATACCAATAAAGGACATACCAAACCAAATAATAAGAAGGCCAAAGAAACCCATCTCTGGGTGGGAGCTAGGCAAGAGTCACTTACTTCAATTCGAGACCTACTCCTGGCGTGACCCTTTTCTTCACGCCAATACCTCTACTCAATCTCTTTTCTCACTAAATTGTATATTGATTCTCTAATTATGCCTCTCCTTATATAGAGGGGAGTGTCCTAGTCTTACTCTAACGAGATAAAGATAAATCACAAAATATTTTATAATTATCTCTATTCGATAAGTTTTCCTCCAATTCAAATTCAATCTTCGAATCTTAATCAAAATAAAACTTATATTTTAGATAGAGATCAATTATAAACAATCTATAATTATCTCTACGAGATAAATCTTTATCTAATCCAAACTCAAACATTGAATCATAATCCAATTGCAATTCATAAACAAACTATAATTATCTCTATGAGATAAATCTTTATCCAACTCAAACTCAAACATTAAATCATAATCAAATTAAAATCCATATTTGGATAAAGATCAATTATAATTATTTTCATGAGATAAGTCTAATTTAATCTCAAATATAATATCCTACTCAAATTACAAGTCATATTTGAGATAAAGATAAATCATAATTATTTTATAATTCTCTATTTTATCTCATGTTAATCCCTACAAGGTTAATCCAAGTCAGGTTGCATGATAAATTGGACCATGTAATTAGTTTAATCACATTGAATCACCATTATGAAATTTTAATTAGGTCCTCAAACTAATAGGTAATTACAAACAATCACTTCACACTTTCATTCTAGTACCTATTTATGTAATTATTTTCATGAGATAAGTCTAATTTAATCTCAAATATAATATCCTATTCAAATTACAAGTCATATTTGAGATAAAGATAAATCATAATTATTTTATAATTCTCTATTTTATCTCATGTTAATCCCTACAAGGTTAATCCAAGTGAGGTTGCATGATAAATTGGACCATGTTAGTTTAATCACATTGAATCACCATTATGAAATTTTAATTAGGTCATCGAACTAATAGGTAATTACAAACAATCACTTCACACTTTCATTCTAGTACCTATTTATGTATAGGTTTTGGGTGGGTTATTACAATAATCAAAAAGGAAACTAGTATTAAAAGAAGAAAAGTCAAAAGTTCATTCTAAGATTCAAGAGTCCGAGGCACCAAAAAAGGTTTAACCTATCATACTAATAATAAACATTATATAAATCATAGAGGAAGACATAATGAAAATCATCAACTCCTTGGCACAATGTCTCATCTGCCTTTAGCTTATCCCCGAAACCCTAGTCATCGATCCAAAGATACGCCAAAAGTCCCCTGAGAAATAGAACCGACGACCTTTTATAGACTTTAAATTTTACGCCACATACCCGTGTCTCGGAGCTTGTGAGTAGATGTGTGCTTCTCTGGATCTTATGGAAATGTAGTTTATCAGAGAATACGGACATGTACACACCCGTGTCATCTGATACACAGTCGTGTCATCTGACACACGACCATGTGGCCAGAAGATTGGGTGTGATCTTGAATTGTTCTTTATTTGAATCCACACACCCATGCAATTACTGTTTTGGCCCTTTTTGCTCCGAATCGCTCTAGAATTTGCTTCTTTTCTCCGTGATGCCTGATTATTTGTCCAATCACACAAAACACCCAATAACACACAAAAATGTTGAAATTTGAGAAGGAAGATGGAAGAAGAAAGATGAAGAGAAAAATAACTCAAAATATCAGAAATTTTATTCCTTAGAAATTCATCCAAGTAACCTACTTATATAGGCTTACAAAGTTCATTCAAAATATATAGATAAGATCAGATAAGATCTCCCTAATTAATAAACTAAATAACAAATTAACTAATAGATAAAATTCTACTAAAAGATAAAATCTTAAAAACTAAATCTAGTTTTGAATTAATCTCCAACACACCCCCTTAATTCAAAACACATAAAAAAATAATTCTTATTTGATAGAGCACTTCTCTCTAACATGAAACTTTATGGAGCACCTCTCTCCAAAAAAAAAAATTTGTGAAGCACTTCTCTCCACTAATGATGCACTTCTCATCACACTCACTACTTTCTAACTTCAAAAAGGAGATTCTTCTTCGATCACCAAATTTGTACGTTCTTCATTTATAAACATGCAATTCTTTTGTAGATGCCCAAATCTTTTGCACTTGAAACATTGAGGTTTTCCCTTGTGCCAACAATCTTCCTCTTCATGACCTGGCTTCTTGCAATGGTTGCATTGAGGAATTCTTCTTTTTCCTTTTGAGGATGAATTCTTTGCTAGAAAAGCTTCCATATTCATCTGTTCTTCTCCTTCCTTTCTCATAGATCTTCTTTGCTCTTGAGCTTGCAAAGCATTAATCAATTCCGGCAAAGTAATTTTACTAATGTCTCTTGAATCTTCCAAAGATGAGATTTTTACTCAAATCGTTCGTAAACTTACAAATACTTTTTCAACAATCCATCGTGTAACTCTTCATCAGTCTAATTTGTTTTAATGCCTTTGTTGACCTATCAAAATACTTGTATGCTTTCTTGTTCTTTCATGCTTATAATCTCAAGATCTCTTTTGAGATTTAGTATTTGCATTCGCCGTGTTCTTTCATTGCCTTGATATAATTCCTTCCAAAGATATTCCAAGCTTCCTTCAATTTGTTTCACAAGTCATAATTCTCGTGAAGATTGATTAAAGATAGCGGCCATGAATAAAGGATAAAGTTCTAGAGGCTTTTGCTTCTTCTTACAAGCGTGAGCCTTGATTTGATTGATTGTCGGATTGTCTCCTAGAGGTGGTATGCCCTTTTCATCTTCAATGGATTGCCATAAGCCATGACCTTTTAGATAAGCTTTTCATCTTGTGACCCAAACTTGGTAGTTTTCTCCATTGAAAATTGGTGGTGAGATAGCGGATGCATTGCTAGACGCCATGACGAATAAAGCCTTGCACTCACAGGTCCTTCAAGATCTATATGGCTCGGATACCATGTTGAAATTTGAGAAGGAAGACGGAAGAAGAAAGATGAAGAGAAAAATAACTCAAAATATCAGAAATTTTATTCCCTTAGAAATTCATCCAAGTAACCTACTTATATAGGCTTACAAAGTTCATTCAAAAATATATAGATAAGATCAGATAAGATCTCCCTAATTAATAAACTAAATAACAAATTAACTAATAGATAAAATTCTACTAAAAGATAAAATCTTAAAAACTAAATCTAGTTTTGAATTAATCTCCAACAAAAAATGGGAGAAATCATGCCAAAATATATGCAAAGTGCATGCAAATGTGATCTAGAAATATGTATATTTATACACTCATCACTCAAATAACTAGAGAAGTGCTTGCTAATTTACGGGGTCCTACTTACAATCGATGCCAACAAAGTAACTTAAATGGAAAGTACATGTTCTTAAACAATAAAAAAATTGAAGAATAAAAAATCAAAGTGCTCCAGAAATGTATAAATTTATTCACGTAGGAATATGCATACATGTAAGTTTACAATTCAGACTTGAAAAATCTTCCACACACTGACTCCATTGTTTTTTTCTCCATAATCAACAAAGTCAACTGTCCAAACTCATGATCATCTCATCATAGAAAGCATCCAAGTCATCACTTTTGACACAACGAGTGATGAGCCGGGCACACTGCTTGTGCACCGGCGACCTCAAAAGCACACAAGAAGCAATGCAATCACTCATAGTGACAGGGCCAATGTACATGGGAAACCCCCATCCATAATCAACCTCAGTGAACCCGACGTTAGTCCAATCAGAAGCATAAAGATAATTGTAGTCAACCATCTGTTGATAAGGATCTTTTTCCACCTCTCCCTTGAACCATTTCAAGTAAGCTGTGGGTAGTTCATCCTTGGCATCCTTGATCATGTTCACAATCTCAATGATAGAGGAGCTCTTTACTTTCTCACTGGATGCTGAGACTGTGACTGGGAAAATGCAATTCCCATAGTAACCTTTTACATCTGGGATTACATTGTGTAAAAGTTGGCGAGTGTTGGCAGCGAAGGTTAGATGGACATGAATCTTGTCTAGTTTTGATTTGATGGCACTTGTTCGACATTTCCATACTTTGGCCATCATGATGTCGAAGGTGGAGCAGGTTCTGCCCATTTTCTCATGGAATTTGATTTTTAGGTCCTTGATGTGCTGGTTGGAGATGTCAAAAGTGGAGTAGATGAGTTCTTTCATGCCCTTTGAGGAGGGTGGAGGTCCTGGTTTCAGTTTATTGAGTTCCAGCAGTGTTTCTCGGCACCATACTGGTTGTATCACTGGATGAGGACTTCCCCTTGCAATCTCGCCCACCGCTTTGATGAACTGTGCTGATCCTATCCCATCAGCAACTGCATGGTGAGACTTTAAGCCTATGACAAATCCTCCGCATTTGAACTGCGTCACCTGTATCGAATTCAAATAGTATGACAGTTTGATCTCCTTAATTATCAATAACAATAGATTTTTGTAATATAAAAAAAGTAAGATAAACCTGCATCATCACCAATGCATGGAATGCCTTCTCATTTTTGGGGAGTGGTGAAGGAAGGATCTCATCCTTTGAGATCATAAGAGGAAGTTCCAGATAAGAAACATCTTCAAGGGTAAAATTTGCTACCGCCTCGATGAACAACACACCATCAGCAGTGCAATCAACCTCCAGCTCGTCAGACTCTGACTTGACGAGCCTGCCAGCGAGAGGATAATAGGGAACCAGAACTCTTGACAATGCACGTTTTATCACGAGTGCAGGCTGATGGCCATGTTGGAAGACATGCAGTGTTTCGACCAATCCCCGGTGTGTCGGATAGCGGTCTATCCAAGAGAGGGAAAGCCTACCGGAAGGTGTCGGCTGGCCGGGGACTATCAAGGACTCTAATAGCTTTGTCACTGAATAACCCATTTAATGGAGTTTAGTTGTAATCTTTTGCATAGTTAGTTGGAGGAATGTATATAGAGAGTTTGCTGGGTGCGTGTTATTAGAAAACGAGCATGCAATTAGTTGAACATGGCTGACTTGTTAACAAAAGAAGTGAATAAATTACCGAAAGCTGAACTTGATCTTTGTCACAGGATATGGAGGCCCTCCAGCTATAGAATGAAGGATGTATCCGCAAAAGTATGTAGGAAGGATGGAGATGTTTATATTATATATATTATTGACTTTGAAATTAAGAATTGGTTGAATTCTTTATGAAAAAGATGCCAGGAGCTCAGCCCGTACAAGTTTCCACGTGGCAGCTGCATACCTGCAGTGCCTGAATATAAAATTCCCCCAGCGGCAAGTGTATCTATAAGGATTCGCCAGCGGCAACTTATAATTGGTAATTAATGACAATGTGCAGTGTTGCATCCAACACAGTTGACTATATATAAAGAATCCCCAGCTATACAGTATCATAAGTCAACACGTAATAATGCTAGACGTGCTAACTTGAATTTTATTCAAATAATTAGAGGGTTTTTTTCAATAACAAATGATTCTAGGTTACCAACTCTCTAAAACCATGTTTTCGTTGACCAAAGCTTTTCCTGTTATTACTGTTTATATATATATATATATATCCATTTACTGTATTACTGTATTAAAATTTAAATCAATCCGAAGCCCAAGAAACTATACTTATCTTCTACTTAGTTAATAAACATTTTTTCGCACAACATTGTTTCTTCAAAAATAGATAGGAGATAAATATTATTAGATCCCTGTGTGACTACACTTCACACAAAGTAGAAGTAATATCATCTCAGCCTCAACCAAAGCATCAAGTAGTTTTGTTTTTAGATCACCCACAAGACATTGCTACTTTGAAGTGTGTTCTCATATATATATATGCCTTTTCACTCTTTTCCAATTAATTAATGTAGTACTATTGTTTGCCTACATTCCAACAATATATATATATATATATATATATATATATATATATGGGGATGTGATACAATTGGGCCGGCCGGACATCCGGCCGGCCCCATTGTATCACATCCCTATCATGTTATATATTATTTATATATATTTAAAATTTTATTTTAACTACATATATCCTATAGAATTTATCTATAATTTTTTTATAATTTTTATATATATAGATAGTTATTACATATATATAAATTATAAAAAATTTATAGATAAATTCTATAGGAATGTAGTTAAAATAAAATTTTAAATATATATATATATATATATATATATATATATATATATATATATATATATATATAACATGATAGGATGTGATACAATGGAGCGGCCGGATGTCCGGACGGCCGCATTGTATCACATCCCTATATATATATATATATATATATATATATATATATATATATATATATAAAAGTTAATAAACATACAACTCAACTAAAATCAGCAAATGATTTTTTGTAATCAAAATTTATTTTAGAATAATCCCCACTTTCAAAAATATCTCTGAATTAACTATTTTTTCACTTTAACTTTATTCTTAATTTCAAAATATGAACTGCTAAAATTCCCTTATTTCAATTTCTATTTAACTAGTATATTTCTTTCTCTAATTTTAATCGTCTCACTTAGTAAGCTATCAAAAGGAACCTGTAGGTCTGTAACACCATTTGCTACACTTTGGTGGAAAGCAAAATCAACCAGTAGTGTCCTTACATTACATGCCAAAGTCCACTGCTTTTCAAAAGTTGTGGGATTAAAGTCATTTTTTTAGTCCCTATATTTTGACTTATATTTCGACACATTATTCATTTTCATCTTTGTACATAAAAAAAACCTTCAATACAGTTTATATATTTAATTTGGGGCTTTTGTTCGAATACGTCCTTGGTGCTGACGTGGCAGCACAAGTTGCATACGTACTGAATACGCTTAATTTTTTAATTACGGGTGGCATGCCACAGTAGCATGTCATGTCATCATTAAAAAAATATTTTATTCAAAATCCATTTTCTCATACCATGTCAGCATGCCACGTCATTCTAACCCTGCCAGATAAGATGTTATGTTAGAAATACTAGCCACATGTAGGGCTATAAACTGGTCGAGCTTGATCGGGCTGGGCACAGCTTGAATTCGGCTCGAAATAGCATAGCTCGAGCTCGAGCTCGCAATTAGCTCGAATAAGTTTGCTCGAGCTCAGCTCGATTTTAATTTCCAAAGCTCGAGCTCGGCTCGAAAGCTCGAAATTAAAAACTCAATTATAATTTTTAAATATTGAATATATTTTGAAATTAAAAAAGTATTTATAAATTATTATTTTTTATATTATATATTATATATCAATACTAAATACTAAATATTTTATTTATATATTATAATATTTATTAATATTTATTAATTTTTTTATTAATATTTATATTATATATTAATATATTAATATTATATTTCGAGCTTTCAAGCTGAGCTCGATCAAGCTCGACTCGGCTCGAGCTTAGCTGGAAATTAATTTCGAGCTTGAAATTGAAGCTCGAAATTACAGGCCGAGCTCGAAGCTTTTCTGAAATTTGATCTCGAGCTACTCACAAACAATTTGATCGTTTGATAGCCCTAGCCACATGTGTTGCTATATCAGCACTAAGGAAGTATTCAAACAAAAACCCCAATATACAGTGATTGTATAGAAAATTTTTAAAATACAAGGACGAAAATAAATATTGGTTCAGAGTATAAGTACCAAAATTGGGGTTAATTTATTCAAAGTTGTGGCCCATCAAAGATAGCCCAACTTTTTTTAATAATACTGAGTGGTAAGTAACTATATTAGTGATAAAAGCTGGTAAGTGTATATAACACCAATGATGATGTACACGTAGACTAGTATATATATATGTTAGATATATTTATATTTATATTATCTATGTATATTTACATTTATACCCATGTGTGGGTCTCACACTACACTTGTACATATATGGGGTATTCCCCTTCATGGTATCTAGGGATTCATATTTTCACCCATTCCACTTCTTCACTCTCCAATTTTTAATTACATGGTATCACAACTAAGATTCTAGGGTTTGGGTTTGGAGTCCTTCACTTTGTGGCCTTTGCCGTTTTCGGCACTATAGTCTTTGGCGGCGAGTTCTCAGTTTTTCCAGGACTATAGTCTTTGGCACACTGTAGTCTTTGGTGGTGAGTTCTCCAATACTACAGTCCTTCATCAGCACCTGGTGTTTCCCGGTGACTCGCTTGTCCGCCGCTGCGCGTGCTTCTTCTTCGAGCCTGCAGGTGCTTCTCTGGCCGTGACTGCAGGTGCTTCTCCGGTCGTGACTGTGTGTGCTTTTTCGGCAATGAGACTCACGATCCACCGACGCATTCTCCAGTACTGCAAGTTTTCGGCGAGCAATCTTCTACAACTCCAGCTCTGCAGGCGACTCCTTGCGAGCACCATTAGCAGCTTTTCTCTTTGAGCATGTCCTGTGAGCTCTTCGTGTACCCTTCGAGCTCATCGTGTTCTCTGTTCTTCAACTAGGCTCCAACGGAAGCTCTTCAAGTATTGTCACATCACACACATACCTGTGCTTCAGTGTTCTCACAGCGAAGTAGGATTTGGTGCAATACTTAAGACCGGCTTTAGCAGTGATTTGGTGATTTGGTGCTCTAAGATTTGGTTTTGAATTGTTGGACTAACAAGCCTTGGAGATTGTGAAAGTTTTTCAAAAACAAAAGAAAAAAAGGGCAGCCAACTTTGGAGATTGTATCACCTTTCTTGTTTTGTGGGCTTTTGTGCTTTGGAGATTGTGCTTTTCACAAGCCTTGAAGATTGTGCCAATTTTATTTATTTTTGATGGACATTTTGGTGGAAATCTAGACTTGCATTGGAGAGTGTGCATTTTTTGTATCAGCTATGGCCGATCATTTTTGAGATCAGTGTTCGTTACTCCAGCAACATTAGCCGCATGCTTCTCATATCGCATCTGTTGCGGCTTCTAGTTCTGAGTCATCTGCTATCATGGCCATCCAGATTGCTCAGCTCACTGAGCATATCCAGGTTCTTCAGTATGTCTTTCAGACTGATGCCTCTTCTGCTATCTCTACTGCCTCTTGTATTACTTCTTCCTCATGGATTCTGGACTCGGGTGCTACTCATCATATGACTTCTGATGCCACCCAATTAGTTGAACTTACCTCGGTTTGTCTTCCTTCTCATGTCCGTACTGCTGATGGCTCCTTACTGTCTATTACTCAGTCTGGTCGTCTTATCACCATCTCTACTTGATCTTCATCCCTTGTCTTACCTAATGTTCATCATATCCCTGGCCTTGCTTTAAACCTTATTTCAGTTAGCTAGCTTACAAATTATGGTTTGACAGTTTCCTTTACCTCTTCTGGTTATGTTGTGCAAGATCATCTTACAGGCCAAAGGATTGGGACCGGATGTAGAGTTGGTGGACTTTATCATCTGGAGCACATCGATTTGTCTATATATGCTTCCTTTGTCGCTGCATCTTCTTATGTTGGTTGTTCCATTGATCGTTGGTATCAACGTTTAGGTCATCTCTTCCGTGCTCGCCTGACACGACTTACCAGCTGAGGGACACTTGGTCCTGTATCTTCCAGTCCTTTGTCAGACTATCTGGGTTGCAGGTTAGCAAAATATCCAGCTTTCCTTTTTCATCCAGTGAGTCTGTTTTCGATGCATCTTTTGATCTAGTTCATTTGGATATTTGGGGTCTTGCACCTTGTTCTTCTCTTGGTGGTTTTTCCTATTATGTGTGCTTTGTTGATGACTTTTCTCTGTACACTTGGCTTTATTTGATGCGCTCTCGCTTTGATGTCCTCTCTATCTATCGTCAGTTTACCAAGATGGTGCATACCTAGTTTGGTAAACGTTTTAAGGTTTTTCGTTCTGATGGGGCACGCGAGTATATCTCCACTGCTTTTTGTGATTTGCTTTCCTCTCATGGTACTCTTCCGCAGTAGTCGTGTCCTTACATGCCTGCTCAGAATGGAGTCGCCGAGAGGAAGCATCGTCACATTTTAGAGAGGCCTTGCTGGCCTAGCTTCTTCTTTACCTTACGTCCCTCGTCATTTCTGGGCTGAAGCTATTATGACCTTTGTCTACCTCATCAACAGCACTCCTTCTACTGTCCTTTCTTGTGTTACTCCTTTTGAGCGTCTTCATTCCTTTGCTCCCTCCTATGGCCACTTGCTGACCTTTGGTTGTGTTTGTTTTGTGCTTCTTCCTTCCATAGAGCGCACTAAGCTCTCCCCTCGTTCTGCTATGTGCGTTTTTCTTGGCTATAGTCTTGAGCACAAGGGCTATCGTTGTTATGATCCTGCTTCTCGGAGTCTTTGCATTTCTCACCATATGACATTTCTTGAAGATACTCCTTATTACTCCCTCTTAGATGCGGGGATCTCACTTTTTATATCGACTGATTCTCCCCACGGTTTCAAATCCTACTTTACCTCACATTATCCTTAGGGTCTTGATCTTTCCCGTCACATGCGCTCTCTCTTCCTCTCCTTCGTCATCCATTTATCCCTCGGTCACCGATCTTCTTGAGTTTCTTCTAAGTCTCACGGGTGCCTCTGAGTAGTTCTCTATTACTCGGCGGTTTCCTCCTCCCTTGTGGATGTACCTCTGACTCCTCAGCCCGCCAACAATGACGCCGGTATCGTCCTCCTGCTAGGTTTTCCTTCTCTCTTGTCCATACCTATAATCCACTTTTTGGTCATTTTTGGCGACTATCCACTCTCATTAGGAGCCCGGTCCTATCATGAGGCAGTTTGGCATACACATTGGCAACATGCTATGTCCGAGGAGCTCAGTGCCCTTCAGAGGATGCATACTTGGGATCTTGTTCCACTTCCTCCAGGCTTTACTCCAGTTGGTTGCAGATGGTTCTATAAGACCAAGACTTCGGAGCTTATATGGCGGTGTTGGCGCTATAAAAAGGCGTTTGGTGGCTCGTGGCTTTACTCAGGAGTATGGTATTGATTATGAGGAGACCTTTGCTCCAATTGCGAAGATGACTACGGTTCGTCTTCTTTTGGCTATTGCTGCTGCTCTTCAGTGGCTTCTTTTTCAGATGGATGTGACGAATGCCTTCCTGCATGGTGACTTATCTGAGGAGGTTTACATGACTCCTCTTCCTGGTCTTCCTTCCACCTCTCGAGGTTTTGTAGCCGTTGTGCTATTTATGGGCGCATAAAGCGGGCTCCTCGGGACTAGTTTGGCGCTTCCACAGATCTTGATTACTTGCCATCGGTTTCCTGTGAGAGTTCATCTGATTATGCTCTCTTCACTCCTCGGACAAATGGGGTATTACTTTACTACTGCTTTATGTGGATGATATGATGATCTCTGGGGATGATACAGATTCTATTCTTTCTTTGAAGCAACACTTACAGCAGCAGTTTCAGATGAAAGATTTAGGTCATGTCCGTTATTTCTTGGGTCTTGAGGTTGTTTATGCTTTCCGGTAGAGGGTACTTAGTTTCTCGGTAGAAGTACACCTCACGATCTTATCTGCCGAGCTTGCCTTCGCGATACTTTCGGTTTGCGATACGCCTATTGAGCTTCATCATCTGACTTTGTGGCGATGAGCTACTCTCCAAGCCTACTTTCGTTATATCTGCAGTTGTTGTGTGCGGCTTGTTTACTTGACCATCGGTCGGCCTTACATTTCTTATGTTGTTCGAGTTCTTAGTAAGTTTGTCGATTTGGTGGGTGAAATCGCCATAGAGTATTATCACGAGTCGTAGTCAAGTAATAGAGTGGACTATGGGGAGTCGGATGTCGAACCACAGGGAATAGAAAATACTAAATTCAAACCAAGATTTACTAACCTAGTCTAGTCCGCAAATTGGGGGGTTTTTGGAGTTATGAAACCGAGAAATCAGAAAGATTGCAATTAAGAAACAAAAAAAATCGAGAATTGGTTAAGATTAATCGATAGCAAGAGAGGATACTTGGGTATGCATCCCTTTTGGATTTCAATTCTGAAGGTGAGCAAAGATGTTTATGAGTCAAAGTTGATACTTCTTGTACCAATAATCCCTAAATTATATCCAACCCCTCTTCCAAGGTGATTGGATAACTAGTCTCCTAGGACTTGATATGAAGCTCGAGGGAATTTATATATTGGGAGGAACATGGGGGTGAATTCGTATGAAAGAGTCGTTCGCCCTTCCAGTACCCGATTCCTCGGTGTACTCATGAAACTCTCTAATGAAGCAAGTTCCTAATACATGGAGGCGCTAGCTCTAGCCCTTGTATTGCACACAAGTAATTTCTAGTAATGAGATTACAATCAATACATAACATTCATTAGACATTCAAGAAAATACCAACAAATCATCATAAACATTCAATGCTATTAATGTTCAATCCAAAAGTTCAACATACCCAAGCACCAATAGATTAGTTCCCCATCAATAGGGAACTCAAATCCATAAGGAAAAGATTATAAACAAAAGGAAGAGTAGTGGAGAACACCATTACCTCTAATGGTGGCAACTCCAATGAATAATCTATCCTCAAGATTGGGGGAGATGACCCCAAAACCCTAATCTCTCTTCTAGCTTCTCTCCCAAGCCAACCTCTCTTCTCTACAATAAACATTCCCTATTTATACCCTAACATTAGGGTTTTTCCTTGATTCTGATTTGCCCGGATAGGCCCGTGGTGGGAAAGAGTAGCGATGAGCGGGCCCGTGAGCGGGCGTTCATCAGAACCGTTGAGTCACGGGTTGCTCACGAGCGGTCGGTTAAGCGCGGTGTCGGCCGTTTGGACTCTGAGACTCTGATGAAGGTCATGTCAGCAGGCGATTGATCAGCCCGTTCGAACCTGGTACGCTTCACGAGCGGGAATGTCAACGGGTGTTCACTAGGCCGTTCACCTCCTTCAGTTGCTAGCTTCTGTGCCTGGTTGTGGACTGCCGTTCATCCCCCGGTTCAGCCCCTGTTCACTTCAAAATGTCTTCGTTTGGTCTTCATTTTGTCGATAACTGCTTCCTTTCACTCGGGGTTGCTTATATGCGCCCTGTTTACAATATATGAAACATTTTAAGTACTGGCGGGCTATAATTCATTGCAATTGACATAGAAATACATGTAAAGGTGATGTGTAAATATGCTCATTTGAACGCTTATCATCAGTGCTCCTTTATCTACACATTATCTTTTGCCTTACTCTGGCGTCCTTCAATATCTTACGGATTTACCCTCCAGCGTTCCCTATTTTTCTCTGCTTCATCTTCCTTGGAGCTTAGGTACTTACTTGTGATTATGATTGGGTTTGGTGATACCACTTATCGGCGGTCTACTACTTTGGTTTTGTGTTTTTAAGGAGATTCTCTCATCTCTTGGAAGAGCAAGAAGCAAAGGAGGTTGCTCTTTTCCTTTGCTTGAGGGCGGGTATACTTTGCTATGTTTCTTTGCTTTCGAGAGGTTATGCGGCCATTCAGCTCTTACCCGATTTGGGAGTTTCTATCACCAGTCTGACTCCTTTATATGGTGACAACCGGAGTGCTATTCTCATTGCTGGCAATCCGGTTTTTCATAAGCGGACGAAGCACTTTGAGATTGCTCTTCACTTTGTTCGTAGTCATTATCTTTCTGGTACTCTTTCTCTTTCTTATATTGCCTCTGTGGAGCAGACTGCTGATTTCTTCACGAAGGCACATACCGTCTCTCGTTTTTAGTACTTGCTCTCCAAACTCTCGGTTCAGGATCCACCATGAGTTTGCGGGGGCGTGTTAGATATATTTATATTTATATTATCTATGTATATTTACATTAATACCCATGTGTGGGTCTCACACTACACTTGTACATATATGGGCATTCCCCTTCATGGTATCTAGGGATTCATATTTTCACCCATTCCACTTCTTCACTCTCCAATTCTTACAATATATATATATATATATATATATATATATATATATATATATATATATATATACACACCTCATCTCTAACTTCGACTATATTGTGTGACTCAACATCTTTGGAAAATAGCAACTCCCTCACACCATACCTTATGTCTTTTATCACTTGGATCTATCAAGACATCCGACATGCTCTAGCCAATACCTATGCCCGATCATCATATGGTCATAGGAAGCAGATTAGAGAAGAAATTAAAGAAGTAACCAAGGGTTTCCAAACAATCTCGAAATATATGTAGTTTATTAAAAAGTGTGTTGTTGAACTTGCGTCCCTCAGCATGCCTTTGGATAATGATCTCACTGAAAAAATTCTCGATGGCCTTGATGATGTTTACAATTCTTTGACATCATGAATGGTTGTGACACTCTATTTTCCTTCAATGAACTGCATGAACAATTATTTAACAAGGAGCTATTGCTAGGTGTCCATCATGCATACTCCTCTCTACTTCCAACACGCAAGTCCTGCAACACTATATCCTAACTTGAGAAATTTAAAGCAACCATACTAACCACTCACCATGAGCATCCTCCTACCAACCTTTGATAGTTTTGGTCCACGCTTCTCTAACGTTGCAACAACTGGTGGTTGCCTTTTGCCTCAACCTTGCCTTGGTCATTTCCAAAGGTGTTGAGCACAAGGTCACACAGTTCCCCCGTCTCCTATATTGCATAATATACAACCAATCGTACAATCACCTCCGACACCTCTTCAACCTCGCTACTAAAAACTTCACCCTACTAACCCATGGTACGTAATTAACCACAAGCAATTCTTAAAATTGCTAATACTCGTGATAGTTCTAGTTGTCTTACTGATAATGGTGCATCACACTATGTTACCACAAACATGAGCAATCTCTATATTCATACTCTATATGATAACTCCAACGATATTGTGGTTGGTGATGGCCTGAACTTATACTTGGTTCCAAATCTCTCTCTACAATCTTATACACTTTCTATTTAAGCAACTTTCTTTTGTGTTACAATGATAAGTGTTTAAATGTTCATAAGTTTATATCACATTCATATATATTTTTGCATGTCATTTGGTGAAAATGTGGCCTCACCGATGCTTAATAAGTGTTATTTTTTGTTAAACAAGGCACATTGAAGGTGTTTCAAGAGAAATGAGACTTTAAAAGCGTCAAAGTAAGAAGCTATAAAGGGCCTACAAATGATCCAATATATTATGGCGAAGTTCCTCATAAAATTTGGAGCCAAAACAAGGTCTCTAGTGAGGCATACCGACTACCATCTGGGGGTAGCATACGGCCGTGCAGCTACAATAACCGGTAGCTACAATAACTTGACTTTTTCCATACGACCCTATAATCTTTCCAAAAGACCATACGGGTCACATAACGGGCCCCCTATGGCCTATCTGAGAGTCAAGGTAAGCGAATTTGCAAGAATTTTAGCAAAACATATGAGCCCATATATGCCCATTTTGGGCCCGATTTGTACGATTTTTACATAATTTGATCCCACACGGACCCTAAAATGGAAAACCCCTATAAATACCAAGCGTTTTAGTGTTAAGGAGGCCATCTCTTGGCCTTTGGCCACCACAGGCGAGTTGGAGATTGATGCACTTGGCAGCGAGTGCTTGGCGACAACTACCCACAAATTAATGCGAGGGGTCGATCAAGTAATAAAGTACCCAAAGGTTGGGTTATGAATCCATAGGGACTTAAATACTAGTACTAACTATCCTTGCTATCTAGTGTGAAACTATAGAAAATGGTTTTGTTTGCATGATGATCCTACTTGAAGTCAAGCCTTGAGCGGTTGGTAGATTGTGATAAAGAAGAGATAAAGCGTGGCATCTCGGTTTCAATCCCTACATTTTTTATTAACAATTGAATTCTAAGTATTAGTTCTCCATTGATTGATTCTTGGGAGTTAGACAATTGCACCATCTAGATGCCACATCCAATCTCTACGGTATGCGCGGGTGAGATCTAGTTACCTATACCTAGTTGTAACCTAACTAAGAGAGAGATATAAACCTATGCATAAAAGAGGCATGAAAATCAAAACCCTAAGCACGCACATGCTTTGCTAAGAACATAACAAGGTATATGACCATGTGGCTGATATGCGGTATAATCACATCAATCACTCCACAGGACTCACAAGAATTATCAATAAAAGGAAAACTAATAAAAGAATAATTCAATTAATAAATAATCCTAGGGTTCATGTGTAGCCGGAGGCACCACCAAAACGAGTTTAGCCTCTCATGCTAATAGAAACACTAACTTGAGATATAATAGAAAGACATGATTGAAAACATAGGGACTTCCTTGCTTTCGATGTCTTCTATGCCTTCGATCTCTTACGCTACTCAGCCAAAAGTCAAATCTTGAGCCTCCGTCCAAGATGATCTATTCTTCTACTCCCATGGGATTTATATAGGCTAAAATATGAATCATGGATGTTACGCCATACGGATAACTTTAAATTAGAGTTTGAGTGGGTTCAGATAATCTTGAGATAAATTCTGCATTAGGTCGAACTGATTTTCTAGGTCTGCACAGTCTTCATCAAGTGTTCCATCAGGTGACCAAATCAACTCGGATTGACCTGAAAGTTTAACTAGATGTTCCTAACCCTTTTTTCTTCAATTTGAATAGTGGAGTTTGGATTTGGAGTCCTGGATCCTTTTAAATAAATTCAGGAACATTGCAGCTCGTTCACAAGCTATAGCTTTGGGGTGCATGGAAACATTGAAGAGCATCTAACGCACCGTGCCAAAATCCTCGATCACAAGACAAATAGGTACCCATGAAGATTTGCATGGGCGTGCTAAATTATATATTAGGACCGTGCATATCTACTGTGAAGGGCTCTTTTGCCTTGTTTTAGATCCGGAGTTTGTCCTATTTCTCGTTTATTTTTGAATTGCAGGTACCTATTTTACACTCCAGCGTGAACTTTTGTTTGTCCTCAAGCAAAGGAAAACATATAAAGAAAATAGATAAGTGCAAAATCTCCAATCACAAAATAGTTTGGAGTCCTTATGGTGCCTAGGAAAACATAGTGTTAAGTGCACGAAAGTTTTTATGAAGGTAGGTCTTACAGATGCAGCTTAGACTCCCCACTTGTGTGTATAACCCTTCCTATGGTGCCACTTACTAACTCAAGTTCGGCCAAGCTAATATGAACCTTATTTACTAAACTGCTTTTCTCTACTCTTTTTGCTGGGAATAGTAGTCTTTTCCCCTGGTGGATTGATCATTTGTGATGCCTAAGATCCGACTACTCAAGAAAGCGGGCTTCAGCTTCAAAGGTGATAGCTTTTACTACCATCTTTTCTATTACGGTAGGGCATCCTTGGCGGATCTTACTTTTCAATTATTCCAGTGACTTCAACAATTCTTTTCTTCAAAATAATCAAAAAATATTCAACACTTCTCTAATAGTTAAACTTACCGGAGTCTAATCCTAAGCAGGAAAGTGATAACAAAGTCAAGGTTTGTGCTCAAATATTTTGTGATGTGTCAAGTAAAGGTGAGATTAAATATATATTTTTGAAAAAAATTTGACACTTAATGCTAATGCTAACCAAAAACAATCAAAGAGGACTCCCATTAATTTGCTCATAGATCATCATAAATCAGCACTCATCATAGTCGATATAAATTTCCAATAGTTAATCCCTCCCCCACACTTTAATTGTGCATTGTCCCCAATGCACGTACTATATACAATAAGAAGAATATGTCATGTGAAAGCTAGATGGGACAGATGGACTTAGCTCTTTGTGTGTTGTGATATGTCTCGTTCTTGCATTCTATTTCTTGTTCAAGTGTGAATTTCAACTTTCCTGAGATCACCGAAAGTATAAAAGAAAGTGAAACTCCATAGATACAGAAAGACTAAACCCTTTATGTACAGACAGACTCAAAGTATAAGAAAACATAAAAGCTGTAAATAAAAAAATAAAGACAAAGATGATACTCAAATACCGAAGTCCTCGTCCTCCTCGATGCTATCGATTGTCCCTCTGAGGAGTCTCCTCCGACAACATGTCGTCTCGAGGTGCCACCCGTGCCCTACGGCTGGGGGCGATGATGGTGGTAGTGGCAGGGGTGGATATATGATGCCTAGCGGTCTAGCGATAGCTGGGTGGTGTGTACCAGCTAAAAGAGGAGGAGCATCCTTGATCCGCTTTGGGTCGATCTTTGGAGCTGCTAGTGGAGCGAGATACTCGGTTACGCTCTCTTTGCACCTCATATGGCTCGAGTTGGTCGATCATGCTAAGGGTGTCGGTAGGGGCTATGGCCATGTATCACGAGGCACGAGAGGTTGGCGTGGCACAGCGATATGCCCATCGACCTCAATGTGTCCAAGGTGACATGTGGTGATAGGGCCTTCATGCAGGGCGGCTTAGTGATGTAAGGCCATGCGAAGATGACTCGATCCTTGTGTGGGTAAACGATGTATGAGTAAGCTTATCCACGATCTATCCTAAGTGTAGTGAGAAGCCATCCATTATACTCTGGAGGTAAAGGAAGTCTCTGGTACTGACGACCCCTATGCTTTGTCCCCGCCCTATGATTGAATGGCTTAGGATCAGATCTATTTACCTGAGGGCTGGAGAGCGGAGAGTGGGCGCCCATGGCGGCTTTGGTCATAGAGCCCGGGTCGTCTTTGATTTTCCTCGAGGCGGACTCTTGTGTATCATTTGGCCGACTGTCTATCCTCGAGCCTGAGTACTGCAGGGGTGCGTTGTGAACTCGATCGTAGAGCCCGGTGGGCCAGTGAAATCGGTGTAGCTCATCTAGAACATTGTGTCGCCCACCTTGAACTCTATCTGGTCCGGTCAGTACAAGGTGATGAGTCCTCTGGCAATCTGGAACGTCAATAGCACCTTTAGAGTCAGCTCCTTGTATGTCATCTCCTGGATGTCAAGGACACGCCACCATCTGTCCACATCTAAGTACCTCCGCACGTCATCGACGAGGCCTGCTGTCTCCACCACCCCGGTCGATCACGAGCCTTGCCAAAGCTTAACCACCAGAGCCGGAAGTGCTTGCTTGCGAAGATATGCGTCGTGAATGTAAGCTCCTGTGGGGTGGCAGTGGATGACGGTGCCTGGGGCTAGGAGCTCCCGTCTCCCTTTTGCTTCAGCCTCCTTGGTTGCTCCTTGGAGGGTTCTTCGGCCGCAGGGTGCTTAAAGGTGGTGGCTAAAAGGAGTAGGAGGAGGTGGATGACGAATTAAACTTGAAAGGATCGGTCACCGTGAGGAGAAGTAGAAGAGTGGAGCGCCGCGGTTGTGCGTAAAAAAGGGGTAGAAATGAGCGGTTCTGGTAGCGATCTAGGGTTTTAACGTCCTAGGTAAGATCTTTGCGCATACTGACGTGCACATGTGTGTGTCGCGCAAGGGGCGTGCCAAGTCTTGTTTGCCACCTTGCTTGGAGCGGTTGTGCTAATGAGATGCGACCTTAGCGCCAGCGGCGTCTTCTGTGAGAGAAGGGATCCCGAGAGATGCACGCGGCCGCATTACACGACCATACAAATTCAATTGAGGTGGTACCTATTATTGAGTTCGCCGCCAGCCTTGGCACCGCGGCCGTTACCAATGAGAGCCTGCACGAGGTACATAGTAGTAATTCTTGTGAGAGGGAAAATCACGAGAGATGCACGCTACTCGGCTTCGGCCTTATCAAATTCAACTAAGGCTGTGCACATCTCTGTTTTCTTGTATTGGCCCTTCTTTCACTCAATTTCCCTTGGACCTATATGTTAGTGACTCCAGACACAGAGAATTAATCTTTAAGTCTATAGGCGGAAAAAATTATTGAGAGTATCGTTTGATTGGAAAATTTTATCACAGTTGTATCTCTACTAAGAACTAAAGCGATAATGATACTAGGAAACTAACCTAACTTGGGTTGCCTCCCAAGAAAGCGGCTTGTTTTAACGTCACTAGTTTGACATGCGTGTTTTAAGCTTAGTGAGGCTCGAAAAGATGGGGCCTCTCTAGTTCCCCGCCGGGAGGGTCGCGTCCTGCCAGTTGTATACTTAAATAAGCGATAAATTAATACTCACAGAAATTTGTCTTTAGTTATCCTGGTCATGGAGTTGAAGGGGGAATGGTATGATTTCTTCTCCTTTTTTTGAATTTCGGCCACCACACTTTTTTATCTTTGCTCAAGTTATCAGCTTTGTTTATTCCTCCGCTTTTGCTTCCTTATCTAAGTTTTCCTAGGGTGGCGCATCTTTGAACAGGTCTTCCAGTTGGTTTTTAAGAAGTTTATCCTGCAAAAATTCAGAAAAACAATCTTCAAGATTGTCAATGAAGTATTAAGTATCATCGAGCTCCATGGGGTGTCGCATGGAATCTTTGAGTTTGAAGACCATTGTTTCTTCTCTAACCCTAAGTGTCATTTCGCCGTCTTTAATATCGAATTGTGCTTGTGCGGTCTTCAGGAAAGGTCTTCCAAGAATGAGTGGTACTTCCACTTGGTCGTCCAAGCCCAAAATATAGAAATCCAAGCGGAAGATAAACTTATTGACCATTACTATCAAGTCCTCAACTACACCTTGGGGGTGATGGATCGATCTATCCACCATCTGAAGTGTCACCTTTGTTGGTTTCGACTCCCTAATACCCAGCTTTTGGAGTATCTTGTATAGCATGAGATTGATGCTTGCTCCAATGTCAGTTAGGGCTTGTTCGTCTACGAATCCTTCAATTGTGCAGGGAATTATGTAACTCCTTGGGTTGTTTTCTTTTCTTGGCAATGCGTTAGTGAGGATAGCTGAGCATTGTTCATTCAAGGTTATTAGAGACACTTCCTCCAGTTTTCTCTTGTTTGTGAGCAATTCCTTCAAAACTTCGCATATCGCGGCATCTGTCCAAGTGCTTCCACTAAGGGTACATTGATGTGAAGTACCTTGAAAGCATCAAAAAAAATTTGGAACTGCTCGTCCTATTGGTCCTTCTTCAACTTGGCTGGATAAGGTATCTTTGGTTTATACTCGAGCACCGTCTTTCTAGCACTTTCTAATCCCTCCTCCTCAGGGAGAGTGGAGGGTGTTTCTTCTGTTTCCTTAACATTTGGTGGTACCAGTTCTATTCCTCTTCTGAGGGTGATAGCTTTAACAGTCTCCCTTGGATTGACCTCTGTGTTACTTGGAATAGTGCCTGCTAATTTCTCTGCCAATGTCTTAGCTATCTAGGTAACTTGATGTTTTAGATTCTGTAAAGATGCCAGATGGTTTCTCATTATCTTCTCATGACTCACCACTCGTGCTTCCTTTGTTTGGATGTACTATGCGATCAAACTTTCCAAGCTTGCTCCCTTCTTTTCTGTCTTTGGTGGTTGATAACACAGAGATGGTGGTTGACTTCCTTGAGGTGGGTTTGTTCTTGTTTGCCCTAGGGTCGCGATGAGTCGAAGGTTGGGTTGTTCTTCCATCCGGGTTATAGGTGAAGCTATATGGATTATTAAGGCTCTCCCCGACATGAACATGAGAGTTTGTTGTTGGAAGGCGATGTTGTCAATCTTTTTCTTTGAGAGCTTCCACTTTGTGGATGCTACGGTACATTATCATATCTGCACTCTAGATTAGGCCACCTAGCATGGTTTGTTTCTTTCAGAGCTCAATTGATATCCATTGGTGGCTATCTCATCCACTAGTTCCTTGGCTGCTTCAGGATCCTTGCTACAAAGGGAGCCCTCTACTGCTGAGTCCAACATTTGTTTGGTAGCTACATTAAGTCCATTGTGGAAAGTTTGGACTTGTATCCAATCTTCTATCTAATGCTTGGGGCACTTCTTGAGCATGTCCTTGTATCTCTCCCATGTGTTATATAATATTTTCTTCTCCAAATGCTTAAAGGAAGACATATCGCTTCGTAGCTTTGTTATTTTGGTTGGTGGAAAGTATTTCATTAGGAACTTCTCGGCCGGTGTTTTTCTCTTCTGACTAAGAAGGGAAAAACACGAGGCGTATATAGTGTCACGAGGATATTTCATTTTATTGAGATTGTGTCGGTGATCTTAAGGAAACTAAACAAGTGTCGCGTAGAGTCCTCATCCATCGAGAGATGACTGTTTAACCATGCATGATGTGGGGATTGAGCTCAAAGTTATGTTCATTGACGATGGTGGGATAATGCTTGAGTTGATGCCGTCCAGTTACGCCTGCATAAAATATGATATGGATTGGGTGGGTGCCACCATCAATTACGGTTGATTGACTTCCATCTTTGGATTACATTTGTTGCCGTCTTTTTGAGAAGGGCTTCTCTAAGTTGATGACGAAGGTGGCACTCAAAATCTGGGTTAGCTACTTCCGATGGATATGGAGTCGTGCTCCTGATCATGCACCGGTACCTTCACAAGGGGAAAAATAAAAGTGAATCTGAAAGAAAAGAAAGAAATATATTTTTGTATTGTTTTATTTAATTTTTTGATTTTTTTAATTCTAGTAAAAGTAAACTAGACTATCTAACTAGATTAGCATTCTAATGTTCCTAGCATTCCCAGTCCTCGGCAACGGCACCAAAAACTTGATGCATGCAGCGAGTGCGCGACAACTACCACCAGTGTATAGGGTCTATCAAGGATCAAAGTACCCAAAGGTAGGGTTATCGAATCCACAAGGATTGGAATACTAGTACTAAGCTGTCCTTACTATCTAGTGTGAAACTATGAAAGTGGTTTTGGTTGGTTGATGATGATCCTAGCGGAAGCTATCTGACGGTTGGTAGATTAGAAATCGAGGAGATAAAGCATGACACCTCAGATCTCAATCCCCCTAGAATTCTTATATTAACAATTGAATTCTAAGTATTAGTTCTCCATTGATTGATTCTCGGGAGTTCGATAATTGCACCATCTAGATGCCACATCTGATCTCTCGGTATGCTTGAGGTGAATCTAGATTTACCTGTATGCCTAGTTGTAACCTAACTAAGAGAGATATGAATGCATTGCATAAAGAGGCATGCAAATCAAAACCCTAAGCATGCATGTGCTTTGTAAGAACATAAAAAGGTATATGACCATGGCTCCAAATACGCGGTATAATCACATCAATCAAGCCTGAGACTCACAAGAATCATCAATAAAGGAAAACTAATAAATAGAAAATTCAATTAATAAATCATCCTAAGGTTCATGTGTCAGGAACCACTTTGAAAGGTTTTAGCCTCTCATGCTAATGGAAACACCTTAACATAGATAATAGAGAAAGACATAATTAAAAACATAGGGACTCCCTTGCTCGATGTCTTCTCAGCGTTTGATCTCATCGACTCTTGGCCAAAAGTCCTCATCTTGCGCCTCAGTCCAAAGTTGATCTATTCTCCCTACTCCCATGGGGTTTATATAGGCTAAAATATGAAGCATGGCCTTTCTCCCACTTACGGATAACTTCAAATTTGAGTTGGAAGTGGGTTGAGATAATCTTGAGATAAATTAGGGATTAGGTGGGACTTATTTTTGAGGTCTCACGTAATCTTCATCAAGTGTTTAATTGGGTGACCAAAAATAACTTCGAATGTACTTGAAAGTTTAATGAATGTTCCTAACCCCTTCTTCCTCAATCCCTGAGCGGTGAAGATTGGATTTTGAGTTCTGGATATTTTTTAAATAAATTATGGAACATTATAGCTCGTTCATAGAAATTTTGTGGCTTTGGCATAGAGTGTAGAGCATCTGCGCCCATGCCAAATTCCTCAATAAGCTCTTGATGTATTTAGATCTAAAGAGTTTTTCTGAGGCATGTACGCAGGTGTGCCAAATTATACTAGGGCCATGCACATCTTTGTGAAGGTCTCTCTTTTGGCTTGTTTTAGATCTGGTTTGTCCCATTTCTGGATTCCTTTGCTTTGGGTACATATTTTACATGTTCAATCCACAAAACAAACCAAGTTAATCATAAAAATAGAGGAATTGATGCTTGAAACAATGGGATAAGTGCATGAAATTATGATGGAAATATATATGTACAATTGTGCACATATCGAGGAGATCTTGGAGTTCACCGGCGGTGAGACTTGGAAAGGATCCTCTTACTTGAGCGAGCTAGGGCTTAAGGGGATCATCATCAATGATCCAATCTACTTGAACCAACGGAGGGAGGGAGCATGGGAGGAGAGGTTTAATGGAGTTTATTTTGATATGTTCCCCTTTTATTGTATGTGATTTGTGTTCCCCTTTCATAGGGAACTAATTTCTAGGTATTTGGGCATGTTGAACCCTTGGGTTATGTATGAACTTTGATTTTGATTATTAATAGTTATCTAATTGTTTTCTATGATTGAGATCTATTTGGATATTTTTATTGTTGTATTAGTCTCTCTACGTTGCGATAGCGGGGAGATTATAAGTAGTCCATACAAAGGGGAAGAAGCGGCGCCTCTCCCCATGTGTAGACCGGAGTCTCCAATAGAAGGATCTTGTGAGTACATGAGGCTTCGGGTACTAAGAAGAGTGAGTCCTTAATATGACTTATTCCCACAATCTTTCCAAAATATAGGTTCCCTTGAACGTTAATGCAATTGATGAAATTAGGTATTGGTCGCCTCGAGAGAGAGATTTAGTACACCTTAGGAATCCTTGGTCCAATTCATTGCAACTAGTGACCTTCACATTCATTATCTATTTTTATGAGAACCCGAGGGAGATTCTTTGCCCGAATACCCCCTTCTTATGATGTATTTACCCCAAGATTCAATCCCGTCATTACTGATATCCAATTTTTAGGTTTTCTTAGTTTTAGATTAGTTCAAAACTTCACTAATCTTTATTCTGATGGAAATTATAGATGGAAAGTTAGTACTAGTATTTCTCGGTCTCTATGGGTTGGAAATGGCTAACTCTTATAAACACCCGAAACTTTCATTTGCACTTGATGTATTGACCCCATACACTTGCAGATTTTAGCATCCATACAACCATGAAAAATAAATCCTTATTTCTATATTTTAGTTTTATCCAGACTAATAATACTTTTATTGAATTCTTATCTACTTTTTTTGTGAAGCATTTAGACAAGGGGCAACCTTTTGAAGGGCTAAACTAGGGATTGTTATGAGTGGTTGGGTTCTTTCTCTCAAGGTCTTTCTCAATTATTTTTCACTTCGATGTCAAAGAAACCCATTTCATGAGAAGTAGGATTATGTGGCGAGGTCACCCATCATCTTAAATGCTTAAGTATGTTATTTCTACATCTCTAGAATGCATGTACATGTATGGTTGCAGACTTTTTATGACTTCCTAATTATGTTTTTGAGTTATCCTACAAATCCCTCTCCTACTATATGGTATTAATTGTGGATTTAAAAGGTGATTTACTAAAGGCATAGTTGGCATCAGGGGAAATTTAACCAGAAAGTAGGACTTGCATCGAAATAATGTGAAGGAATGTAGGACTAGAGTATAATTTTTAGAGGATTGCATGGTAGACTATTTGCTTGATAATAGGGGATTTAAAAATTATGTTTTACTATCCTACATAACAAGAAAACACTTGTCTTTTAATATCAATTGAATCAAGGGACATCCTGTCATCCACTATAAATATCCATTAGGATTCATGGAGTTTGATTTAGAGGTCTATGGATTTATTAACTTGATTGGATTGAGAACATTCCTTTCATTCTTTGATGGTTCTCGTGTCTTCACTTAAAGACCTTAGTCACCCACGTTCTAGCTTCCAATTCTAGTAGATAGGGATCAAATTGAGGAATTCTACATAAAATCCCATTCCAACCTTTGTGAGTCAACTTTGAGACATCTTGATAAGTGTTCAATTGAGAAATTAAGTAATTTTATACCATAATCATGCTATACTTGTACTTCTGAGGGCTATTTTGGTGAGAATTATAGTCCTCCGGTACTTAAAAAGTCTTTGATTTTTATGAACGCTTCCGGCATGTAAAAATCAAGGAAGCATTTTGGTAATTTTAGCATGTTTGGAGATCATGATAGGAACGAAATTAAATAAACTTTGAGTTTATTTAGTTAATTGATTGATTTAATTAAAGGAAGTAATGCTCCAATCTTGGAAATTCTTTGGAAGCCCGATTATCAAAGGGGTACTTTGGTAATTAAACAAAGAATTTAGAAACTTGGAAATAAATAAATAAATTTTTGGAATAATAATGGATTTGGTAATTGATATAATCTACTAAGGGAAAATTCTATGTTTAGAATTATTTGGAATGATAGAGAAAAGAAGGGGAATAATTAATTTAAAATTCCCTAATTAAAGGTTATTATTACTTAGGTCTAAAAGGGACCTTAGATGTAATTTCAAAGATGTCATAGGGACTTAGAGAGGAATTTGTTCTTGACATTTTTTTTCTCTACTGCGGCCGGGGAGGTCAGTGTAACTTGCAAGTAAGGAAAAGCAGAGTCTTTTTAAAAAATCTCTCCACGAGAGTGAGAGAGTAGTATTATGTGACTAGATCAACGAGCGAGATTAAAAGATCTGAGATCTACGGAATAAGTTGAGGAGCAGCAAGCCTCATTTGGAAACCCTTGGCACTCGAATCTAGGCATAGCATAGCCCAATCCCATCTAAGCTTGGTTTTGAGTTTGGAGCAAGGTTTTACATGGCAATCCAAAGCAATGAGGTTTGATTAGACTTAAAGGCTATAAAAAGGAAATAAAAGTAGATCCTGCAAAATGTAGAAGTGGAGAGAATGGAAGCCAAAGACCTCTTAAGGGATGCTTGGGTAGGCCTTAAGCTTTCACTAGGCCCACCATACTTTTATTTATGGGAAATAAATAAATTTTGTGTCATTTAAGGTATTAAAATGGCAGCTAGGAGCATATGAGAGAAAGGCCCACAAGTTGGACTAGGGCCCCGTTTAGAGCATCTTGCATGTTCAGAAACTGTTGATATAAATTTAATATATTACCGACATTAATATAGGAATTTATTATAGGGTTTGAGATAGAAATTAAGCGTCGTGGCGTACTTTGTCGCCGGATGCTGCTTAGGAGAGTAATCCGTTCGAAACTTTATTGGGAGTAGAATTAAAGCACTTGCCTCGTTAAAACTCTTAATTATTCTTTGACTTTGCTTATATCATATTGTGTGATATTATTGCTTTTGAACCATACATTGGCTTTTAGCCCTTTATTTATTTAGAATTCTTTTGAGGCATGCTTGGTTTGTTTCCCGGGATGTTGGTATCCACTGTTTATTTGTTCTTTTAGGGTCTTCATACGAATTGATTGGAGGCGATGGGGGCTCCGTTTTGGGAAACAATCGAGGGGCCGGGACACCACACACGGCTCTTGAGCTTACCATGCGGAGAGGGGCGATACTGCGGTTGTCACACACTTGCGAAGTGTCGATGGGGGGTGGTCATTTGTGCGTGGTGAGAATGCGTCACGAGATGCGGTGGTGCCTTACCGACATCGCGACACGAAATCGGGGCGTCACGGTGGGAAGGTCGAGGAGTTTGCTGACAAGAGTTCTATGCATTGATGCTTTGGCAGCGGGGAGATGTTTCTTGAGCTTCCATTGGAACTCTTAGAAGAGCTCGAAGGTGTTTACGTAGTTAGAGGGTATGTTACGTACCTTTGCACTGTTTTTGTGCATTAAGTAGACTCCCGAAGGGGATTGCTTTGAGGCGTGTCCCCGCGTTTGACTTTGTATCATATTTGTGAAGTATTAAGATGTTTTTC